>OX424573.1:184032295-184632295 GCA_949152435.1 Gastracanthus pulcherrimus | reverse complement strand
TACTCGATCGGTAATAAATAAACATCGAATTATAAATAATCATTTGATAAATAATAAATACGCAATAAATATAAAATAAACAGATATAATAATTTCTCGCAAGTTATTTACGCATATACCTCGATTGTGTCAACAGAGCATGGTTTTTTCTGACGGTTGATCATCTTCACTTTCAGGATGGAGCTGTCGATACATACGTAAATCCGCTCGATTATACCACCAGACCAAGCTACTCGAATCATTCATTTCTACCAATTCGTACGCATTATCGTTAAGGCCAGATTAATTATTATTTTCTTTTCATTCAAGTTCGACTGTTTTAGAGCGGAGCAGTACTAAATCTCCTACCCTTATAGAAACATAGCTTATTTTATTATGATATTCCTTTTACTTTTTATGCGCTTTGTCTGTGCGGTAATTTGCTATTTCGATTTTTATTTAGTGAGGCACGGCAATTTCATCCGGGAATTTAATAATTTTACGTATTTTATTTAGTGGCGACCTCCCATATTATATACTACCTATAGAAATTTCATCACCAAAGTGATCAGACTGTTGAACATTGATATTATGCAAACTTTTATCATTACGCGAAATTCGACTGAAATAGTCAGCAATTATATTTTCACTGCCCACGCAGTACTCAATATCATATTTATACTGTTGCATAATCAACGTCGAGCGCATAAGTCGCGAAGTATGGTAGGAAGTTTTTAAAAGGAAAAGCAATGCTTCATAACATATCTTTTTCTAATTGAATTATATCTTAGTTTTCTAACGGCATATATTGATATAGCACAGCACTGACCCCAGCTTGCTTCCATCCGATTGTAAATAAATCGGTCTATCAATATAATAATGATTCAATAAAACATGCTCCGCGAATTGGTTCTTTAGTCTAGTAAAAGTTGCACTATATTTCTCTTGCCATATGAATTTATTTTTTCGCTCAAAAGCTTTCGAAACGGTTCGATGAAATTCGAATATCGCAGAGAAAAATACGGTAATAATTACATACCCCAATACATTTTTGCAGTTCGCTTTTGCTACGTGACTCTGACATTTCTAATATCGCTTTAACTATCGGGGTCGGGCCGAACACCATCTGGAGTAAACACGAAACCGATAAACGGTATTTGTTGACGGCAAAATAAGATTTTATTGAATTAATCTTTAATCCTGATTCTCGTATTATTACATTATAAAAAAATAACGTAATTGCCACAAATGTTCAGGAAAATTCTGCGACTTTGTAACGGAATCGTCGACAAATAACGTTATAAATTTTCGATCTTCTTCCGTAAATACATAACTAAGGGCTGGAATAAATGCATCACCCGCAACATTGACGCCGAAAGGAACTCTACAAAAGACGTATGTTATTCCGTCAATTACGACCGCGGTGAATTTATGCGATACCTAACTTAAGAGGATTTAATAATAGCCTTGCGGCATATCTGTACTTGAAAAAAATTTTTTCCCTCGAATTTCCGAGCATCGATACACAATCTAACGCTACCATCCTTTTTTACGACGACACGTATGGGATTGCAATGTGGACCATGATGCTCGCTCTATTATTCCATTTGCCAACTTTTTTTTCACTTCCTTTGCAACTGCGTCTTTGTATGCTAAGCCTCTAACTGGATTTTTACAATTTAACTTTAATTCGTATTCGTAATTTTCCATGCAGCCGGACTCATCGGAAAAAATATCCTCGAAGTCATTTACAAGCGGTTTTAATTGCTCCTTCTCAGCCGCGTTAAGAGTGTCAATATTTTGTATATTACAATCTACTGATTCTTCGTATCTTTCCGGCAGAACAACAAAGCGATCGTTATTCTCCGCCTCAAGAAAAAGAGTTGCATCCTCATTTTCATGAGTCGAACAATATCCACCCATACTCGTCAACGTCGAACAATCAATAGTTTTTATTACATTTACACTTGTATGTATCTACACGGCAATTCTATTGAAAAGCTAACATAAAGCTCGCTCATTACACTTGAATTTATACTAAGATCAATTCCTAAAATTATATCGTACGTAAGTTTCGGGGTTACCAATAATATGTACGTAATAAATAAATTTCCTATGACTAAAGTCACATATATTTACTATTTAATTTCTCGCTTTGCTCGCGCAGTAAACCCAGCCACGGGAATAATATGCGACTTTATGCGCTTGTTGCATAATGTACTATTTCCGCCCTGTATAGCGGGCGCAAAAGTCTTTACCACCCGATGGTCGGAAAACGGCCACTTTAATCCCGCTATATGGGTATGAATAAACTCGTTTTTCTGCAAGTGTGACAAAAAATTATTTTTATAGTAAATATTGCCTATACAAAATCATTTTCTGTTCTAAAAATGTACAAAGTATCAGAAAATGAAATAAATAAAAAGATAAAAGTTTTTCATCAAAATTTACTATAAGACCACCTTTATTTTATTACCAAACATTTTATTAAATACAAGCATTTTCATACAGTATGTTGATTAATTATAAATAGCGTTTGCTCCAAATCAATCTTTCATAAAAAATAATCCATGGAGTTAGAATATAATTTGCACTAAAATAAATAATAATGTTCGATATGGAGTAATCACGCGCTTTTTACAGAAAATCGTATAATACCATTATATACAAATATTTTTTAAATATTATTTACTATGTTATATGGCATAAATCGGTAGTAAATCTAGTCTTTTATAAAACGAATGAATATACTTTTCAGCTTTTTCGGATGATCGCCTTATTGTTCTCCTAATGCGATTGACATCCTGATTCAAGGCAGTTTTGTTAAACTCGCAGTAATCGGAACACTTAACCAAATTTTTTGAAAAAACGTTTAGCTTCTCTTCCAACTTTCTGGGACGATCTTCCAATTTCCTTTCCAATTCTGTGCACATCATCGTTATTCAACGATCCAGACGCTCCGTTTTGGTTAACCGCGACATCAACGGCTTGGGTATCAACGACCAAGAGTATCGCTATAAGACTGACTATTGCGATAAGTTGAAGAACGACGAGCTGCATTTTGGAGCTGCACAAATATTATAAATGATTATTATTGATTTATAATTTGTAAAAATTCCCTGGTAGAAAACTAACAGTAAATACTATATTCTTATTATTTTTATTAATTATATTAATAATAACTATGAACTATTTATTATATATGATAATAAAAAAAGACCGCTGCCAATTCATTGGTACTTAGCGTCCTCAAACTAAATTAATTGTTCCAATATACAATTCTTTGTTCAAATAAATTCATTTTAAATTGATATATCTCTTACTAAATAATTTTTATCATTGATGATTTGAAAAAAGATAATTTTTTACTAAAATTACAGAACAATAGGTAACAATCCTTATTACAGCAATTTTTTTTCTGTACGTATTTTATTCAAGATAGTTAACTATTTAAATTAACTGTAATTAGATGTTAGTACGAAGATTCACTGAATTCAAAATCATCTAAAATTTTGTGAACAATTTGCCATCATAGATTTCTGAAATATAACCGGTTAAACTAAATATGAATTTTTTTCGTGTATAACAAAAGAAGGGAAAGAGCCTATAAAAAATTTACGTTTATAAAAGTATAATACCTAATTACCTATATTTTCCAACCCGAAATTTTCAATAAGCTATATCCCTTGTTTAGTTATTCACGAACTCGTCATTTCTTTCAAACGCAAAATTCTTATATCTGCAAAATATAAGAATGAAGATTTTGACAAAAAATTAAGATGATTAGGAATATGGACAAGAATATTCTTTAAAATTTTTTAAACTTTATCTTTTTCTTTTGAAGGGAACAAAATCTTTTTGTCAAGAAATTCGGTTTTTATTCAGTAGCAAATTCTGGAGTATATCGAGAGCATTTGATCTGAAACTTTCCAAAGCGGTAGCTCTTTACTATCTCTTGAACGAGTACTTCGCCCAGACAACAACGACCTTTATATTTCAAGATATTTGAGGTTATGTATTCTTTGAAATTTTTTTTGATCGATCATATAATTCTAGAATGGCACGGTCATTTTTTACCAAATAGGACTCATTAAAAACAAATTTATGTATTCGTCGACTCGTTTCTATTATAACAATTTGTCGATTTTTGGATTTTGGAGGTTTCGCTTTTCGAGTTTTTTGTTACGTTAGAAATATTATGATCAATTTAGTGTAAATTTACTAAACAGAGCATAAAATTACCTATTTTTTCCGACCGCAAAATTTAGATAGACTCTTTATCTTCTTTTGTTATACACGAAAAAATTCATATTTAGTTTAAATGGTTATATTTCGAAAATCGATGATGGCAAATCGTTCACAAAACTTTAGATGATTAGCAATTCAGTGAATTTACGTACTAACATCTGATTACATTTAATTTAAATAGTTAAGTAACTTTAATAAAATACGTACAGAGAAAAAATTGCTGTGATAAGGATTATTTATTACCTATCGTTCAGTAAAATTTTTTCTAACCATCAATAATAAAAATGCACACCCTTGTTGGGGTATTATTGAGAAAGAGATATAGCAATTTAAAATTAATTTATTAGAATAAAGAATTTCATATTGGAACAATTAATTTAGTTTCAGGAATCTCAGCGCCAATGAATTGGCAGCAGTTTTTTTATTTATGTCTCTAAAATGACAAATTATTACACTGTACAAAGCAAGCAAAAGTAAAAATAAATATTCTAAAATTATTTGTTAGTAAAAATGAATGTGTATAAATCACAATCGTCCGATATAAGAATATTCCGAGGATTGATACTGTCCCAATTACTGATAATTATAACGATCAATTATAAAAGCAAGTAAAAAAACTTTTTTCATACATATAATACTGTTTAAGACATTATTTATAAATAGTTCTATGTGCAAAAGTATTAGTAAATAAGTCTGCTATTTAATTTAGGGCACACATAGTTGGGACAATCACCAAAATACGTAGTACGAAATGAAGTTATCTTTTTACTTATTTATGCGTTTTATCAAAATCGATACATAATATATAAATAACGATACAGCTCTATCTATCTATTATTATAACGGAAGATATAACTGTAGTTTTATCAAAATAAATAAATAATTTTATACTAAAGTGAATGTCATTAAAAAGACTTACCTATTAATTTATCAAAATAAGTATTTATAGATATAGTCGGATTGACGACAAGCGAAAAACTGCGACATCCGAAGCAGCAAGTTAGTTTATATACTGTTTCAAACCAGGGTTATGATAATGTACTCTTTTGTGGAGACACAGCTTTTATCTTCTGACTCATCATACATCCCACTGGAATTAATTGGAGGTGAGAAATAAGCGGGGAACTACAGTCACTTAAAAAAACTGCTGATATTTTAAATACTTAACATTTTGTTTCCAAACTCAGGCGAATCTTCGTAATAATGAAAAAGATTTTAACATGCTAGAAATGTTACAAATCTGTAAAAAATGTCTGCTTGGAGGAGGTAAAGAATTTATTAACGAAAATGACGATTAAGAAAACCTCGTAAGTATTACTAAATTTATGACATATATATGTTGAGTAAACGCAACATTATCTCCCGAAGTCCCAAATTTCAGATGTCGCCACCGGTCATACACAGAGCCTTATTGACCGAAACCGCTGTCGATTAATTGACATTTAACTTCCTCAAGCTTAAAAACAGCTGCCAATTCATTGGCACTGATCTTCCTCAAACTAAATTAATTGTTCCAATATAAAATTCTGTGTTCTAATAAATTCATTTTAAATTGGTATATCTCTTTCTAATTAATACCTCAAAAGGGTGTGCTTTTTTATCATTGATGGTTTGTCAAAAGATAAGTTTTTTACTAAAATTACACAACGATAGGTAATCATCCTTATTACCGCAATTTTTGCCCTATATTTTTGAATTAAAATGACCAAAATGTTTACTTTTTCTTCAACGAAAATAATAAATACATGATCACAAGCCTATTATTTTCTCAATCTCTTAATCTCTTTATTACAATAACAATTATTATTTTATATTTTTTGAAAGTTTTTTAAAGTCGGTTTTATTTATTCTTTTAGAATTTCTTTTTAATTTTGGATCATCCTACTTGAAGTTCTGATGGTGCTGGTCTAGCATGCTGATTTTTATAGCGAAGCCATGTATCATAAATATATAAGACATGAATGAATAAAAATTCAATAAAATTTTTTGTTACTCTTTAATAGTCAGGTAGATCTACCAGTAACTGACCACTGCCCATTACATGGTCAGTAAAGGTGATTTTATTTTTTATTAAGCTTTATAGATAAAATTAGTAATGTATATCTACTAATTGCTGCTTTTTAAATATTTTGTTACGTGTATAAAAATTTTCGCTACGTAAAAAAAAGATTGTTGAAATATCGTACTTACTTGCCTCACGTAACGTATCATTCTATCTAGAGAAAGAGAGAGATAGAGAGTAAGACGAAGGAGAGAGTGAGACGAAGATACTAGGTGAAAAGTCGCAGCGCTGTGAAGTGGGGCAATCAGCTGTAGCTCTGCGAGGCCCATGATCAGCCGAATTTGAGATAGAGACTAACTTGCTTCTTGACCACATAATGACTACCATGATTAATTAAGCCTAGACAATAGGCATAATTTATGTTTACTTCTAGTCTCATTTAAATATATATCTCTCTATCCGCAAATATGTTTTATTACAATCTCATGATCTATTTTGAATGGTGAGCGCGACAAAGCATTCGCTCTATTATTAGTAGATTTATTTATTTAATAATAAATAAGAAATATAAATAATTTATCTCACAATTAAAAACAAACTGTTTTCATTTTTTGACCGACGAAGCCTTAAATAACTACTTAACGCAATTTCTTATTATCAAATGTTCTCAAATATATTATATTCTGTATCGCGTTCTGAATAATTATTTATCTCTTTGCTTAGTTAGCTAATTCTTCCCCATTGGAAATTTTTTTAAAACGTTATAAGTTATGGCCAGTTACTATCAAAAGTTAGACACTGGAGCAGGTCGATTTTGGGTGGCCATATACTGGTACATCGGTCTATCTTTGATTTATAATTTACTTAATGTCGTGAGAAATATTGTTTTTCCACTTTTTTTGATAACATAAACATAAAATTAGTGAAATGACTTAATAGTATTAAAATACTATTAAAATAACAATGATATATATAGATATATCTTATAAAAATATCAATGTTATCAGTATAAAAATAACAGACTTAAAATATCAGCATTTTCGCAAACGTGACTGGGATTCCCCTCGTTATCCTCCACGCTTAGTAATATCAGACAGTCAATAAATGAGGCAAGCGCATCAAGTAATAAGTCAGCAATAAAATTTATCTTTTAAAAAGTACACACAATATACACTACAATATGCTATCGACATTAAAAAGAACTTGGTATTAACCGTAATACAATATAATAGACAAATGTATTGGCGAAAATATATCGTTTGTTTGATTACTAGGGTTTAATATCTGTAGAGTACGCAGTACGGTACTTGAAACTTCAAGAAAAATTTTCTTAAAACAACATTTTTCCGACTGGCGGAATTAATATCTCACGACTTTTTTATTGCTTGAATGCATATGTTGCAGGAAGTGTCCGGATTCGTGCATTGTCGACAATTCCTGGGAAATGTTGACATTGTCCAAATTTACTGGACTATGTCAACAATGCCCGGGTATTATCGACAATGCCCAAATCGCTCTTGTTCAATTAAATCAAACTTAATATCTTAAAACATTGCTCAGGGCAATGTCGACATTGACGACCTAGGTAAAATTATTGCAAACATTATAAACAATAATAATATAGTACTACTGAATGGCCTATCTCGCACACACTTTAATTCTTCAAACGGCAAATGTAGCGCAATTGAGCTAACCCTCTGTAGCAGCAGCATTTCTGTCGAACTCGAATGACTAGCTCTGGACGACTTATACTGAAGCAATCACTTCCCGATAATTATTAAACAAAACTCCACTCTTACATGAAAATTTAATAACGCAGATTGGAACAAGTACCGAGACTCAAGAAATCATAATCTGTATTAATTAAACGATTATTTAAACAACACCTCAGTAACAAACAAATTTGATATTAATTATACATTTACTAAATTCACATATATCATTACAGAAGCAGTAAATAATAGCATTCCAAAAACTACGGAATCAAAATATAATAAAAAGACCCTTGGTGGAATGAGGAGTGCGAAAAAGCGATAAAAGTAGCTAAAAAGGCGCTTAATAAATATAAAAAACACAACATAATAGAAAACAAAATGGAACACAGTTGGCTCATGGCGATAGCAAAAAAGACTGTTAAAAATAGCAAAAAAAGCTCCTGGATAAGTTGCCTAAATACAATTAACCACCAAACGTCTAACAAAGATGTTTGGAACAAAATTAAAGCTATCGAGGGACGCAATAATTCACCTATTTCTGTCTTAAAAGAAAACGAGCAAATCATCAATGACCCCGAAAAAATAGCAAATATCTTTGCAAAAAAAAATTCCGATAACACCAGCGATAGTAACTACAATGAAGAATACCTTGCTTTTAAAAACAATACCGAAAATAAATCCGAAATAGATATAAATCCAATCACAATCGCAGCCGAAAATCCTATTAATCATAAAATTTCATTTAACGAACTCTTAAAAGCAATAAACTCCAGCATGGTCCAGATCTAATTCCGAATATTTTTATTAAACAACTGCCCGAGAACGCCTTAATCTGTCTGTTAGAAATTTATAACATTATATGAAAAACAAGACTATACCCAGATATATGGGGACAAGCTACTGTAATTCCAATCCCAAAACCAGGAAAAGAAAAACACAACATATAGACAATATATATATATATATATATATATATATATATATATTTGTCAGTTTATTTAAATATTTATATATACTTCTTTTAAGGTAAATGTACCAGTACCTGACCACGTCCCCGTATCTGACCAAACGCTCACATATAAGTTTCTATTGATTATTAGTTAGCTTCTAATAAAAATAATCTTGTGACATCACATTATATAACTGTCAAGCGTAATATATTTAAATTTTTGGGTAAATATTTATTTCATTTATATTTTTAAAAAAATATTTAATAATGCAACTGGTGCTCGCGTGACAACATTCACGTCTTCTTAAGACCATCTGTTAAGAAATCCTACTTCGAGTTTAAGAGTTATTAATTCTTTTGTAATCGTTTCATGCATTTAAAAGTTTTCTAAGGTTATTTATTAGTATTCTATTGTTCTAGTATTCTATATTTCTAGTATTCTATATTTCTAAGTAAAAATAAAATGCTAATGTGTGCAAGAAAATAATTTCTACGGTAATAAACACGTGGTCAGGTACTCGTACTTGAAAAACCGTATTTGCGCGATACCTGGCCAGCTATATGAATCACATTGTTAGAAATAAATATTCGCATAAAACATATTTTGCTTTGTGTAATAAGGTTCTCTATAGTGACTAGCGTCCGTTTATTAACATACTGTTATGACATATTAGTGAAAATTCAACAATAATTGCTGTTGATGTTTGGCATCTCGACATCGTCATTTTTCAATTCGCTAGCGCATGCGTAGGTTACGTGAGTAGCACATAGTTTAAATTAATTATTTACATACTTCTACGTTCAAAATACATACCAACCATATTGTAGTAATGCATAGAAACAAGATTTTATTGAAAAAAGTTTATAAATTAAATCAGAAATAAGAGAAGTTAGGGTGGCTATGTATTGGGACAGCGGTGTCCAGGTATCGGGGCATAAGATTTTGGCGTGGTCAGGTACTAGTACATTTGACTAGAATACATTTGTATGAATTACTCGGATTACAAGACATATATTGATAATTTAAAAATTTGATTTGATATACAATTAAATTCTCTCTGAGATGGGTATATGACTTTTTATTGGTAGTGTTAATTTTGGTGTTAAAATTCAATAAATAAGCTCGGCTGCTACCAAGCATCCAGGTACTGGTACATTTACCTTACTGGGAGGAGGGTGTGATGGCCTCCGTTAAAGGTTCTCGATTTTTCCTAGTAACCCAGTATTGAAAATGAGAAAAAGAACCACACAACAATTAACTAGAACTATTCAGCTACTTATTCTTTCCGATAAAAGTATCAATATTTTCATAGATTTTGATACATGAAAGATTGATTAAATAAATCATTCCAGGTCAAGTTATATATAGCTTTCCAGTCAGGTTATGTATAGCTCAAAAAGTAAAAATTTATTAAATCACGATTTTAACAAAGATCGAAATAATTTTTTTTTAAGTACTTTAATTGAGTAATTTACGTTAAGAAATGATTCAAATATCATTTATTTATTAAATTATAAGCAGTGACCGCTACGCCCCGTCACCCCTACATTTATTTTAGAAAGACTAAACAAATGGACATTTATTCTTTTTAAATAATTATTTATTGTACTTTAATAAGTAATTATTTAAATTGATTAAATCGATACCAAATAAACTTTACTACTACAGTCGTTGACTGCGTATGAATTAAAGTAAATGACATGCACCAGTTCGTACTGGGCATTGCTAACTTTGCCGGATTATCAAGAAATTTTAGACATTGCCCGGGAGTTGTCGATAATGCCCGAATTCCGGATATTTCCCGTAACACATACATATGCATCTGAAGAATATATCCTCCAAGTTATAGCATAAAATTTGAAGTATATATGAAGCTACGGGCATTTGCCTGTGTGCGTATCGAACAGATAGAGCAGATCGTGCGAGTTGGAGTTGATTGGCCGAAAATTTTAAACGCGTTTTTCTCAAAACAACTTTTTTCAACTTAGCGAGCATAATAACTCAAACAATTTTCAAACTTATCTTTGTATTTTACTAATTGGTATTACATTTTATTAATCTTCTTCTATTGTTCAATGAGGTTCAATAGGGTGGATATACCGTTATGTGGCCTGTGCTCCGGTTTTGACCATCTGACATAATATTAATCATTTTAAAAGTTTTAACTGTCGAATTCCATACAACTTCGGCATTAACATGATTTTTAAATACTTTAAAACATTGTATAATAATGAAGATACACTTAGCTTAATATATTTTGACAGAAAAAATACTTTTATGCCTATCTGAACGAAAATGGCCACTTTTTTCCCCGAAAAGCGAGACCAAAATTACACTTTTTGGCCGCAAAAATGATTAGCGGGAAAAAAGTTACTTTTTTCCGCATATCACTTTTTTCCCGCAATAAAATAATTAAAATAATAAATCGATTTTAGAATGACAGAAGGAATATTTAAATTTTATTTTTACTATTATATATTGGGTCGTAGGTTGATTATTGATCATAAACGCACTTACATATATTAAGACACACCACTCATCCATCCCCACTCTTCTTTCTTGAAGTATTTTACTCCATGACCCTCGTCTTCTTCTCTCTTCTGGTACCAGTTCAATTGAATAAACCCTGATGACCAGGAAGTAATATTTGGCGAGATTTTGTGGTTGCAGAGGGTCCGAGAATCAATAACAAGAGAATTGGGAGTATTGCGTCGTGCAACGTCTTCACTGGCGAGTATAGTTAGCGACTCGCGGTGCCAAGAATAAAAGGTGCTTACACCTCAAGATATAATTTGTGAGTGCCTTATTTTCAGTCATGCTCTTACGTATCTCACCCGGCGATCCCTGCCTTCAATTTTCTCCTTCAAACAGCTTTCTCTATCTCATTCTCTCTTGTTCTTACATCATTTTCATGTATTCGCAAGTATGTAATGTACGCCCTTATATTTGTACATTACATCGTTTTACGGTGGGGTTTCTTCCTTCATTTCTTTACAACAGTAAAGGGATCCCACCGTAAAACAAAGATTCAAATATATAAATTTTTATAAATTACATTCGATTCACTCCACCACTTACGAAAACAAGCACAGTATCAATTATAAACATTATAAAATTTAAATATCCTGTATTAAAAAAACATCTTGTTCTTTTTGGTACCGAAGTTATTTTCGCATTATGCATCATGGGAATCGTGTTGACTCTAATGGTCTGGAAATATCCATTTTTGTATTAAACAAGAAACAAAATGAGAAACGAAATATAATTTATCACCATTTCATAAAAACTAACCATTCCACGCTCCAGAAGCAGAATTTTCCAACGATCGGCAGAACCAAAATTACTATAAAAACGAATTCTTAATATCATCCTCGCGCATAAAGAACCCAACACCTTGGCACGCAAATATGAACCAGCCAACGCAGCCTTTGCAACGAATTCTGCAAACTATATAAATAACGCAGCTTTAGAGAGAAAAAAAAGAGAAAGTCGCGAGAAAAGAAGCTCAGAGAGGAAAAAACCGCCCCCGTGTAGTTTCATTAATAAAATAACTGCGCGCAGCGAGGGAGCGACGCGCTCTAAGGTGGCACGAGACCACGGGGGTTGCGCGCGCGCGCTTAGCGTTAAAGCTACCTGCGGACTTGTTTTTTTTATAAGACTCTTTAATGCGCAGGGAGCGAGGACGATAATTTTCATTGAGTTAGCATAATAGCGCGAGTGCGCGTGTTTTTGTCGGGGAGCGAGTTTGTTAAACTGCAGTTTTTAATTTCGAGGGAACGAGAGACTCCGGGAGGATGGAGTTGAGAAAAATGTCGGGAGGATGGTTATTAAAGCTGTTTTTGAGTGATTCAAGCTTGTTATTACACGGTGTGTTGGACATTGCGGGGAGAAAATGGCTTCGTTAAGTATTTAGATGGATCTGTGTTTAGTGGATGTTTATAATTCATGGAGGTGTGTTTACAATTTGTTTATGTATATTGATGACTTGTGGCTGAACATATTCGTGGAAATAGGTTCGACTATATGTAATTTGAATTTTATGAAGCATTTAGAGCACGCGGATAGAATCATCATTTTAATATAGATTATTATAGGGAATTGCGCATGATTGAAATTACCGTGTTACGCGGTGATATGTACCTGATTTGAGATAAATTCTCATTCGTGTAATTAAATTGTATTGAAATTTTGTTAAAATTACTTGGGAAATGTAACTGATCAAGTGAGATGTACGCTTTAGGATAAGTTTAACATAAACTTATATAAAAGTATTTATATCACTATTTTATATAATAATTCTCTCGGCATACACATACGTTCTTAATTACGCGAAAAAGAAATCAAACAGAAAAAGACAAATGCTCCGATCAATTTTCGTAGCATTTTTCGTTCGTTAACAGAAACACGAGCTTTTTAATCCTCTCCATTTTCCATTAGCACGCAAACCCTTTCACAGCTAAAAGATCCACACCCATATTCTACAAAAAATCATCAGCGCATAACGCACACTAACGAGCTTTCGTCTCCCTTATGAAATCCTTTAATTCTTACCTAATAATTTGCTCCATCGACATCGCCAAGACTTCCATTGCATACAAACTTTGGGTATCATCTACGCGTGTTTAGATGTAAAAAGTGTATTTTCTAAAAGGAGAAACATTTATACAAGCTTAGATTCTGCAGCTAAGATCTGAAAGAGTATCTAGATATATTTAGATACAAAGTATTTACTACCTAGATACAATATCTGAAAAAATATCTAATACAGAAGTATCTTTATTGTGCCTTTCATTCTTAAAAGAATCAAATCACAAAATTATCTACATACTTTGTTAAATACTTTAAGTTTTGATATTTTTAAATACCGTTAAAAGTACTTTCATTTATTAACAGTTTAAAAATGTTGTTAAATTATAGGTTTAGTCAAATAGGTTTGCGTAAGGATTTTTTTTATATTAACTCTTATTTTCATTACTAAAGTTTGCGTTACATTTCCATCTATAACTCTTATATAAACAGTAATCAGAAAAATGTTCAAATCTAGTTAATAAAACTTTAATTTTATTAGACCTCAAGAAGCTTTTCTTTAATCAGTAGATTTCCATCTTAAAACATATTTGCATCCCCATCTTAAATATTCCATTATCTCGTACCTAAATCTACCATAAAAAAAAAGACAAACTACGCCCATGACCGCCTATCACACCTCCGTACCCTCCGCTCCACGCATCACACGTCTATTTCGCTCAGCAAAGGGCTCGTTCACCCTCGCACACGTACGTACACCTCCGAGCGAAGATATATATCTAGGGCAAGAGGGTGCGGCGAGCGGCTCGAGATTAGTCGCCGCGAGTGGAATAAAAAGCAGCGCGCGACTCTCGACGCGGCCGGCAATAACAAACGGCTCGCGGCCTGGAAAGACAAAGGAGGCGAGGGAGAAACATGACAATTTGCCAATTGGCCGTGACGATTTGTTGACCTGGCGGAATTTTATCAATTTCGCGTAGGTATTTTTCTGGACTGCCGCCAAGCCAAGCCCTTCGGTACATACCTCCTGCACTCGAGCCTCTCTCTCGTCTGCGCTTGTCTAAAGTCTGGATAGCCGATGCTTCGGATGTAATGCTGGAGTGGGTTGTATAGGGCGAATGGACCGATTACTGCGGCATGATTTGCTTTTACTATTTATATTTATTAGTAGAATAGTATACAATTAAATTAGTGTGTATTATGTTATATATTAAAATAATTAGATTTTAGAAAGGAAACATTTTGCGTATTGCTAACAGTGATGTATCAATTACTGTATAACAATTACTGCGGATATAAGTTTTATTTTTATGAACACATAATACAATGAACAGTTAGATATATGCCTTTTTAGACTTTATAGATGTTCTGCTCATACTTTATAGACCTTCTACTGAATTATATTTACCTAAAATAAAATCAAAGTTCGTGCATTGATTACTGCGTACCTGTCACTGCTGATTCATAGGTTATATTACGAATTGTTTCCAAAATAAAGGTTAATATAACTTTAACCCTTTCATACATGAATTTTCATGTATTATAACTTTTTATGGTCTAAATCAGAAATTTCAATATTTTCAAGAAAAGTCTTTTGTCAATATATTCATGTATATGCACGTTATTTCTAAATGTATACCATTGTTATTTATTTTACTAGCTCATTCGGTAGCACATGCGTCTCTTAATCTCAGAATCGTGGGTTCCTCCCCCACGTTGGGCGCCAGAATGTTCGTCGGGACGTTGCAGAATATTACGGCAAGAGTAAATACAACTTTTCAATATTGTTTTTACTTTGAACTATATTACTTTCTTTTACTGTCTAATAGTACAATGAATAAATCGGTTAACTCTCCTGAAAGTCCTGACGTGTTTTTAACCCATTTCTTCCCAAGCGGCCATTTTATAGTCGATTGGTTTTTTGCCTAAAACCACCATTTTGAAATTTTCCAACGGGAATTTCAAAATTCTGACTTCAGAATCGGAAAGAGCGGACAATTTTACTTCAGAAAAATGCTATTGGTTATTATTATTTTTTTTTTAACAATTTTTTAGGCAAAAAACCAATCGACTATAAAATGGCCGCTTGGGAAGAAATGGGTTAAGAAGGTTAAAACGACACTCATTTGTTAAAAGACAGCTTCACAATGCTTTTCATCTATTTAGTATAACTACAAAGAACAAACTATTAGGTACAGATATGCAAACATATTCTAGTTAATATTTGATTTGACAAGAATTCAAATTATTTAGCAACATAAACTATTTATATAACATTATTCTAAAAAAATGAATACTACAGCGATTCGTAACATCCATGTACAAGTATATGTAATAATCCATCAAGCCGAGGTTAAAAACCCATTCAGACCGATAAATAAGTATTTTGACGTTTTTCTTTTTTTTAGTATGTTGTTATAAATAATTTTCATGTCTCAACATACATTCTTGCATTATCAATACCCAATTTCATCTCTACTTATTTCATTTTTGTCAAGAAAAGCATCCGCGGTAATACGTACACTCGCAATAATCCCTGCCTCTACTCCACAAAGAAAATCGATCGGCGCGCGGGCTTTGCCGATAATTGCTCGATCGTCGTGGGCTTCCTCCTCCTCCTTTTTCTGCGGCTACGCGGCTTTCTTTCTTTCCTTCTTGTTGTTTCCTTCGGTACTCGTGGTTTTAGCCGATTCTTTTGCATGGAACCGAAGCCGGCTGGCCTGCGGCTCCGTGGTGGCCGTTATTAAATGTCGGATGTTTCGAATAACGAAGGTTGTTATGTGAGGATTGCCGAGATGAGATTCTGCGTCGAGGGTCATCGTTGAAGAAGCGGCTCTGCGCCGCTAGTTGCGCCAGCCGGATATTGCGCGGGAAGTAATAATTTTTATGAAATAGTGTCTTGAATTCCTCGCGGTGGATGGGTTTTTCTTTTTTTTAATTAGCGGCTCGCGCCGAGGAGACCGCGGTGTTTTCATTTTTATGGGGATGGCGCGGAAAGTGTTTTGAGCTTCTGATTCGAGAAACGTGGTATATATTTTTTGTACTTCATACGTATTTGAGAGTATTACATACTTTGCTAGTTTAACGTATAATTATACAATTATTGTTCTTAATATTTTCAGATATTTTATTTTAGTAATACTTGCCCTAATTTAAATTGGAATTTGTTAATTGTACTAGGGTAGAGGCACTAGTAGTCGGCCATCTAAGAAATAACTCGTATTCAAGCTATTGCAAAAAATTCAGAAACATCTTTGTTTATAAATTACCGGTTCTATTACACTTTAAATGTATTCTAGTTTTCGATAAAATGTTTTCTTTTGCTTAAAATATTTACAGAATTATTATAATATGTGTTTTAATAAAATATAACGAAAGCGCTAGTAGTCGGCGACTGGAATCTAATACTCTGACGCTTGATCGCTAATAGTCGGCCAGGACAATTTAAGGCAATACATCGCACTTTAAAAACATTGTTTATTCTTTTTAATAGTTCTATGATTTAAGTTTAGCTATAGAAAATTGAATAAATATTAAATGAATGAAATTAAATATTAATTAATCGTAATGATCATTGCAATTAAAAGTGGTTTTGGACATTGGTTATCGACCAGGCCCTGCCGATAACTAAAATTCGTCAAAAATTAAAAAAATTCCAGTAGTCGGCCACCAATAAGCACATATCGACGAATATATATCGAAAAAAATTATTATTTAATGGTTCTTAAACTGTTTGATTACATTTTTTGATGGATGACTTTATCATGATCTCTTCCTAAAACCCTGAATTTAATATGATGGGCCCTGCGTTGAACTAATTGATCCATCATCTCGAAATAGCACAAATGAAAGTCTCATTTCAATGTAAGAAATATACGAATTTACTTAAATAGTAATTTATTTTTTCTTATTTTTAACTGCTTTCATTACTTATTTATAAATATTTGGTAATTTTTAATAATTATTTGTTGGATGATTTCATCTTGATATTAAATATGAATAAAATATTAGAAAATAAAATTCGCTTGTCAGTAAATAACTCATGTAATTTTATTTAAAATTTTTTAATAAGATTGCTCTATTTTAAAGGCGTTTAACTAGAATTAGTTACTTTTAAGCCTATTGTTCTTACGAAAAAAATCTTAATCAGTTAAAATTTAAAAATTTCACTCTTCATCAATCAACAATCCTCATATCCTTTCCTTAACAAGATCTTATTAACGCTAAAGAACAGCACTTTTACTTGAAAACTTAGAAAATTCTGCCGTAATACCTCGAATCGATGTTAATTTCACACAGCCGTGGATTAACCAAATCCCCGCTAAAACATTTAACGAACTTTCTGCATACATCCACCGAAAATTTGTCCTTGCTCGCGCTCCCGCCCCCATTCAAAATTCAACAACACGAGGCAGAATAGCCGCGCGCGCCACGCGCGCACAATTTATCCGACCGTCGTTATAATATATTAAAACACCTCGACGAAGGGCCTCGCGCGCCAATTTTTCGTTCCCTCTTTTCTGCTCCATAAAGCACGGTGATTTCTCGTATAACGTTGTATATCGAGCGCAGCAGGCGCTTGGTTGTTTTTTTTTTCACGAGACCCTTGCGTGTATATATGAGCGTGGATGGGGTGGCAAAAAAAGTCGAAGGAAACTACAATTTGTCAATTCTAAAGGAAAAGTTAAATTGAATAAAACAAACGAGGTTACGTTCAGAGAATAACGTGATTCTGTTCTATTTTACTTCTAATAAGAAATTATGAAAAATGAAAAGTGAACACTTAATAATGAAATATATGCCATAATCATCAAATATTTACACGTATATTTTTAAAGTATCCTTGATTTGAATTAATAATAATATTTGATAGACTTGACTTTGACATACTTACAATTTACCGCCACTGAAATCAAAGGAATTCACAAATTAATTTTTACCAATGTTCAATACTAATAATTTTACAACCGATTTGTAATAACGTCAAAACTTTCTACTCTTTACGTATACGTATCTAGAGTACTGATAAAATTTTAATTCATCGATCTGAACGAGGAAAACTCCGCAATATTCTCATCCCATTTTTCTTCAAATCATAAAAAAAACGTCGGATAAACGTTAAATTCTCCCGAGCTATATCCGTCCGCATCTTAACCACTCCCTCTATCCTCTATTGACATCAAAATTAGGTGACTCCCCCGGCAGCTCACGGCTCACTTATATCTCCCTCTTCGCTCACCCACTCGCTCGAGAGCGTAAAACGTCATTTCGCTCGGCGCCCGCCGAGCGCCACAGGTCTATCCATAATTTTACGATGAAAACCATAAATATAAAGTAGCGCCTCTCTCGCGCGCACCCCGCGATAATGACGATGATATAAGGCGCGCGGCCGGGCGCCCCACCTTCGAAGAATGAAACTGCGACGCGGGGAGTATAAGAATTTTATTAGGTAGATTTTCCTCGGGAGCCGAGGAGAGAGCGCGCGGATCAGTCTCCACCTCTTCTGCTTTGAAGGTGGCTGTGGCGTTACAAACGAGTTCAAAAGTTAACCTGGGTAAAAGGGAATCATATATACTTATGTATAATTATATATCAAAATCGTATACAGTTATATAATTATAATTATATATGGTTATATGTAATTATATGTATAACTAACTGTATATTTATATATCAAATCATGTACGAATATATATAATCGTATATATTTGTATACAACTATATATAACTATGTATAATATTAATATTATACATACTTATATATATTTATATAAAATTGTACATGAGTTTATATATATTCTATATAGCTTTCTATGTATAATACTATATATTAATTATATAGTTAATTATATATAATTATATATTATGATTCATTTTTGCCCAGAAATTGTATTGAAATCGCTGTATAATACGGTTGTTTGCGCTTTAAACTGTTAATGATATCTACATTACGGGATAAATTATGTATAATTAATGTAATGTCTTAAAGAAACATTTAAATCGGAAAGCGATATAAGTTTTTGAATTAGATTGTATTTATATCACTATATTGATTATACAGGCAGCATTTGGCAGCAGTTTGCGAAGAATATATTTTTCAAACAGAACGACTGGCTACTATTCTTGTCAAATATAGCTATTCTGTATAACATATCAGTTTTTTAAAGAAGTCCTAAAGCGTTCTAAAAATTATACATGAAAATGCATAATTTCTTCAGGCATCGTATAGTGTTGCATTGAAACTTCAGAGTTGAATATCTCAGCTTTGCGAACTCAAAATTTAACCATACGCGTACAACGCATCTACCAAGTCACAGTAAAAATTTGAGAAGATTCATAAGAAAGTCGAAACTCTCTCTCCGCACCTACCTTGAAAAAGGGGCGGCAGGCAACCAATATCTTTTTCTCGCGCTCGACGACTTAGCTATCTCTCTCGCGCTGATCCCTCCTTTATATCCGCGAGCTGAATTTAAATAATGGAGAGACCTACCCCGCTGCTAATTCTCTTTTCCCTCTCTCTCTCGCTTTCAGCACAGGGTGCAATATACTCTCGACAATGGCTTTCTCATCTTGCGAGCGAACAGTGCTATCTCGTTATTTCTGTCTTCGCGGGTCCCTCTTTTTTTAGTTTCTTCGACTGGTTTTTCGCTGGGGATTTGCGATCTATGAGCCGTGAATTCGAATGTCGAGGGGGAAGATGCACGAAATTTATGGGGTGATTGGAGGTCATAGTTTTTTCGCTTTTTTATATAATGAAATTTTGCGCAGCATTTTTTTATTTAATGAGGTACGCAGGTCGCATTTACGACGCATTTATTGAAGTACGCAGGTCAATACATTAATAGAAAAAGTGTTATTCGACAGTTTTCGATTTTTTAATGCTTTTCTGTAGCTTTTGCTAATACATAAACATTGTATTAAGTTATTATATTTGTTTTACAGAAATCTTTATTTTTTAAAACTTTTCTCCCTATTGTCTTCTCTTGTCTTCTCTTAGGTATATTTGAAATATTTCTTACTTACCAGGATTAATTTTTGCCATTTAATAATTACTTCGCTAAAACTAATTGAAATATTGCACAATTTTATCTTACTGTTCCATATTGGACAGATTATGGGGGAAAATGCGATCAGAAAGTAATACAGCAATTTGAAATTTGCGTAATATCATGAAAATATAGTATGTATTGTGGTTTCATGTAGAATATTATAATATAAATAGTTATATCGGAAATTCAGAAATTAGACATCTATAAGTTTCGAAATATATCATCTTTAAGAAAAAATATGAAACTACGATCTACTTTTTTAAGTTTTTCTGCTCGATACACTCACACATTTCTTTCTTTATTATCTTACAACATCCTAGCCACGCAAAATAAACATAATATCCAGAAAAACATCGCTTCTTGCCAGTTAGACGTTACCCAACCATACCCCGCTCTCGATACAGAAAAAGTAATATTCCACCTGACTACATAATTTCTCCTCGACATATTTGCACATCCCATCACAACCCAAATGCCATTTCCCTCTATTTTCCTTAAAAACACAAACACACACACACACATCAGCGTCATCCTCCTCGTCGTCGTCTCTTCACCTGTCTCCCGCCTGTTTCTTTTTCTCAGCGCACTATTCCGACTCTTTAGCCCTGGCGCTTCTTCTTTTGCCGTGTATATATATATACACACGCTCGTACGTGCACGCGGCTAACTCGCCTCGGCACAGGAAAAGTGGAGCGCGCGACGGGCCAACTGATTAGAGGCTGTTTGTACTTCCTTCCGGAGCTTTGAGAAGACGCGCGCGCGCGGCTCTGTTTGCGCAGGGGCGCGCTACTACTGGCTCGGTATAAAAAGACGCGCGCGCGCGTCGCGCCGAAAAGCAACGAACGAGAGCAAGGGGGAAAAAATGAGCCCGAGCGCGCCGGCGCCATATTGGACCTGAATTATTCCGCCGGTTTTCTTACAGGCTTTATATGTCTTTTTCGTGGGTGTGAGTGAGGGTGTAGAGGGTTACGAGCAATGGTTGGAGATGGTAGGAGAAGAGTTTGAGGGAGGTTGTGGAAGTGAGTGTGAGTTTGGGGTTTTTTATGGCTTTGTAGAGTGATTTATTTGCGATGAGGATGTAATTATTGAAAAAGGGAGCATTACATTCGCGAGGGGAGCTGACCACCTTAAAATAAATTGGATATATATTTCTTGGATAATTCTACATCGCGTGTTACTTTTCTTTTTCGTGTAAGTGAATATATTTTAATAGAATATAGTGCAATATAGAGTCTAGATGTATCATTATTACACGAAAAAAATGATTAATAAATGTGGATCAACAGTCAAGTAGAATCTGCTTAACATCTTTGATATGATTTTCCGGCGCTTGTGGTATAAAATACGGTTCGAAACTAGTGCGTAAGTAGATTATTTACCTCATGTGACTTTTCACTCTTGCTTCGCTCGAGCGAAAAGCGTCACATGATGCAAATAATCTACTTCCGCACCCATGTCGAAATATAGTATTTTGTATTTTGTGCTGTAAAAAAAAGTAAGAAATTAGAGTTTTAAAAGCAAAAGATATGAAAAGTATAATACATTTTTTAATCAAGTTACCCCCAGACACACCTCAAATCAATTAGCATCCGGTTTCGAACATTTTTTGATTTCAGGTAACCTATAGACTCACCCGATAAACCAATTTAAGTTTTACCGGGCTTAAATTGTTCATTTTGGATCCTATTTTGACCCTATACTATTTATAATAGTTTTACGTATCAATATCATGGAAGTATTAAAGTATAAATGAAAAAATACGTATAATTTAATATTTTTATTACCTTCAGATCTTGTCCACAAAAACACAATGTGGTAAATTAAATTTTCTAATAGCATATGGTCAAAATAGGATCCTAAACGAACAATTTAAGTCCTGTAAAACTTAAATTGGTTGTTAAGGTGAGTCTGTAGACTACGTAAAAGCAAAGAATGTCTCAAACCGTATATCTCAGAATGCTAATGGATTTGAGGTCTATCTGAGGATAATTTGATTAAAAATGTATTATTCTTTTCATATTTTTTGCTTTTAAAACCCTAATTACTTACATTTTTCTGATACAGCCAAAAATACGAAAATAGAATTAATAGAGATACTATCTCCTTAAGAGAAGGTCGTATCTACTGTCCTTGTCTAATCACAATTTTCTAATTACTCAAATAGTAGTTTGTCAATTGAAAAACTAAGAGTCGTCCCCAATTCTTCCTAAAATAAGGAATGTTTTGAAACCTAAAAGAGTAGGTACCATTATTTCCTTTTCTGAAATAGTTTGAAACGCAAAACCTAACCTCAATTTTTCCCTAACCTCAAAATTTGTTTACAATACAATAAAAAGATCGTCCTGTTTATTTCGATTTATTTTCATACATTCAAATTAATCACTGTAGACAGAAATATTAGACGTATAAAATCCAGTTTCCACTGATTCCAGCTTTATATTAAAAGTATAAGCACAGCGGAGGCAACGGTAAGTTAACGCCGTGTTATTTTCTCAAGCTAATTACGTGAAACATAGCCCGAATAAAAAAAAAACAACAACAACAGCAACAAAGGCTCTCTTCTCGAATTACGAGGTTATTATCGGGCCAGACGAGTTTGCGCTCTCGCGCGCGTTGCTGTATAATACGCGTCGACTTATCAGTATACACGTCTATCCTGCAATAATGGCCTCCTTTATTAAACATCAACGCGCAGAAGCTTAAACAGCCATTTTTAAAGGGTAATTCGCCGACGCTTTAAGGCGAAAAACAAAACGAGTATTAAAAAAAAAAGGAAAGAAAAGAATAAGAAGAAGGAAGACAGGAAGAAAACACTCTTATAAAACGGAGAGCGCCTCTAAAGTCTTAAACTTACAGGCGCATAAAGCAAGTATAAACACCTTATGCATTTTTACAGGCGTCCAGGAGGGTTTTTTTTCCTCCTACGTGTGTGTATATGTATATGTGTGTATACAACCGTCTCTCTTCTCTCTTGGCGCGCGTATATCCATCGGTTACCCGAGCAGCAGCAGGAAGAGAGAGTGTGAGAGAGAGAGCCGTATATAGAGGCTATATAGAGCGTCACCCGAGCGACGTTTTACCGCGCGGGCGTATAATTTTATTTAAACGTCTTATTTTCATGGCAGACACGGATGCTCTCTTTCTCCCTTTCCCTCTCTCGCCTAGTTGGCCTTTATTATTCCGTCTTCGGCGCGTGAAATATAAGCAGCGAACGTCTTACTTGCCTGTCGGTCGTTTTCTTCGCACCTCGTTGGCCTTTCTTTTCCTCGGTAATTCGATTCTTTAGTAATTGTGGATGTATCGTTTATTTTCGTGCAGATAAATAAATAAAATACTTATAAGTATATAATATAGATGATGATCAAGTGCGGATATATATATAGTTATTTAAAATAAAAATTGATGACAAAATGATTATCAAAAAGTGCTTTTGTTCTTACATATGTAACTTTTTCTAATTTAAAGGAGTTCTTTTCATTTTCTTTCAACACATATCAATCACTTTAGTGACAGAAACGTTATTGTCCTAATCAAAAACAACAACTTTTCAGAGAGATATTTTGTAAAAATTGAGAATTCAATGAAATAAGTAGTTCCCCGTATTTGACGGTGACAGGGGGTTTAGCATCAACTTAAAGTTCAGGACTGAGCTTTCCGGACACTGTTAATTACCTAACCTAGTCTCAGCAACCAATCGGATTGCAGCATCAGTCTCGTAATTCAAAGATGTTTACAATATGGCCCCGGAAAAGATGTAATTAAATGAAAATACTTATTAAATTTATGAATGTATAGTAAAGTACTACGCTATTGTAATATACTTTAAGTTTATAAATAACCTTATACATATTGTTCTATAGTAAAATTTGATGAAAAATTCAATTTTCTTTATATCATTTTCTGATACTTTATACATTTTTCTCCGTTAACTTTATAGATAAATGTTTAAAGAAAAGAATAAGACCTAAAGCATTAAAATTGATTAAGAAATAAGAAAAAGTATTGGAGTTTTACCGAACTATATTTAATTGACAGTATTTACACTTGCAACATCTCGATTTGGTTGAAATAATTTTTTTTTCATTTAGATAGGACCCTTTTTAAGTATATTTCACTATTTATATCGTAGGACCTTATAAACTCTCGTGTGACTTTTTATTTTACATCCTATATCTAACTCTAGCAAAAGAAAATAAAAGTAAAAGAAAAAGTAAAAATTGTGTTTTAAAATTTACAGAATATCAATCTTCTTTGCTTTTCCATCGTTGCGGGCGTTATTACGTGTAAAAGCTTTATTATGACATCATATTTTCTACCTAGTAAGAAATAAAGTCCTGCAACTTCTTGCATTTATAATAGAAGAAAACGTACCTCGCCAAATTTAACAACCCGATAAAACGCAAACACCCTTATTCCGTTAATTTTTTTTAATTTTTAAAAAATGGTACACTAAAACTCTAAAAATAAGCTCTCAAGCCATCATAACTTACAGATTTTTAACTTTCCTGCTGCGAAAAATTCTCTTCCGAGCTCTTCTTTTTTTGCTCTTTCGCTCCTTGCTTCCTTCGCCGTCGTGTCGCTCTCTCTGTTTTCCTACGAGTCACTTTCACTTACATACTTTTGCACGCGCGGCCGCGCGCTCTCGTACTTTTCTTCATCTAAACCCCTCCCCCGGGTCGCTAGCCCCCCGAGAGAATTCTCGCAAACAATGGATTTTCCGCCGGGCAAGATGAAAAACCAATAACTTCCGCGCGATATTGAGTCACGTAAGCAAATTCCATCTTTACTCGATTTTCCGCTTGCGGAGAAATTATTAATTTCATCGCGATCCTTTTTTTTTACTTTATTTTCATAACTTCTTAAAACATTGAAGTATGCAATTTTATTGATAATAAATTTTGAGGGCAAGGAGTGGTTTTATGTATCCTAAGTTGTAGGTTGAAAGATGAAAATTGAATAAAGTCATATTTTTCATCTCTTTCGTAGTAAATTAAAAGTTAAGAGTTATTTTAATATTTTTAAGTACAATAATTATTTTTTGCTGGAAATTTAACCCATTAGTGCCCTGTATGATGTGAACGTCCATCCACTTTCAAACATTCGTGTAATTTTGATAATTCTCTGTAACATGTGACTCGATTGTTTGGTTGTAGAGTAAACTGTTGGTACTGTTAGATTAAAAAATAATCGCTATACTAGTTATAGCGTAAAATCAAAATGGTAATGCTTATTGACAAAGCAATGCATATGGCGCTGCGGATTTTTCCATAAAAATTCAATAACAAGTTTTTTGTTTTAATTCTTTCGATGGGTACTTTTATAAGAACACTTAAACTAACAGATTATTATGTTACTTATTAAAATTTAAATAATTTAAGAGCAAGACGACCAATCGTAGTTTTTAAGGTTTTCCTTCAATAAACTATTCAGTGCAAAGTTTAGGACCGTCTTTTAGTTAACTAAGTACAAAAAAGAAAGTTACTAGCTGGATCAAAAGCTGGGTACTACAAGGTTAAAAGAATCTTTATATACTGAAAAATGATTCAAATGTATGCAAATTTTAATTTTTCCTATGAAAAATTATTTATTTGATGCGGATAATATGTTGATTCTGTTATAATAAATATTTATTTGAATAACATAAATTATTGATCAAATTTACAAATGTTTACTAGTTGCAAGAGAATGATTTTCTATATGCAGAAAACTGCTTAACTAGAATAGTATAAAAAGTGGCTGAAGCAGAGATTATTAGGGTTTAGAATCGTCACAGCGCCAAAAATGGTTGATTGAGCCAAAATTGTCGCTAGACCAGCAAAAAAATTGGCTAATCCAGCGGAAAATTTCGCTAATTTATCTAAAATACTCTAGCGAATAACGTTTTGCTGTCCCTTAATTACTGAAATTTACTATATTTTCTTTCAATGTATCATATATAGTAGCGAGTTAAACCAAATTAACAGTATACGTACCTAATAACACTTCGAGTCACGGCCACTCATTTTAAATTCATTACACTCGCAGTCGTAGCTAATTTACGAAGTAAAAAAGAAGGACCCGCACAGGCAACTTTAACATTTTAAAGGGAAATACGCGTCTAATGCTCGAACGCTCCACTTATTCGGCACTTTTTATCGCCTTCTCTTTTACTCGCCACTTCCAGTATAGCTCTCTCCTTGCCCCGCGATACTCAACCCCATTTTCTTTGGCCGCTGCGCAATAGGTCAAAAGTTTCTCTCTCTCTCTCTCTCTCTCTTTCTTCTCTTTCTCTCTTTCTCTCTCTTTCTCTCTCGGCCAGACGTGCGACCGAGCTGCTTTATTGTCTTTTCCGTCAGTATATACCCACGGCTAAGCTGGAACACGATTAATTGTAGCGGCTCGCGCAGGAGGAAATGTAAATAGACTTCGTTTTTTGGAGCCGTGCCTGAAAATTTTCATTCGAAACTTTGTGCAATGAACGAAAAAATGTATCTTTTGGAAAGTAAAGTAATCTGTGGCTTTCCGGTAAAACCTGTATGAGTTCATATTTGTATTTATGAGATATTAAGGTTTTCATTATTAAACTGATAAGTTAAATCTAAATTATTTTAATTCTTACAAGATTTATTATCGATGAAGCGTGCTCGAGTTTATATTTTTTTTGCTTTCTGCAAGAGAACGCTGTGTATTAATGATGAAACTTTTTGAACCAGAGATTTTGATAAATTTCGATGTCTTCGAGGTCTCCGAATTACAAACGTATCAGAGCGTATATTTGTGTATGTGTGTACGTGTGCGTGTGTGTATGCGTATATGTGGGTGTGTGGATGTATGCATGTATGCATTTATGAAACCAAATTTCGCGTTCACCATTACGCTTAAATGGAAGTGTATAACGCGCTTAATTCAATTAACAGACTCTTTGAGTTTTGACATGATGATTTAGAATCTCTCTTTGAGAAAGCGCATTCGATTAAAGCTTTAAGTTGTATACGATATATGAAAATGATTGTGAAGCAACTTCGGATATTGATAATAATAATCGTAATTTTGATTTTTATAATCTTCGAAATAGTCTCCTCTCAGTAAAGTTTGATTCCTGTCCGCATGACAATAAAGTAACGTCATAATAAAAAATAAAAATATCACTCATTCCTTTTGTACATTCCTATCGTGACACCCAACTTTGAGCGTAAACAAGATTTAGTTTAGCAACGTATCCCAACAAAATTTTCGTTCAAAATTCCCCTGTCATCCAAAATAAAAAGAAAAAAAATCTCCACGCACCAAACACACCAAAAGAAAATCCCCTTAAAAGGCAATTTTCAAGCCTCCCTCCCTCCTTTCCTCTCTCTCTCTCTTTCTCTCTCTTTCTCGCCCCTATACCCATCACACTAACAGTAAAAAAAAAAGAGCGAGCAACCAAGCACTCGGATTTCTCCTATAACCCTCGAGAGAGCACGGCTAAGCGCGCGCGCGCGCGAGAGAGAAGAGTTGCAAACGGAATCGAAAATCGGATGATAGTCAAATTCCGGCGATATCGCCCACGCAGTCGACCGACCATCGCCATCCCAAACGAACGAGCGAACGAACGAACTCGGGGTGGTCGAAATCGCTGGAGGGTAAAGACCGCGAGGGCTCTCGCTAAATTGGCAAATCGTCCGAACCCTCCAACACTCCCACGCACGGACACACACACGTACACACGTGTGATTCGACGCTCGAATCTATTTACCCTTAGGTCGCCGGCACCGGCCATTTCCTCTCTCTCTCACTCTGCCCTCCCTCCCCCTGTCTTTCGCCAGCGTAGTAGAGTAGACACTGCGTCCCCATTAGGCCAGACCTAATCTTGTATTCAGCATTTCCGTTATAGCCGGGGCTGGCGCTGCTGGTGCTGCAGTATAGTCGAGAGGTGTGCCGAGGCTGCAGGGCTACAATGGAAAGCTGATTAAGCGAGTGCGGGGGTGGACCGGTGTACAGGCCGTTAGGCCCTTTGCGATCGAGCGATTATTCGTTCTGCAGTGGGTGGGACGTCGTTTGCGACGTTTGTGAATGTGGGGTGGAGGGAGGATTGAGGGAGGGGATGGGGGAGGGAGGGTTTGGTGAAAAATCTTTTTGTAAGGAGATGTAGTTTACCGAGGAAAGTGGGGAAATGGGTAGGGAGGTATAAGGAAAGTGGTAAAAAGGTGCAATAGAGTGTATCGATGGCCCTTGCGAAGACTAACACGTCTGGTGCGTTTCCCACGGAGAGAAACGCGTTTGGACTTTTACCACGAAGACTAGCACTTTTCATGATTTTCCCACGAAGACTAGCACGCCGCTTGACTTTATCGGTCTACTTTAATTTATTCGGGTAGTCTGATTTTCTCGGGTAAATCGATATTTTTTGAGTGACAAAAGAGTCTAGTATCCGAGCCGAACCCGATAAAAAAAACAATCGTTTCGACTCTTTGAGAGTTTATCGGTACAGCACTAATTTATATATTCTATTGGAAAAGTACTAGTCTTCGTGGGAAATTTGTGAAAAGTGCTAGTCTTCGTGGGGCATTTCCAAATGTGCTACTCTTCTTGGTAAGTGCTGACATGTGCTAGTCTTCGTCGTGAGTGCTGAAATTTGCTAGTCTTTGTGGTATTGCTGAAATGTGCTAGTCTTTGTAAAGACCGTCGATACATCAGTGAATAAATTAAGAAAATGAATAGACTGTCTCTGCGAGTCAAATTACTGGACTATATCACAGCTTTTGATTCTTATTTAAAAGAAACGCTGTATATTTTATAAGCTCTATAAACAAGTGTATAAAAACGTGTATTTGGACCATTATATATATATATTATATACATTACATACTAATAACAATTTTCCGCAAATTTGTACATTTTTCTATAATTTCTAACAATTTTTTACAGTGTTTTTTACACTTTTTCATTCTCGTTTATACGTTTTAACAATTTAAGAACCTATTTAGATAGTAAACAAACGGAAGCTTTTCTTAAAATGAAAAAACTGTTATAAAGTGTAAAACAGTGTAAATAATATTGATTTAAATTCATATTATTTCACATTACTTTACGGAAATAATGTTCAACAAGAGGGATTATTTTTTGGTCGTTGTTTAGGAGACGATCGTTAAAGAGGAAGCAGAGCGAAAATATTAATGAGAGGCGAGTGGAGAGTGACGAATCGATTTGGAGGAATGTGTATGTTCTGGAGAGTTGTAGGTGAGAATATAGCGAACTTTTTGGGGTGAGAGAATGTTTTATGAGTTCTTTATGAATTTCATATTAATCCTGTGATGACCTTCAAGACCTTCTTAGCGAATAAAATATTTATTGTGTGTAGTTTATCTAAAAATGGTCACTCTTTAATCGTTTAGCAAATCAATAGTTTTGATTGACTGAAAATGTTTGCAAATAAATTTTTCTGCGTGAAACAAAGCATATATCATGTACAACGTAAAAATAGACCTTGAATTTTACCATGTAGACTGAAAATAACAGCAGATGTAATTTATGATCTTAAATGCATTCCAAAAAGTGTATATGGTAGCAAATTGTAGTAATAAGGACTCGAAGTAAAGGTATCTATGCTGAGAACAGTAAATGGACTAAAGATGCAGTTATTTTAAAGTTTCTTTTATATTTTTTACAGTGTACCCGTTCGACGATGATTTCGGATGGAAAAAAGAATATTTTGGGAAAATTTTATCTAAAAATATATAAAGTTAAATTCCACAATAATATTTCCATAAAAGAATAACCAGAATGATGTATTGCTGATTGTCGAGGGATTATTTTTGCAATTTGTATATAAAGTTGGAATAATAAACAAAACTTCTTATGGATTACGTACTTTCTTCTACCTATAATTATTTTATTTGAAATATATGCCGATATACCTTGCCCACTGATTTTCCTGAGCTACTGAAGTTTTATATCCCGCATGATACAAACAATGCGCAAAGGTTAACAAATTACCACTGTCTCTTTATCGTTAAAAATGAAAGGCAACCTAAAGGATACAAACTGATACGAGAAACTAGTTCATTTTGCTAAAAGTCCTCATTCAAAAGTAAAATACGAAAGTTTCCTGTATCGAAATGCATGTATACGATTGTAAAGTATCTATACAGAGAACACGAATCATTGGCGAAGGTTTTGCGGTCGATGCGATGTCGAGAGAGAAAAAGAGAGAGAGAGAAACAGAGAGAGAGTGGGAGAGTTGTAGGCACCCACGAAATAGCTAAAAACTCCACGAGAGCGATGTACAACGCGCGCGCGCCGTTGAAACCGAGCAAAGTGGTTCTTGTTTATTGCAGTTCGTACGAGTTGAAACCGAACATAAGCTTTCGGAAATAAAAAAATATATATTTCAGTACGTGGCATCCCGAATCGTACATTAATACTCATGCAGTTTACGAAAGTAATTATTTCTGTGCGTGAATGTGTATTATCGATAATTATGTGGGTCATTTACAGAATGTTGCGTATTTGTGTTCCACGCGGGTTACATGATGAAATAAAAGAGAATTTAATTTACAGACACGCTAATTATCCATTAGTATTATTTTATGTGATCCATATTTAATGTTTGCAATGAGGACGTTGCACGTTGAATTTCAAAGCATTAACACATAAAATGTTAACCCAGTTGGTACCTCAAAACTAAAATCAAAAACTATTTTATCATATGAAATCTGTAATCTATTTTATTTATTTAGTTACAAATTGAACAAACTTGTTTTTAATACAATTTCATTAAATTGGTCCTAAATGGTAGTCTTAGGGCTGGATACATGCATGTCAGGATACTTAGTAAGAGAGGAGACGAGAACGGAGAATATATACGTGGAATCAGGAGAAAGATACATGCTATACGAAGAGAGGATGAAAAAAAATTGGTTCTCGATCACGAGCTACTGGCTCCAGAGTAAAAAGAATGCGTTATTATCATATAAATCAACATTTGTCTATAAATAATCATAACTTTGCAAATAAATATCGTAAGCACAACTTTGATTATAATAAATGAATGGTAAATCTAATAGGTTTCAATTAGAGAGATAAATGGCATAAAAATATTAATTTGGTCCAAAGGTCCACTAGAATGAAAATGATTCTAAAAATAATATACATATCTGTTTGAAGCTGATTATTTCAGCAGGAGAAAAATAAGTAACAAACTAACGATTATTTACTTTTTCTGAACTTTATTATAATTCGCGAACATAGTCAAAACGGTTGATCTAAGACGTGTTAATGCTACGACGATCCAAATAAGACTGACAGGCAATTATTACAAATAACCAAACTTGCTTCGTAGCGCTACTCATTTGTTTCTTTTCCCATAAAACATCAATCGATAGCTTATACTCAAATGTTTTCTAATATATTCTATATGATTTTACAAATATTCATATGGCATAATTTTCGTGTAAAAATACTTTTATAGTTATTAGAAATAGGTTATTTATTTAATAAATGATATACTATGTCGATCCTTAACAATATGAAAATAAATAGAGTTATTAGAAGTCCATAAAATAATTTACGCTTATTAAACTTATTGTTAGTTTCATCTTAATTTCCAAAGATGAATGATGTGTTCAAGTTTAAGATAATGCGTTGAAGTATGGTGTCCACTTTCATCCCTATGATGCGGAGTTTCGGAACTAGGGTTTCTATCTCATGATCTATATAATGTACTCAAACTATGAGGTATCATCTTTAGATGACAGGAGAAGATCCTCAACTTTTCGTAAAAATTCGCATCTCTGACCAACCAAACTATACACTAAAAGTACTACGAAGATAACATAAAATACGCAACATTTTTTAACAATCCCCGTGCACCAAAGTCCCCCCTCCCCCAAAAAAAACATTTAATGAACATTAAAGTCTTTCATAATAAAAATATTTTCCATTACCTCCCACAACAAAGCCACTAAAGAAGTACTATGCGGAGCGCAATTCAAAATCCTCTCAAACCGGTAGCAGCAGCACAACGATCTTCAACGAATTTCCTAATTCTATATAACGTTTCTGCACGCACACACATATAAAAGGGGCAACAGCGGCAGCGGCATAATCTCATTTATAACATAAAAGCTTCTGTAGTCACAAACGAAATTACTTGCTCTCTCTCTCTCTCCCTCCCTCAAGATATCACACAAAGTGCTCGCACATCGCTGCGCCGCCACCGCTGCTGCATTTCGAGAATCCGATGAAAACGCAAAGCCACAATGCAGTACTCTCGCTCTCTCTCCCTCTCTCTTTATACACACCCGCACACGTACATGGGACGTCATAGGAGAGAGAGAGAGAGAGAGAGAGAGAACCGGTGCTGCAAACTCTCCCTGCTAATCCCGCTTGTATATACCGCGTAGACTTCGTCTCGCGGCGTTGGAGGCGGCTGAATGTGTATACATATAGCGCCACAGCTCCGCGCTCGTGTTTTCTCTCGTGTCGAAGTGTAATTCCGGGAAAAGCACGAGGTAGCGAATTTTCCAGTGGCGCCGGATTAACAAAGCGTTAAGAGTTGTGGGTAGTTTGCGCCCCCCGTGGAGAGACGCGGGAACGATCATTAGGGGGAGACTGCGGAATTGTGCCGCTTAGAGAAACGATTAGGATGGAGTTTCGGTCACTTTTTAGCTTGGAATTTCTGAGGGACTTTTTTGTCTTCGCGGAAAATGGGTGGTTTTGATATAATTGGAGCATTACGGCAGTCACAATTTGGACGTGCAAGAAGATGTTTGTATATTTGGAGCACAGCTTTTGTGGAGGCTTTTGAATGTCTTTTGGTATCTAGAAATGACTACTTACAGGTAACACATTAATACTTTGCTTACACGATCAAAAATTTTGACTGGAATTGTCTATTAACATATGTTAACAGGTATTAATTGTCAGTCATTCTTAAGAGTCTGCACACGAGGACTATAAAACAATGTAGTTTACCGGTGAAAAACATGTGGCCCATAACAAAAAACGATAAAAATGAATTTAAAGTGTTCGAAAATAACTTACTCAGAAATATTTTTTGAGTAAAATAAGGATAGCGGAGAATATATAGAAAATTATATAATAAGAGATAGAAGAATTCCATACTAATACTATCACAGTAATTAACTCTCGCAGGTTAAGATAGATGGATTATGTGTCTAGAATGAAAAAGAAATTAACAGCATGCAAGATATAAGTGAGAGGACTAGAAATTAAAAAATTAGTAAGTGTAGGTCATGACAAAGATTGGAAGATGCAATATTAAGTTAAACCCGAACACAGTAGAATATAAGAAGATATCGTGGATAGAATTAGCATAAACGTAGAGTAACGTATAATGAGGTAATGGACCATCAAGTTCCATATACCAGATAAAAAAGCCTGGAATAAGAGTTCTTGAATAAATATTTTAACAAAATCTACTATTACAAATATATAACAATCTCCAAACAATTTCAGAATTCCAAAACCGATAATGCAAGACAATAAGTCACGGTTAAACCACACCTCCCAATGCGATTACAGCATTATCGAGCCCAACAATGCGCGAAACGCGCATCGCTCGCCACACATCCAAGATCAATCAATGCGCAAGCCAAACCCGCCGCTGAGCCTCTAGTGCGATTTTTGCACCGCGATCGTCCAACCGAAGAGCCGGTATGCATCGAATGCATCCGGTACACGCGCAGCTCCGTCCTTTGATGTACGTATAATTCGTTGCACTGCAGGCAAGTCGCGTTAATTGTTGCGCCGGGGAAGGGGCAAGGGCCAAAGCCCAGCTAATTGGGCCGATTGCGTTTCTGTTTTTCGTTTTCGTTGTGTTACGGATGGACACGCGATCGGCGCCGATTCGTTATGAAATTTAACGAGATGTGACCAGCTGAAGGCTGACGAGCGGATGACGAACGGAAAATGCACGCGCGCAAGCGATTACTGCAGTTACGTGGTAAATTGGTCGAAATATGTAGTTTTGCGCGACTAATGAAGCTTATGGATTTGAACGACTGATTGGAGTTGTTGGCAGTTGCGTTAGAGCGATTCCGGCGTTTTGATGATTCGCTAAAAATATATTGACATCGGATAGAAGGAGAAATACCGATTTTCAGTTTTGAAATGATTGGATTACGTAGTTCGTGCAAAAATAGAGATGATATTGCTGTTATCGATGCGGGGATGAAAAAAACTGCTGGATTCAAATGGAGCATTTACGGATATTTAAAATTTATATAACGAGTATCGCACAACTGTGGAATACGTATCCAGGCGTGATCGATAACGTCAAACTCGTCACAAACAACTTGACCAGCGAAATTATTTATCGCCGAAACCTACATCGAATTCCACTTACCTGCCCTATATAAGTGCGAGCGCGCGCGTAAGCGCTCGATTTCGCCAACCGTATATAACTGTGAGCTGGCGCAAGAAGCGGCTCGGAAATATCGGCAATGAAATTAGCTAAATTTATCCCCATCGATCGGCCGCCGGCAAATTGAAGAGGGAAGAAAAACAAACAATTTATCGAGCAAGTAAAGAGTTGCATAAAAAGAGAAACGAATGTGGAGATGAAAAAGGAAAGAGTCGAGCTTTCCTGAATCCATTAGCATACTGAGCTTATGCAAGAGCGGTAGAAAGAGTCACATGAAAAACCTTAATTACATATACGAGTTATATAATTAGAATATAAAATTGTTGTTTCTTTTTATTATTTATTTAAAAACTGTCGTATAAAAGTAATATATCTACTTGTAACATGCAAATATCCATTTTCTATATTTTTTATGAACGACTAGTATTACTGATTATTTTAAAGATAAGCAATACCTACCGACAGAATAAACTGGCCTTCTCGGTATCATATTTTATTATAGAACAATTAAGTAGGAAGAGGACTACTTTTTTAAAGAAGCGCTCTGTTGTGGCCTCATAAATATGAATGAAAAATATGTAAGTTAAGTTTTCAAATAGTTAGAATCTATATTTCAACAAAACAATTGGATTTAAGACAATTTTAGAAGTCATTCATTTGAAAACTTATTAACGTACATATTGTTTATTTAATACACCCCTGTTCTGAATAAAATAAGTATAGCTTGTTAAATACTAGCAACATTTCTTCAAGCAACTTATGAAATCTACTATTTTTTAATACAAATTTCTGTACATAAAGTTAGAATTTTCTATACTTAGAAAAGTGTTGTAGTAAAATAACAAATAATCCTTAATAATTGGTCATTAATTACTTAAAAACCATACAAATTTTAAACGGAAAAGGTAAAACAGTGAGCAGTCCCGCTTTGCTTCAAAAGGTTGAAGAGGCCTCTGCAAAGAAGTATCTTATCTACTGCAGTATCTCTTCTTCAAATTATATCATAAAAACATGATGCCCATGAGGCAGGTTCCTCTCGCCATTCTTGCACTCCACTCCAAAAAGCCGACGACAAAATTAACGAAAACCCTTCACCGTCCCAGCGAACAAACCAAGCATCCGGCAAACAATCTCCCTCGAAAAAAACAATTAAGAACAATGGCCCGCCGGGCGCTCGCACAAAAGTCAGCCGCGCTTTACTGATAACGAACCCCCTGCGCGCATAAAACCCCCTCTCACTGAAAATTTCTTCCTCGGCCTATATCCCACATCCCAGTCGTATAATGGCCTCCTCTCCTCAGAGCTCTTACGCGTAGAAGGGTAGAACGGCTGGATATTGCGACTTCCGCCCGCTACAGCTACACACGACCCTTCCTTCCTTCCTCCCGGTGCTGCTGCTGCTACTGCTGCTGCTCTTGGAGGAGACGACGTCGCGGGTAATTAATCTAGCGAATTACTGCAGCCTCGCCGGTCCTCTTCTAGGCGCTGGTTTGCGCGTGTGTGTGTGTACGTGTGTGTGTGTACGTGTGTGTGTATGTGTATGTATGTGTATGTATGTGTATATGCGTGTGTGTGTGTGTGTGTGTGTGTATGTGTGTGTGCGTGTGTGTGTACGTGTGTGTGTGTACGTGTGTGTGTATGTGTATGTATGTGTATGTATGTGTATGTGCGTGTGTGTGTGTGTGTGTATGTGTGTGTGCGTGTGTGTGTATTGTTGTATGTACAGAGAAGGGATGTAGCAGGAGATTTGCCTGAAATTCGTGATGGAGGTGCCATGTGACGCGTTGATGCCAGACGAGGGTTGCGCGATAGGGGTTGAGTGCGGAGTGATTTTAGAATTATTTTTGCTTGTAGTGTGTAGTTTTGAAAGAAAATAGGATAGAATGAAAAGTATGATAGAAGTCAAAATGTAAGTGTACCTACTGAAAGATTCATCTTTGAAGTTTCAATATTTAACATTTAAACTCTATATGAGACATGCTTTGATAATGCATTCTTTCGGATATAACTTTTAATTGACTAGGTGAAAATTAAAATATCAAAAATGAATTTATTCCTTGAATAGTCCTCTGTCATGGAAAAAAATTGGCTGGGGTCAAATTTGAGTATAAAAATGAATTATCAATATACATGTCAAAGTTACGATTTTTATTTATGAGGGTATTCACAACATTTTTATAAGTAATAATATAATAGTATATTTATTAAAAGTATATCTTTATATATATTTATAAATTGCTTTATAAACTACAATACTGGAGCAATGCTTAAAATACTGGCCATGGAGTATGTTTAATAGAACACAAAGGTGCGTCAAATCCGATCGACAAAGTGGCGCAATCGGTCGGTGGAAGCCAAGAACGCATAATCTGTCGTACTGTAAGCTTTGTCATACTGTACGACTCTCCCCTAATAATTAGGGGTCATATTTTTTATCTTTCTAGTAAATATTAAAGATATTTTAATTGATTTTGCACGACGCAACGTTTAATCCAGTAATTACTCACTATACTTATTTACAAATTATTTATATATGCATTTGCAAAATGAACAAAAAGAAATTATGCGGTTGCCACCCTCTTATAACAAAACGATAATATTCCCGGAAAATGCTATTCTTGACGAACTTATAGCAACCCATGCATTCTTTTTGTTCCAGGTACGTGAATTCTCTTTATATCACTTCTACAATAAAGCCATAAAGAACACGTAAGTAGACCAGAAACTCATACAAAATGAACCAATGCACCCATAATCGATTCTAATCGATTGAATTAAAGGATTCTCTGACTTAACTATTCAGGACCTCTATTTGAGAAAGCACTCTGTTAAAGCAGTTAGTCTTACCAGAAAACTTTCTCAGTAAAAAAATGAATAACCCTTTACACTCAAAGTTCGCATTTCCTTGAAACACTTAAATCAAAGCCCACGCGGCCCATAAGTAACGCAAACTTCCCCAGGGTAAAATAAATCCACGCAGCATATTTACCATTAATGAGTTTACAAGGGGAGCGAGCGGCGCGCTAGGGTGAAGTAAACTAAGTGCGCGCGCGCCCGGGCTGCGAGCATTTCTGCGCGATGAGAAGTCGGAAAACGGTCGGAATGCGGCGCCTCGCAGTGTACACACGTACATGTATACTCTCGCGCGGCGTGCAGTGTCCAGGTTGAGATAACGCCCAAGACGAATCGCAAACTCATGTCTCTCGCGCTGCAGGCGCGCGGATTCCCGGGCGCTTCGCGGAATTACACTTAAAGCTCTACGCGCGCGATGTTGGAGAGAGGAAGAGAGAGAGGAAGAGCTTTTCCGAATTTAATGCAAACGCGCGTTGTAACGCGCGCGGAGGATTTTATACGGGAATTTTTGTTCTCGGGAGCTTCGCGACGCTGTTGTTCGCTTGCGCGCGGAGATAAAGCTTGGTATTGGATGAGGTGGTAGTGCGATGGCTTTTGTTCGTTTTTAAGTGTTTTTTTTTAGGAAAAGGAGTGTGTAAGTAATAGGAATTTTCGGAATTCGTTGTCGTGCGGTTTAATGAAAGTCAATATTATTATACATTGAATGCAGTGTTACATAATATTTGATTTTTATGACTAATAAAATAAGGGATTAAGTGCTGTGTGCGATGAAGTGAACTCTTCATTTATTTAAATGTTTTTTGTCGGTAAGATAAAGTATTTTATATATGTATAACTAATGGAAATTTTCTAGATAGGTTTAATTGCGGTTCATTGTCAATCTAAACTTCATTACATAAAATGCAATGTTATATAAAATTCTATTCTAATGATAAATGAAATAATTCATGGTTGAAGTTCATAGAATTTTGTAGCGTGAGTTGAAAAGCATTTGAAATAATGATTAGTTGTTAATTGCTTATTGGAACCACTTTATTTTTATGAGAATTTCACATTACCTTTGGTGCTAGCATAACCCGCAAATAGAGTGTTCATAAATACATAATTTATTATGAAATGCTCAATATCAGTTACCTGAAACAGTTGATTATTACAATTTAAATGCATATTTTATGTAACTTTGTATATATAATGCTACATCATTTCACGCAATTCTGTAATCGGGTGAAATTGTATTAAATTACTCACTAACATTATAGTGGATAATTTGGTCTGTTAAATCCATCAAATATTGTTATTGCGCAAATTAAAAAATAGTCAATCACGTTACGCGCGCACATGATGGCTCAAACTGAATAATTAATGAAATCATTATTAACGTTAACTTTGACTTTGATATGAACGCCGATAAAATCAATGTTCGGGTGCGTGCGCGTATATTCGTTTAATGACATGATGGGTAATTATTTACAATAGAGAGAAACGTGCTCCGATTTCATAGTGCGCACATCAAACGTCGGACCGTTGACTTACGCGGTGTATACGCGAGTATATATGTATATATAATGTTTATAGTGGAAAGCGCAATTTCAGGCTCTCTTTGTATTTCCATTAACGGGCCCCGCGCATTATATTGAAAGTCGACGATGTAATAATAAACGATTCGCGTGACACGGAGCAATCATGCAAAAAATCTGATTGCAAGGAGTGAATATTAATCTGGATTTAATTCTTAGATAAATTGTTAATTAAAAATATGTTGATGCTTTTAGTTAGGCTTTCATAGTTAAAATTACATTGGGATATTTTATCATGAAGTTACTAGATTTGGGTAGTACCTAAGCACTTTCTTTGAGCACTGATTTTGTAAAAAGATACTGTTGAAATTAAAAGTAAGAATTCATTAGTTTTTCAAAAGTGTTTTAAAATTGACTATTTCGGAAAATGGTACTTAACTTAACAGCCATTATCTCGAAAAGAGCATAGCGATATGGCGATCTTTTTCTGGTACCTAAAAATGAAGCCCAAACCCCGTAGCTTTATCAAATGAGCTTTTGTACAGTAGATAAAGTGTATTAACGTTAACTATATATATCTTATTTTTAGCATTGCGTATATGAGCAATACTAATGTTTCTAGCTCTGTTTCAGATACTAAAGATCATGCGATAAAATTACAGGAATTGGGATTGATTATTAGGTACCAGACAACGATCCCTATAAAGTTTCATCAAAATGCATAACGCAATGTATTTTATAGCACACTAACCTCAAAATGCCAACTTTATTGTCGATTTTGAGGTTGTTGTGCTATAAAATATCGTATGAGACTGTTGTGGGAGGTGTTTTTCTACCTTGCTCGATTTTCTCACTCGCTTCGCTCGTGCGAAAACCCTCGAGCAAGGTAGAAAACCATCTCCCACAACAGTGTCATAATATACTATAATGTATGAGAACGAATAATATCATATTGAAACGATTAATTAAGTTTTTGGAAGCTAATTGCTATGTAATGATTCGGCAGCTTTCTATTACTTTACGGATTTAAAAAATGTATTATATCTACAATAAGATGTAATAATTTTATAGGTTGTTCATAAATCAATTTACTTTTTTAGAATCAAATAATACTTTATTTCCATCGTATATCGATATTTATTTACATTTGCTTATATTTCACCCTTCTTGACACGACAGTTCCGTGTTTAGCCCCTAGTCGTCGACATATCCTTTTCACATTCATTTTTATTTATTTTTATTGTACGGGCATTGCATGGGTTTTTATACGGAGATAAATAAAATGCTGAATAAACCGACGCTGTGGCGGGGCGTGTCGGAGCCAGACCTCGGGCGATCGACGAAGTTAAACAGCGCCCAACGCTGCTTAACTTCGTTCGTAAATTCAAGCTTGTCATTATTATAAAATTAAAAGAATCTTCATGAAATTAATAATTATAATATAAATTTTATTATTTTCCTTTGAGAAATAGTTAAAAAATTCAATTTTTGTCTAACGGTAATAAATAATAACAAATAATCATATTAAAACAGTAACCATTCAATCACAAATGATAAAAGTATATTGCTATGTAAACACCTTGTAAAAGTCGTTAGCATTACCACTGCACAGAGGGCAACGTTTCTTGTAGTTCGAATCATCCGCGGCCCGTTGCAATTGCTGATGCCAATATGTTTCTGCGCATTGCTTGCAACAGCAAACGTGCCCACACGGCACGAACACTACAGGTTCAGTTAGTTCATCCAAGCAAATCGCGCAACACGATTTATTATTTTGATCTTGTGCTTGCTGTTCCAAACGTCGCATTTCTTCCTCTACTCGCTCTTGCTCTCTTCTTAGTTCCTCCTTACGCTTCGCCAAACCATCTGAGAATAAAGTAATAAATGATATCTCTGAGGAAGCTCTTTTGTACGGATCATATTTTGTGGACGCCAAGTGTGGACTCCAGGCAGTTTTATTATTTCTCAGAGTTTTAGTGGACGATTAGATGAATAAAGTTGAGACTACTATGATTTACATAAAATATAATATTATTTTCATGTACGAACAAAGTTGACAAATTTGAACGCTACTGAACTTAGTGAAATTGGTATGTATCATTGCTTTTTGAGATTAAATTAAGTTTGACTTAAACAAAATGAGATTTACTGAATATTTTTACAGAATGTAGGTATTATAGATAGAAATAAGTACTTAAATTTCATAAACTAAAATTCTGAGCAAATAAATCGCAAAGTTGAACCTTATATGACACAAGAGAGTGACATATTCACATTGATGTAAAGAAATAAGATCATAATATAAGTTATTAGAAAACTAATAACGTGTTGAAGAATGGGTTTTTATTTAAATTTTATTCTGAGTCTGAAATAGCTTTTCTTCCCGTGTTACACTCCGGTCTTTTTAAACATAGGCTTTGACCTTTTTACGGGATTTTTAACAATATCCATTTCTTTCCTGAAACAGGTGATAAATTTCCATTCCTCACCTGTTTTTCATTTCTCACCTCTTTTCAGGGGAGTAATGGATATTTCTCAACACTTTGATCAGCCACACTTAAAATGCGTATTTTCCAACCGGTTTACAGACATGAAAAAAGGACATTTCATGCCTGAGTCGAAAAAATTATTTCTGTGAATTATTAAATTAATGTAACTCGCTATAGCCATCTTAATAACCAAAAACTGCTAAACATTTTACCGTGCAGAAGAAAGAAAAAAGTAAATCGAATGACGAGTGGGCGAACAAACCCAGATAATTCTCCATTTTCTTAATTCCGAGAAAATTAAGAGGAACTAATATTTTCATTTTATTTAAATCGAATCACGTATTTAAGATGCCTCTGTAAAAGCTACTTCTAACTTTCTATTTTAGATTTAAAAACAAATAATAAAACCATAAATATGAAATGAACAACCTATTACGATGAAAGCACACAGAAAATCCCTTTCTACCAAAAGTCAAATCCTCCAATTTCGTTCGCACACCCAATACCCAATGCCATCCGATTCCCTTACCGCTCCTGATCCTGTTCGCCAAGCTCTCCGAGAGCGAACCCTGCTCTCCCGAATTCGTCTGCAGCGACTCCAAAGGCGGCGCCGTGGGACGCGGCGCGGTGCGAGGCACTGCCGTGGGACGCGGTGGTACCGTGGGACGGGGCACAACCGATCCCTTACTATTTCCCGGTGCATTCGTTCGCTCTTCCGTCGTAACGAGTCGTGGCGCGCTCTTGCCCCACGGCGATGCTTTTCTGAAAGCATGATGGAGGAGCGCGACGAAGGTGATGATGGACTTCTCGTCGGGGATGGCGGTGTCGACGTCCTTGGCGTCGAGGAGCCGGGGCAGACCGAGCTCCGAGCTCGCCACGTCGAAGGCGTAGTTGAGATTGTCGAGGTGCCGAATGACGTGGAGGTTCGACCAGCTGACGAGGTAGGGTCGGTGCGCGTGGATCAGGGCGTTGAAGGCCAGACCGGTTCGCCAGGAGCCTGGACAGTGAAGACCGTGAGGATATGTCATTCATTGTTGGGGTATTGTTGTGGTCTGGTGGAAGCCTTGTTAGGTTTTTAGGTAGCTTATAGCTAATTAGGTGAGATTTATGAGTTCTTAACTACTTTCTAGTCAGAGTTGGTTAGAAATTAAAAATTTTAATTTAGCCTTGGCATTCTGACAGTTTGCACCAGTGTGCATCATTAAACACTGATTGAATGCGTGCGAAATATAACTTCATAGAGTCCGTTCTTCGCTATATAAATATGATTATTATAAAGGTAGGTTTCTAAACGTATGAATAGAACAATGTACATAAAAAATAAAATAAATTACCATCAATGACGTTTTGTTTAAAAATGACAACTTTTTCAACAAAAAATATAGTGAACATGAAAACTTCAAAATTATTACTCTAAAGTTTTTCCCAGACCTTAATTAACACTACATTCATTGCCCTTATGAAGGAAAATAAATAGATAAATTAAAAAAAAAGTCGAATGCAGACAGTGTAATGAAACTCTCTTGCTAAATACATACTTTCTGACTACATCACTGAATGTAATCATTACATGCGCAACTGGAGATTAAGTTAAAACTTAGTCTATCGTAAACTTACCCGTAAAATCTCGAATATTGACGCAGGGATAACCATGCGTCGTCCTCTGGCACCAGACTAGCAACGCGTCCTTACCCGATTTCTTGTTAATTCCGTTCTGTTCATGGACGTCAATCTCGATTTTCTGGACTTGGAACTGCTGAATGATTGCCCATATCAGACCGAGGGTGAGTCGCGGATTACCGTCCACGATGTCCTCTGGCCCGATACCAAGCCGTACCTATATATATGTACGCAAATACAATGGATCGCTTGTATCGAATGATCGATTTGATTGTGTTTTATCTTTGGTCTGTATTATAATAATACTAAAATGAAAAATTATTGCTTGTACATATACAGTATACATGTTTTGTTATAAGAACCCACAGAGAATTGTAGAAATATATTTTGATTTCTAGCTATCATACTGACGATTTAAAAGTGAATTGGTGATTGGGAAAGCTATTGATATATAAATTTCTATATTATCTAAGCAATAGATAGAAATGGATAGATTTGTTAATTTCATTAGGTAAGAAGAGAAGCACATCGAATAAGGCGTAACTCTTAAACAATTTTAACATTCTGATATGATTTAAACATAACGGTCATCCTTGAAATGTTATAATGATTCTCTAAAATCTGACTGAAGTTTGTTAATCAGTCAATGATGTCATCACTCAATTTTACAGTTGATTATACATAATATGCCAGAGATACGAACAATCACTCATGTATATTAAATTAGTGCAATTTAAATGGCAATGACTTCCTTCAACGTTGCATCAAACTCACACAGTGAAAATATAGGTACAGTGAAGATTCAAATTCTATCGCAAAAGCACTTAATTAAACAAATATGATATACCTGAGCATTCAGAAACGTCAACACTATGTTGACGTTTTCGATTCTTTGAATGCGCAACCGTCCATTATTGGGCTCGGCTAGACGATCACCCGAAACTCTCTCTAATAGCTTCAATAATTTTTTTCCATCGGTGAGGTCCGTAAATAAATCTTTTACCTCCATACCTTCCTGTACAATAAAGAGTAAAATTGAAGTAAATAAAAAGCGACAAGTGAGACGCGGCGCTTGCTCGTTTGAGTTAGTTTCAATTGTGCATGAGCGGGCATATTTTACTCGACAGTATTTCAACGCCTGAGTGAAAGAACCTCCTATCTCGGTCTGCGCGTGAAGAACCTCCTATCTCGGTCGACGTGTGAAGAAGCTTATATATAATATGTTATTAAAAATAACTACAAAATAGATTTTTATTTACAAATATATTGATAATATTACTATAATATTATTATGCAATAATATTATACGGATAATAAATGAGGAGCTTCTTCGTGCGGGCCGAGATAGGATTATCTTTGCCGCTGCGAGTTAGGAGCTTCTTCGCGCGCAGTCTGAGATAGGAGGTTCTTCCGCTCAGGCGTCGATTTCCAAACGTCAAGATTGAAGATATTTTTGTACTATATTTTTATTTAATTTAAGGTGGCTGTCTGATTATTTCTTATCAGTTTTAATGATTCAAAATATCTATTAATAATAATATTAACCTTTCTATTTTTATTTTATCAAAGAAACTTGTTTCGATATAAAATATATTTCTATAACATTATTAACTAAACATTTTTTTTTTACTATTACAAAGCTTCATCTGTGAGGAAGCTATAAGAGGATTAAAAATTATTAAAAGACTAGCCTTGATTAGGAACGAGTTGATCCATTTTGTAAATGTCTTTTTATGAATAAGGAGCCGCTCTTCTTGTAAGGACTTGACGCCACTCCGCCCGAACATATTGTGAGAGTATACCGTTTGCGACGTTCTATTTCGTATACGTAAATGGCCTTTGCGTCTGGCAAGCCTCGTTGATGGACTGTGACCAAGAATAGTTAAATTCGCAAGACTATTTGTGAAGATCAGATCTTGTACCAACGCCGGGTTAATACCGTACTCCTAAAAACAATTACCGAAATCATAAATTATAGTAACGTTAAGAGTAAACGAGTTTAGTGTAATGTGTTGCGATACTCATATGCACCAAAAATTGTTTGTTTTTTATGCGAATAATTTTTAAGAAAAATTGCGTTGTTGAAATTTGCTAACCGAACGCGCATCGACGCATTTATTATCTTATCACAGAGCTGCATGTTACTAATCGATAGTGCCATTTCTATTCAGACAGCGAATTTTCAATTATTAAATTCATCTTTTTACTTATGACTTCTTGCACACTGCACTTTCTAATATATCGCGCACGGATATAACTGTGCAAAGAAACACATTCTTAAACTACAGGGCACAACTCAACGCAAAATAACTAAATTAAATACTACATTGATAACACATGCACCTCTATTTTCTATCTACCTCCATGCTTTTCTTTATTTGTTGGTCTAATTTAATATCCAAATCACGTAACTGTGCAACAACGACAAAGAAGGATAATAGCAAAAAGTCGCTGAAATCTCGTATAATAATGAACGATCTGCCGCGTTTATCGCGAATCGTGCGCGACTTCGGACAACACTGGTACGCAGCTCATTTGAGACTTTACGCAAAGCCTACCGCCGACCTGTTATCGATTCTTATTAGTCATCGCGCATTGATAACAAATGGATTGCAATTGCAAAGAACAATGTATTCAATATCTGATAATACTAATAGCAAATTCGAATATTCGTCATTCGAAAACGGTCATTTTTACGGCAACGTTTGCGGCAAAATTTTTGTTCGATTTCACTACACAACAATTTCACTACAAATTTGTATGCAATATTCATGGATATCAAAGTTAATAAAAACGTCTATAATTTTTTAAATGAGGGTGACAGGCACCACGCATTAATCAGGTAACCTTGCTATATTCTACATATTTCAAATACTGAATAAAAATTGATTGGCAACAGTTATGCTAAATATCGATATTTGAAGTTTTTTAGTAAAGCTGAGTATTGTATGTGAATGCTTAATTCACAAGTTTTTAACAAAACCTCAAAAAAGAAAGTAAGATGTCAATAATGCAACTAATAAAAAAAATTACCAAATTTAGACACTATTTTCAATACCTAGGTATTTATTTACGCATTAAGAGCGGTAGGACTACTAGGGTCGTAAAATACCGAAAATTCAATTGCATTTCGTATTAGCTAATAAACCAAACTTTCTCGAAAAATGTTAATAAGCGATTTCCTTCTTGGTTACAATCTTAAAGAAATGTAAACATAAAAAGAAAATTTGTAATTAATTTATCAATTCTTTTTAAATTACGGAAATTTGGAAAAATCGTTTTATCATTAGCCGCCCTTAAGGAGGTTCGATACGAAATAACATTTTGGTAAATACGTAGCTGATTAATGTCTAATCTTTAATATAATCATGCTATGCTGTACTACAGGTAGTACTCCAAACATATTTATAAAAAAAAATAATAATGCCCTGGTGGAAAATTAATCTAGAACTATGTAGATCTATCTAGTTTGCCATGGGAATAATCGAGTGCCTCGATAAAACTAGATAATTTTCTACCAGGGTGTTTTGACTAATTATTTGCAAAAAAAAATATAAATTAGAGAAAAATTGAAAATTTTGTACTCTATAAAGAAATGTTTTTGAAGCTCACTGTAAAAATTACAAATAATTTAGGAAGTTTTTCGTAAAGATATGGTAGTATAAAGAAAAAAAAAATATATTAATGAGTAAAACAAAAAAAATTTCATGAAAAACTTGACAATTTTGTACTATATAACGAAAAGTTATCTAAAGTCGCTGTAAAATTTTCAAGCATTGTTCGCATTATCTCGAAAAAATGTGGTAGTTATCAGAAAATTCATATATTCATATAAACCGAATAAAAAATATTTCAAAAAATTTTTACTCGTTAACGAGCTTCCTAAATGACTTAAAATTTTAGCAGTGTCTATCTAGTTACCATTTTTGTTAACGAGTGAAATTTTGTTTTCGCTCTTTGTCTTCATTTTCATTTTGGCGCTCGAACCTCCTCAACGCGTTAAAAAAGACTGCGATTCACGAAAATTCTCCACTCGTAAATATTCTCGCCGCTGAACGCTACAGCTCCCCACCGTCGAGTAGGGGAAAGGGTAGTTGAGGTCGGCAGCCTCTGCCTGTCCCCCCCGCGCGCGTGTATATGCAATATCGTGTGACGTCACGTGGGAGGCGCTGAGAGTCAGAACGTTATGCATCAGCGGCGCGTCGCGTGTGTAGAGTGTAACGGCGCGCCGGGGCATCGATCCCCGCGCGCGCGCATACCCCAGCGACGACGACACGCGTTGCCGGCGCGTCGTCGCGACCCTGGCGCCATCTACGGGGAATGAAGGCAGCCGCGGCCATGTGCTTCGCGGACACGGCCTGTATACTTGTATCAGCTCCTATGCGATTTATGTTTTTCGATGTGTGACAAGAGTGGCTGGATAACGTTGCTGTGTAGTGTGAATTTTGAGAGTGGGAAATTTGGAATTTTTGGGAGGGTCTTTGGTCGTGAATTTTTATGTTGCTGGGTTGTGTACGTTGTTTGATATTTAATGTAAGGTAGGTGGAGGGGTGTGTCGATGACTTTGGGTGTTATCACGGAAACAAAAGTTCGCGATGGTTGCTATAGACATGATTAGTGTAATTCGGAGCCGTGGGGTGAAATGGGATGATAGTACTAGACAAACTAAGACTCAGTACTAAGCTGTGTAGAAATTAATGAAATTTCACGTAAGCCTCCAATTTGTGAACTTTGTAAGCTTTTATATTAACAAAATGTGTGTACACGAAAATTTCATAATAATTATTTAAATACTAAGACATTTTTCTTCTGTAATAGACGTGTCAATAAGTCAAATATTAAATAATTATTCGATATTTTTCAATTATCCAATAATGATTCATTACTAGGACACATGAAGATTCAGTCCAAGTGATTTTTACCGTTTTCGATTTATCCACCATGCAATGTTGTCTTTTCTCTTCACGTATAGATTTTTGTGTACAAAATCTTTGTCTTTATGATTAAATTTAACTGTACAAATGTCTTTAGTTGGCATTTGAAACTAAGAAATAGTATATACCAAAGTTTGATTGAGATTGAGCAATTACAATGCAGTATGTAATTACAATTAAATGTAGAATGCAGGCGTAAGTGCTGCCTAATTTGGAATACAGTTGCCTACTTTGGGACAACTTTATCTATTCCAGTTTTAATTACCCTGTAAGCATGTATTATGGTTCATTTTTGTAAATTTTCTTATAAAATAGTACCTTTAAACCAATAGTTAAGAGAATTGTAATGAAGTAAACTAGTATCTAAACCACGAATTATTTTTAGGTTTAGAATTTACGTACACATATGTAATGACAGAGAGATGTATTTATTATTTACACATCCTGTTGATACGAGTCTTCAAAATTAGTGCCAAGCAACGTCTCTTTTTAATTGAATATAAGATATCGATAAACTTGTTAAACTATATACCTATAATTTTAAAAATTAGTTAACAGTCTTCTTATATACTGTTTAAAATTAAATAATCGAAAAGTTGTCTGTTGCCGTGGAAATATTCGACTTTCAATTTATTCAAAGTAAGATATTTTAGCGTATGGAAAACCAGGTCTCTTTATACAAATCATACTCTTCATGCTTTGAAATCTTTAATTATCAATGTTTGTTAAAAAAATAGCACTCTTACTATTTGTATAGCCATCAAATGCTCTATCGTAACCCTGTTGGAAAATTAATCTAGAACTATGTAGATCTATCTAGTTTGCCATGGGAATAATCGAGAGCCTCGATAGAACTATTAGATAATATTCTACCAGGGAACTAACTGTTCAAAAAGTTTCAATCCTTTTATTTGTTCTTTGGATATATTTGCTTTCAGCATTAAAAGTAATTGTTAAGTATGTCAATTAACCTCGGTCTTACGTATAATGAAGTTCAAACACCCAAACTATCGACCCTGACCATACTTTGGAAGTATCGAAGTTCGAAATGGGTGCTGTTTCGAAGTAGCTGATATTTTCTCTTATTTTTATAGCTGTGTACTTGAATATAATAATATTAGTACATTAAAAAATGAAGTAACATTAATATTCTGGAAAAAAACAAAGCTCTATAAATCTCAAAACGTTTGAACTATAACATTTTCTACCATTTTATATACTTTCAAATACTATAATCACGCTCACCAATACGTTATAAAACAAGGTACCCAATATAAAAACAATTTAAAACTAGCGAACCGAAATTGTTTCAATTACTCCTTCCTGAAAACTCTCGCTATATTCGGTAAAACTTGACGTGCGGGAGAAAACCCGGCATTTTCCTATAACGCGCTAACACAATAAGCCCATTTATCACGTTTTCAATAAACGTCACGGGCAACTTTCACTTTAAAGACGCGCGCGAGCGGCAAGAATTTCTCGCTAATTTCTCAAACAAAAATAAAAGCCGGGGCTATATACTCGCGAAACACACGTCGGCTACAGAGCAAATAATAATTCTCGCATTCCGTCGCGATGAATCCTCTCGACCTTTGTAAAACGTCAAAAGACAGGCGAGAGAGCCTTTTGCCCGGGGATCCCTTTGCTCCTCGCGCGTGTATGTGTGTACGGCGCACAAAGTGTTACACATTGCAGCCGGCGCCTCAATATAGGCGACAGAAATCGTTAAGGCACACGTGGATACGTATATGTACGTACGTATGGGTCATTCCGCGTCAAAGGAATGGGCAAAAAATGCTAAGCTCCTTGGACTTTGTGATAAAAGCGGCACCGGATTATCTGAGCGTTGGAATAAACTGTTTAAGGTATAGAATTTTTAAAATGAAAATATTCACGGTTTTGCATATAAAAGGACACATCAAATTCGGAAAACGTTTCGTATAAAGTAAAGGTATTAAATATTTTCTTGACGAAGATAAAGCTTTTATGTAGATTAAAATTGTAGAAAAAGTAAAAAGACATATAAAAGCAGCTATGTTAAAGTACTTATTTAATAAAAAGTATTATTTTATATTAAAATACAATACTCGTGATACAAACGTAAAAAAGCTTACATTAACACTATTCAGGAATTGTAACATTTTTGAAACTCAACGGATTTGAACAAACCAAAATAAGATATTATCATAAGTTTCTAGTTTACAACAATATGCATTGAAAAATGTTTTAAATAAACAAAAAAATGTTATAAACAAAATGGTATGATCATTTTTTTCTTTTTAATATTTGAATTTTTGCTCGTTTGAGTTCTAAGATTAAGGCAGCTATAGACCTATACATTTATTATTTTGTTTTTAAAAAATCTACAAATCTTATTGGATTTTTAATTTCCAGAATTTATTGTTTCGACTCAAGGAATTAAGAAATGCACTGACCCAAAATTGCTTAGCTAATTTATTTTAACGTTATACTTTATTTAATAACGAAATGAATTATGAAAATTGAAAATTAAATGAAATTTGTAGATTCTGCAATACATAATGTCAAATGCACAGGCTAATATAGGCCAGGTTATAACTACACTAAAGATACTTTTGATATTTGAAGCTCGCAATTTCGTTACGGAACGAACCATATACATACAAACTTTCAGCAACCGACACACACGAAGCAAGGATAACAAATGCCTGAACGTCGAATCAAATAGAAGGATCGTCCTTCTCCATAGCGTATTTCCGCACGCCATCTATTTATCTTTACTGCTAACTGCATTTCTTCTCGCACTTGCGAGTTGCGCGCGTGGAGCAAAGACGGAAGGGAATCTCGCAGCTAATTAAAAAGAAAACGTACCACGCGCTTCGCGCTCCAGAGCCAGCACGAGCCTCAATGTCTTTCCGCGCCGTATAACACACTGCATTTCTCTCAGATTTTTTTGCACCCGTGCTTTAAATAAGGGTGAAGGAAGAGGGGAGGAATTAACGCAGTAAGTGCGTATTCATAATTGTGCGACTACGTGGTAGTGTGCCTGCAACTGTCATTTTGCGTTTGTTGCGCTAAACGAGCGCGCTATTTTTGTTGCTATTTAATTTACCGGCAAGTAGGAAGGACATCTTTAGAGCGAAAAGAGCTGCTTTTGCTGGTAGAGCGAGTGGGCATTTTGCTTATTAGCAGAGGAAGCTATTGTGATGGTTGAACAAAAAGTTTTAGAGAGAATGTGATAGAAATATGTTTTATAGTAGGTATTTAATAACGAAATATTACTGTATTTAGATAATATTATACTAGAAACAGAGAAATATACAATCAATGTGTACGACATGTGCCAGTTTGGACTATCGCGAACGTTTTCTGCATTTTTGAAAAGGCATAGTGGGTTAGATTGTTAGGTTAAATTGTTTTTCGAGCGATCGTATTGGAGATTTTTTTAAATTCAAAAAACGTTTGACACTCGTAACTAGCACAGGGTGCACAATATGTACAATCACATGGTCAAATGGTAGTAGCTACATAGCCCTTTTGAAAAATATGTTCGTTTATATTGCAGATTGTTATTCACACCTCAGATCGTCAAATGTATATATAAAAGAATCTACACATCAGTGTTATACTTACCTACATATCTATATATTGCGCTAAATTGTATATTATTATCTTATTCAAGTATTTTGCGCTAATAAATAAACTCACTTTCATACAAATATGTATAATACGTTAGGACTCCATAATAATAAATGTTCAGCATTGATCGCTCTCATTGTGGTTTTGTTTGAAATACTCTAGAATTGTTATTACTTAGAAATAGACAGTTTGCACCGTTGTTATGTATGTATGTGTAAATGTTGGTTAAGATTGGTTGATGTTGATGTATGTGGGTGTGTATATGTGCGCGGGCTTCTTTATATAATAGAAGCACTGTCATCTATTCGCAATTCCAAGCACAGTAGACAATATCTGTAGGAACTGCAATGTACAACGAACTATCGGAATGATGAAAAACGCATGGTTTTCATTTCTCTAATTACGTTTTTCCTAGATTTGTTATCTTAAATAGTTATTATACGTACTAAGAAATCATATACAATTATGTAAAATTCTTTATCTTGTAAATGCGAAATATGGGTACACCTCATCTTATATCCAAAGCTAGTGATCTACGTCACTCTCCAGTTCTTGAAGTCACAGATTCAATCTAATTGTATTTAAAAGAGCTTGAGTTGTCTACTCTTATTTCTGTTAAAATGAAGTCTTACTATTCAATATAATATTTACATCGATAAATTTTATATTGAAATAATTGATTACGTTTGTAAGCAAAAACTACTTATCAACTAAGTGGCAGCAGTTTTCAATTTATTAAAGTTTTTCCAACAAATCCTTGCATTAATTTATACGATTGATGTCAACTTAATAATAGCGCTCTGCTCTAGTTCAAAACTATAAAAAGCACTTCGGATCTACCCTTCCACCTCCACCCTCTAACCTTGAACAACTACGGGCAATTTATTTCGGTCATTCCACGCAAACAAAAAACGTCTATCAATAAACACATCATCCACGCTCGACGAAAGAGAGAGAGAGAGAGAGATCACTCGAACGCCGAGCGATTCAAAATCGATACAAGACGGCTCATTTCACTTCCGAGGAGAGAACGCGCGTAACATCCTCCCCCTTGCTACTACTTTCCGCACACGTGAACCGTACCGCAGCGCATCTCGCCGTCGATTTATGCGCAGTAATCACTTAACGGAATATCAATACACCTCGCTCGAGAGAGCCACCTCGCGCGCCGCATTGAAATCTCGCATCTCGCACCCCGCCCCCCCCTTCGAGGTATAAATTATATTGCCACCAGTCCGGAGAGAAAGAGAGATGGAACACCGAGGTAAATATCTATATCTATCTCTTGTGCACGCGTCTCTATATACCTCTTGAGTGAACTGCCTATATAGACACGCAAGTACCTCTTTTTTTCTGCGAGCGCTGCTCGATCGACTCGACTTGCCCGCAAAAAGGAACGAGGCAGTCGGGCAGCCGAGCTCGGGGAAGAAAAAACTCGGCGAATAAAGGGAAGTTTGATTTCCCACGGGGCAAATGAAACCTCAAAAACCGGTCCTTTGCCCTCTCTTGGACCTTCTCCGTCTCTGTCTACATCTCTCTTCTCTCTCTTCTGTCCGTCTCTTTCGGCTCTGCGCAACGCCGCGCACACGTGTAGCCGAGGCGAATGAGTACTGGCGAGGGATAGAAGGTAAGGTATACGGAGAAGAAGAAAAGACAATGTCGATCGATTGCGGGAAAACAGCCGGGACGATTCCGCGGATGAATTGCAAATCGCCTCCTCCTCCCCCCCTCCCCGATTGCCGACTTTCAATGTTCCCGCCGGGCTCTGTGGCTCTCTCGTTTATACACATTCACATACACACACATACACACACCCACAAACTCACACACACATACACACACACACACGCACATACACACACACAAACTCACACACAAACTCACACATACACACACACACACACACACAAATACACTCACACACACACACACACACACACACACACACACATACACACACAAACTCACTCAAACACACCCATACACACAAAAACATACTGACACACACACACACACGCACACACACACTCGTGTGTATTATATATATACACACACACACACACACACATACACGCACACAAACTCACACAAACACATATACACAGAAAAATACACTCACACACCCACACTCACACACTCACACACACCATACACCTGTATATATCTGTACATACATATGGTTGGCGATTCTCGCTCAACGTCCATTCGACTGTCCGATATTCCGTCTCTGTATGTCTGTCTTTCTCTCTCGGGTCTGAGCATTTAGGCCGAGTGCCTCCACGATCCCAGGGAATCCGTCCCGTATACATACGTACGTACGGTCCGACGCATTTGCGTCTTGATCGGTCGCTGCGAAGAATGGCCGGGATTACCTTGATGGCGTTTGATTATTTTAAAATCCTTTTACGGCTGGACTGCGACGGGCGCAGAATCGAGTGTGCAGGCGTCCGATGCGCGTCCATTTGGAATTCTTTGTGCGACCGGCGCTGTGGGTCGAAGCGATTTGGATTTTATACGTTTAGCGCTCTCGGAGCGTGCGGGCGAGCGTACGGAGAAGCGTATTTTCCGTGCGATTGGGCTTTCGACGATGGGTTACGTGTGTGCAGGGTGATTTTGAAAAATGTGGCGAATTCGCATAGCGTGCGTGATGGAGGATGAAACAGAGGAGAATGATTTTTTTTCAGGTACAATATTTATCCACTTAGTGTTAGTTTACGTGAATCATATTTAATTTTTAATTATTAAAATGATAACGTTATGGGGGGAGTACAAGTACACCAGTAAATGAAGGTTTAAGCCTGATGAGTGAACAGGTAACGTCACATTTTCATTATAAAAGGTTTCTAAATGTGTAACTAGTTAAGAGATATATTATTTACAGTTTTTAAATCAGGTTAAGCAAGCTGTTACATTTTAGAAATATTTTAACTAGTATTTAAGGGGTCAAGCCTAAATTAAATTCTGTTAAAAATTATTTTCCATTTTGTAGACGGCAAAAATATTTTAACACAATCTAAGTTGATGCAAATCTTTATGTCTTAAATATGTATATTATACGTGATTTTGCCACGAATTAGACCCCTCTAGTGGTCTTTATAGTCCCTTGACGATTTAATAATCTACATTATTGAATTTAAGCCTTTTTAACCACTTACCACGTGTTTTTGAATCAGGTATTGCATTTCTCATGGTCACCGAGGCTGTAAAGTATACTTCAGCAGTGTACTCGCGGTCTTTAGGAGCTACATTTTTAAAGAAAGATTAATAATAGTAGAATTATTATAGTATTTTCATAGTACTATTTTTGATATGTGTGTCTCTTATAATTGGAAATAATCTTTATATATATATATATATATATATATATATATATATATATATATATATATATATATATATATATATATATATATATATATATATATATATATATATATTTGAATTTTGTACTGTCTATATATTAACTGATGAGCGAAATTGATTTAGTCATATTGCGTTACTTATGAAATCTAATTTTAGATTTCATCCAGTTGACTGATTGGTCATCAAGCAAAGTTTGTCAGATATTTTTAACGAGGCAGTAATTAGCAGATTCAATTATCTGACTTTAATTATTATTTATATATAAACCATATGAATACGATAATGCAATACACTGTTTTCTTATTTATTAACGGCAGCTTTAACAACATTTTTAATTATCTTAACTTGCTATTATAATACTATACTACAATATTAATATTTTAACAATAAATTTCCTGCTGTTTGGGTACTACTAAAATTGCCAATTCACTTCAATATTTCATTAACACGTTTACCAATAAAATTAAGAAAAGCTTATTCTATTAACTTTAATCGAACATTTACGTCTGATAATTTGCATTTAAAAATAAGCATTAATCTTCATCTCACCTCTCTCGCAATCAAATTAAATCTATCTGAAAATATTTCTCCTCGATTTCATTTATAACGCGCAGCCCTCGAGCACCACGAGAGGGGTAAAAAATAACGGCAAACATCCCGAGAGCGCCAAGTATATACACACAGCCCATAAAGAAAGTTTCGAGACTCTTAACTCAACTACGACTTGTTAAAAGGGAATTAAAACGTTAACCGTGCGGCCGGGAGAGTAAGAAGCAGGCAGCGGAACGAAGAGGAGCAAGAGAAGGAGGGAGAGAGAGAGAGCGCGCGCGGCGCGCAAAATATGAGAGTAGTTTATCGAAGACGCGATTAGCCCCTCATATTGACCGTATCAATTTAGCCGAGTTTCCCTCTTCGGGCGCCGAAAATAAAACAGCGCGCTCGAAGCTTCGTTAAGGATATAACTTGCCGTCGACTCGCTGTGCGCCGAGCGCGGCAAAACTTGCGAAAAGCTACTTAAAGCTTACTCTCTCTCTCTCTATCTCTCCTCCTTTACTCGAAAGCTTTATATATATATATATATATATATATATATATATATATATATATATATATATATATATATATATATATATATATAGACGTATGTGTGTGTATATATGTGCGCGGTGTTTGCAATTTGTCACACGCAAGAAAAAGCTGACACGTGTCACCGGGTCACGCACACGCGCGCCAGCTTTTTTTCCATACTTTTGCTGCAACTGTGCACTTTTGCGGTGGTTTTTTTCTTTTTGTTTTTTGCATCCCTCGACTCGTGCGCGAGCTTTTTTTTCAAGCTCGAGTCGTGTCTAATGCACTGCTCGAGAGACTTTAGCCGCCTCGCGCGGTTCCGTGTCTTTTCCATGCGCGACGTTACTTTAGAGATTTTTGTTGTGCCCTTTTTGCTTTTGGGAGGAGTTGGATAAGGTGGAAATTTAGTTGCAGTGTTTTGGAGTTTTCGAGAAGTTTTGTGAAAGTTTTTAGTAACTTGCTTGGTTGCGGAGGAGTCGCATTTTTCATTAATTGAAAATATTTAAATACCAAATGATAAAAGTTAAGCAGATAGAATTTCCTGATAAAAATTACCGTGAAAATTATAGTACACGTGGGATATTTTGACTTCACAGGAAAAATAACTGTATTAAACAGTAAGATTATCCGTACGATGTTTCACATCAGTAAAAATTATAGCGAATGACGATAATTTTTTCCATTCATTATTCTTGTGAAGTCAGGATGTTTCCCGATGTTGATGGTCATTAAATTATTTACTAAAATCCTTATTACATTATATTATATTGAACAACTTAGAATTGTCGTCTTCGATCTGATTCGTCGTCTGAATTGCATCACATTTTTCTTTATTCTTTCTTCGTACATTCTATACTATACCATCGAATCGCAGCAAACCAAAAGTGATTCAATGCAAATGAACAGTGATTTTCTATATTAAATTAATTGTTTGGTAGTATTTTATTTACTTATATTATTTTGAAGTGTAATTAAATTTAAAATTTGAGGTGGCTCAAAGTTGTTACCAATTTTTAACCATTTTTATTGAGACGATTTTAAGTTATCCAGGATATAAAGTAATTTTTTTATGTAAAATACAGGTATCTTTGAAGTTATCCTCGCGTATTTCACATTGCTATATACCTTTGCAAAAATGTATGTACATATTATGTATGAATTCAAATGAAACTGCTGGTTTCAATTTTTTTAAATTAAATCATTAACTTTGGAAAAAATATTTATGACTATTTAGGTTAAAAGCCTTAACTCAAACATATTATATAAATACTCTATAATAATGATCTACGGTAAAAAAATTATTCAAGTCGTAAAGAATTACGAAAATTATTAAAAAATATTTTTAATGATGTGCTGTCTTTTCATTTTAGAGTGCTCATACCATTATTTAAATATTTTTTGTAGCTGAAGAATGGGTATAACTATTTTATAATATAATACAAAAAATTCGACATTTTGACCAATATTTAACCAGAGAGCCACCTTAAATCGTATTAAATGTACGTTATAGATTAAAACTTATTCTAAAAGCGATTTTATTTATTTCTCCATTTACAGTTAATGTAATAACTGTAATAAATGTAAAAATAATAAAAGCATATTTAATACAATTGAAAAAAAATGTAAAGTATATTAAATGTGCGTTGTGGATTAAAACAGAATATAGACCTATTATAAACGTAGTTTTCTCTTAAAACAAATTTAATAATAAACATCCGAGCGAGTATTAACATATTAATTTTAATATTTATTAAAATACTTTTGATTAAAAGAAGTCTTAAAATATTTTTAGTACAAATATATTATACTATTTTATTAATTGGATAGGCACCTTACATTTTTTTATTAGTAATAATTATTATTAATAATAATTTTTTAAATTTAGTTAGATCTCCGGAAACAAATATAAAAAAAATTTTAACGTAAAAGTGATATACTATCAGTTATGTGTAAATGTCAGTAGTCGAATAACTGTTGAAAAAAAATATTTTGATCATCGTGTCACCTAGAATGGTACACGCTGCAAAATTCCTCCAATAAATGTGGTGTTAACAATAGTGATTTATCGTGACCTGTAGGATAAAGAATTTAAGGTGTTACAATGGTAAAATTAAAGTTATAAGCAAGTATTTATAGTCAACAATTTTTCCGAGTGATTGCTTTTGAATATAAAAAGTTTTATGTACTAATAAAAAAAAATAATTTGTCAGCTTAAACCAGGCTACTTGACCCCTTAATCATATAGAAACTTAATTTTTCTAAAAAAATTTAAGCTTACAAAATATTTAACACACAAATTTTACTATTATACTTTTCCAGATTACTGTCCACGCAAAAGAAATATATAATAAAATTTTCCAAGAAACGCTCTGCATTCACACATAGAATGTTTAATGCTTTTCCGCCAGCACCCACACATGCTAATCCCGTAAATTAAGCTTCGGCAAGATAGATCGCACTTGAAATTAAAAGATTGCCCACCGCGAATCGCGATAAGCTAAAACCCCGTAAGAAGAGTAAGCCGCGGGAAAGCGGAAGCGCACAATTAGGTAATAGGTAAAAATTTTTTTTACGACGTTTTAAAATGCAGTACAAGCATTCTCTCCCCCCTACACCGTGTACACAAACTCTGACCCACTTTCTCGATAAACAATCTCGAAACGCTAAAACTCGAAACTCGCGAGAAGAGAAGCAAAAAAAAGCAGAAAGCACCGCGGCAAACATACGCGGAAACGCCGTAATAAAAAGCATCACCCCCTGCTCGGTAATTAACACTATCCGACTTTATTGCGCCGCGTTCTCTCCCCCTCGCATTTCATTCCTCCTCTTGCACCGCACTCCCATTTCATTTTCATTTTCCTTTTCTTGGCAGTTTGTTTTGTTTCGAGGCTACTGCAGCGCCGGCTAAAACCGACGCCAGCGCTAATTCGTATAATCCCGCTAAGATTCTCGCGCTGCAGGGGCGCACAAACCGCCTCGAGGACTTTAGAGGAGGATAGGAGAAGGAAGGAGAGAGACAAAGGAGAGAGAGAGAACGCCAGGCCGAGTTTAAGGAGATCGCGATTACGAGCAGCGCTCGTTACCCCGTTTATGCCGGGCGTTTTGCCCCTCCGTAGTCCGTGTTGGTAGGAGATATCGAGGAAGCTTTTTTGAGAGTGATCTTTTTTTTTCGTTCGCACTTTCGATATTGTTTTTGCGTTCGTGAGTGGTATCGGTTAGGCGAGCGTTTGTGGCGGAGTGGGACGTTCCGAATGTCATCAGTTTGCTTGCTTCTATTTGGTTTGAACATTTATTGTCCGCGTACAGGTTTTCGGTCGTGATGAGATGCTTTTCATATTAATCGAGCAGTGAAATTGAAGAATCAATTCCTTAAACAGAACCTATTTGCTGGGCTTCTTAGAGCTTATAAAAACAGATTAAGCTGTTTACTAGCTAGGAAATAAGTTGCAATATATTTATTGATATAATGATGAGTGAGATTTACACATAATGTCCACGTGAACAGTATTACTAATACTACATTATACATTATACTAGCGATAGTTCTTATTTGAGTTTTGTAAATTAACTTGCTCAGTTATATTCTTCAAGTTATAATGTAAAAATAATGTGAAAATTTATTTTAAATATTTTTAAGGTGAATTACGTGTTTGTTTCATAACTTAAAAGATTGGAACCAAACCTGACCGGTAAAAAATGCCTTGACTCACGATAAAATGTATCCTACTGAATGGTAAACATTATAATGAATAATGTTAATATTTTACCGTTCAACGGGGTCATTTTTCCCATACAGTCAGGATGTCCCACGTTTACAATGATTTTTACAATAACATATATCAGAAAAGTCTCACGTTAACTTACAATTTTCAGCCTATTTATTATAGACGATTTTCTCTCAGAGAAGTGTTATAAGCTAAAGAACTTATGTTGTTATTTCGGATGCAAATTTTAGTCAATTTAATTTATGTTGCGTACTATTTCCTTCTGACTTAGAGTATTGTTTCGGCAATGGTTGTCGTTTTTATATCTAAAACCTATATTGAAAAACATAAAATACAGTGCAAACTGAAGTATACCATGAAGCAAACTTGTGCATTCAGGAATCAAATAAAGCATAATTTAGTTTGCATATGTTGTTTTTAAAATTTATAGTAAGTAGTCCTTTAACTTTAACCTGTCCTTTTTATGAAAATATGTTTTTCAAATAAAAAATATTGAATAATGTCCGTCTAGTTAATGCATATTTACTGATATTAAAGGAGTAACTGGAGTTATCAAAGCTTGTATAAGGTTAATTTCAATAAATATTTATATATTTTATCTTACAATACATTAAATTTCTTAGAAACCGAGATAAAGTTATCAGTTATTAAAAGTGTGCTAAAGCGTCTAAAATCGTAAAAAATGTATCGATATTGTATAAAATATTATGTATTGTGTACCATTTTATAATAATCGTCGATACATAAAAACTTTGAAAATACAATATTAAATTTAACTTTTATTATGTATTTAAAAATACAATCTTATTATTAATAATTAATTATTATTTCTTTTATTATTTTTACTACTTTAATGCGATTTAAAAATCACCTGTTCTATTTATCAATAAAAGTTATATATTTTATGGCGTATTTAAATTATATGCACTCTAATTGGGTCAGGCACACGAATACGGCTCAGTACGTCAAAGATTTTAAATTAAATTTGAATTTAATCTGTCTTTAATTCCGTTACCTTTATGAAAATCGTAATATTAATAATTACATTTTTAAATTATTTCTCATTGAAAGTAACAGATAATATCAACATTAATAATTGCATATCTAAAATACAAGTTTAATGGATCGTGCAACAAGATTATTTTGATTTGATTATAATATTGCATACAGAATTTAATTTTTTCATAATAAGGTAATGAATAATCAAACAGTTATATTTAATTATATAGTATAAAGTTCTTATTTTAATTTGCTCAGAAAGAAACAAAGTTACTTGTATATGATTTTTAATGTCCGTTGTTTAAATAAAATAAAAATCACTTATTCTAAATGAACAATAAATTATTAAGATAGTTGTGAAATAAATATTCACGTTTGTTGTTTGCCATAGCAAAATGCATAGACTCCAAAGGGTTAATAAGGGCACTTTTTATGGAACGATCATTACTTTTGGCCTTGGAGCTCACTTGATTTCCTCGCGCGATTACAGTAAGCAATGCGCAACATGCAAAGCCGTGTTTTGACTTAGGTAATATTTACATATTAAATAAGATTTGCAGGTCAAGACTATAAAAAAAAGGTGTATCTTGAATTGCACGAAGCAGGTTGACCCTATAAGTCTCGTTAAATAGTTTTCCTAAGATTTAACAATATAGTATTTGCATTACGTGATAATCGCTGTATTTTGTCTACAAAGTATACTATAAATGTGTAACACTTTAGCGTAATTTCATAATAATTCAAATAAGAATTTAAACGAAACATATTTCTATTTAATAAAATTTACTAAATATATTTTGCATATTGGTTTTATTTATCTTAATAAAGAAAACCAAGCTTTATCTGAGAGGAAGCAAACAGCCAAATGAATTATTAATAATAATAAGGCAGATTAGTTATAAGTCTCATTATTGTTATGTATTATACGAAATTGATTTTACCTACCTTTATTATGAATAGAAACATAAACATACACATATTTTTTTATTTTACAAATATTAGAAATTAGAAACAAATAAAAGTGGAATCTTATTTTTTAGAAAGTAGATAGGCTGTATTTCTTCTAACCCAAAGTAATTTTAGTAATATATATTATATATTCGGGCATTACTGCTCTTACGCAGTACAAGTAGCGTGGTGCAGATCTGATCTCTGCCGCCGAAAAATTCGGAAAGACATTTTCTATGAATGTCCCCGAAAACTTCGGACTGACGGGGATTCGACTACATAAATGAAATAAATAATATAAGGTAACTAGGGTAAGGGACTGAATTACCGTGCCCCACCCAATTACCGAACAGTACATTAATTTGTCGATTTTCTGAAAAACCACGTTAACTAAATTGAATAACTATATGTTGTTATTAAATTTTTATTTATTTTGTCACGAGATAGTACAAAGATAGTAATAGTAAAATGGTTTAAGTTATTGAAATGGTTTCATGAAATTGTTGTTCTCCAGATTAGCATGATTTACTCATTTTTCTAACGCAAAACGTTAAGAAATAGCAACTATTTATATGCTTCTACAATCATATTTCCATTAGTTATACAAATATATTCGTGCCATTATTAGTATTTGATTTCTAGTTTAAATTAAAAATAGAAATTCGAGAAAATCTGTAAATTTTTCGTCTTTAACAATTACCGGACAACCATTAGGACACAGAATCAGCAATCCAGGGGCAGTGTTCATGCATTTAATATTTATTCAGCGTGATTAATTGTCATTATCAGCAAAAGTTTAAATGAAAAATGTACATTTTGTTTATATTTATATTTTGCAAATATCCGCTAACTTGGGTACGGTATTGCGTTTAGTGTCCGGTAATTGGGCACAGTAATTGGTTTTTGAACTTTTATCGTGTCCGGTAATTGGAGCAAACAGTTTGTTCGTTTATTGATTAATATTTATTTATTTTATCAGTAATTCATCTCAGAAAACTTCACGAGTGTAGATAAATAGATTAAAATCGAGTTACATTGGTCAGATTACAGAATTAGTTGAAAGAAACTTTCAAAAACGGATCCTCTACCCTATACATAACTTTTTCTTCAATAAAATAAAAAACAAAATAAATTATCGAATTAAAAGTTTAGAACAGAATTTGTGTTTACTATAAGTTGTTGTAGTATCCCTGATGGAAATAATTTATGTGGATAAATGTGCGGAAATGTATGAAAACGTAAAAAAATATGTAAAAATGTGCGTAAGTGTCTAATTTCGAACAGTAGTGGCACGTTTTGTCACACTTGTTTACATTTTTCCACGTTTATGCACATTTACGTGCTTACATATTCTCTATTTATGTGAAAGGAATATTTTCATTTATTTTCTACTTTTAAGATGTAAAAACGTGCGAAAATGTACGTAAATGTGTAAAAATGTTCCAAACCTAACGAACCACTGAAATCTGCCACATTGCACATTTATACATATACATTTTTTCCAGCACGGATGCTAATATAGTTATAAGTAATTGCAATTCTTTTGATTTTACTTATAAAAATGTTTAATTTCGTAAACTAACGTATACAGAAACATTACAAAATATGTGATGCTCAAATACCGAAAATAATGTATAAATTATTGTATCCCTAGCAAACCCGAAATTTTCATAAATCTGTCAAGACTTACCAAACTATAAATAATTCAGAAGCAGTCACCCGCGGCTACAAATTCGCTTCTCCATCCTGATTCCACAACTCCACAAATACAACATTTTAATTCACTTTCAACTCCAGTTCCAAAAAAGAACCAACGGCACGATTCGTACACTCTCTCCTCGTAACGCGTTCCATAACAAATCCTCGCTACCTACCTTACCGGCGCCATTACCGACCGCGCAGCGCTCCACCTGCTCGCTCGGCTACTCGCACCGGCTCCCCCCACGGGTAAACTCTCTCCCGTCTCGCTGCGCCGCCCCCGCAAACACTGTACTACGGGCGCTCCCGTCGTCCCTACCCACTCTCTCTCTCTCTCTCTTACTCTCCGATATCTCTCGGGCGCAACATGGCCGCCCAGTGTTGACCCTACACCATGGCGATAGCCTCGCTGCTCGTCTAAACCGCGACCTTTTTTCTACCGCCTCTTAGATATTTTTCCACCGAGTTTTTTACCGTATCTGTAAGAATAGCGAGTATAACGATCGTAACCAGTGTGCCGGGGATACGATGCGCGCCGAGGAGGAGCCAGCACGCGTCGACCGCTGAAATACACACGGAGAGATGTGAGGAATATAAGAGTGTGCGGCGTCGTCTCTCTCTCAAGTGTGAGTGCTTTTTTTTACCGCAGGCCCTTCGTCGTCTGTTGTTTACGCAGTGTGTGTGTGTGTGTGTGCAGATTTTTTATACGTGCAGTTTCGCGGAGGATAGTGTCGATTGTTGGCTGGGAGTTTATTGTTCGCTGGTGAAGGGATTATAATCTCTGTATCTCTCTCTCTCGCTCTCTCTCGCAGGAGGGAGAGCGGGTTGCCATGGTTACGTTTTTCGCGAAATGTGCCTGCTCTCGCCTCGCGGATCGAAAAGCGTCCAAAGTATCCGTCGCGACGGACGACGCATATATTTACGCTGACGGCGATCGAGGAATGCCCCGGTGTTGTTTTGCGTTTTGCGTACGTCGAGATGCTGCGTAAACTCGGCGCTCTCGAGGTTCCGTGGGTTTTCTCTCTCGTTGGCTGGATTTTTGGTCGATTGTTTACATTGGAGGATGAGGAGCTGGTGTGGCGGGTTTTCGGGCTTTATGCTTGGCAGTTTGACAGTTGCTTGTTTGTAAACAATGGGGGTTTAAGATGTATGCATAACAGTGCAGTTGGGAAGTTTATGGTTTGTTTACGGAGCAATGATTTGTGGGTGGGTAAAGTTTAGTGCTGTGCTGATCGTTTTATTGTTGCAGTTTTCTTTTGTAGGAGGAGAATGAAGAATTATTTAAAGATTGTTGTAGTGCGAGGGTTATATTTTAAGGCAGTTTCTGAAATTTGTGTTGTTTACTTTTGGTGGTAAACATAGTAGGATTGTGTAATATATTTTGGAGTCTTAAGTTAATTTTGTACATTTATTCATTTTAAGTGTTCAATTTGAGGTTTAGAGTTATGTTTGTTTACTTGTTAGAACCGTTTTTCTTTATATAATGAGAGAAGCTTTCCAATACATAACCTACATTGTTAGCTTTCTGATTGTGCTGTTTTCAACTATGCGTCTTATGGAATATATTTTAATATTGATTAAGACTTGTGGAGTATTACGTATAGTTTAAATATTAAAGATTTTCAATTAGCTTTGCGATACATAACCTACATTGTTCAGTTTCTTATTGTATAGTTTTCCGCTACGTGTCTCACAGAGTATATTTTAATATTGATTGTGGCTTGCGAAGTACTACTTATAGTAGTATTAAAGACTTTTAATTATTACCATTTTATGATTTCCACGTTACAGAATTATAAGAATACATTATTAATTGAAGTCTTTTAATATTGTATGATCAAGTTATGGATTTATATGAAAAGGTTTCAGTGGTATATATTTTTAGTAATGAGTACAATGAAATCTTAATTAAATAATGATATTTTACTTTTCAATTTGTATTTATCTAAAAAAGTAGACATAGCATATACTATCCAACTCGTGTTTAAGAATTCTTATCAGAATCAGTTGTTCGTGAAATTATTCAAAAAGTGATAGATGTTGAAAGTCTTAATTTTGTTATAGAGGAGGTATGATTTAATCTTCTTCATTTTATAGTTCCATACTGATACTGCTCCGACTATTCTGAAATGAAAAGAGGGAGCGATTGATTATTCTTAGTATATCTGTCAGTCATTGCGCATTAGTGTTACAGTTAAGACGTAATTAAGGCTGTATGCAAGAGGTCACTATATTAATATAGCAAATGTATACCAATTAGGCAGTTAAGATTAGATAAAGTTTTGGAAATAACAATTTTCTTAACAATCATTTTAAATGTAAATCAACTTATAGTTATTGTTATGATGAGTGATATTTGTTTACCGCATGTCATAATCAAACAAATAAAATTTCATAAAGCTATTATTAATGAAAATAATAGTATAGTAAAATAATTTAAATACTAAATGATTTATTTACAACAATTGAGTACAGAGCAAACTATTATAGTTTAAATTTAATTTTTAAATAAGCAATCGATCAGTAAAGACTAAAATGTTTGAAGTGAGAATAAAAAGTATTTTAATCGTATGTATGTATTGATGTGATAGATATGTCAATAAAAATGTTATAATAAAGTTATAACATTTATTCTTGAAGTGCAATATAATACACTTAAAAACAAATTATTACTTTGATATACACAAGCAAACATTTTTTCATTATTTATATTGTTTGTTTCAGGCGTAGCAGATTCTAATTGGAAGATCCACAAAATCAATTACAGGTGCGTAATCTACATTGCATGAGATTCATATGGTGCATAAGTGGAATGTTATACCTGGATACGAAAATCAGTTGAATTTATAGGTAACTAAAAATTTAAACTACATTCACAAACGATAGCAGAATTCAAATCCAAGAAGATGTACCATAACGATTAATAATATCCTCAAATCTACGATTAAAATCCACATATTTATCACCGGACAGTCTCTCAAAATTCGCTCCCCAACCCATTCTTCCAAAAAAGAAAATCGAAAAACGTCCACCTCGTCATTCCATCCATCTTCCTCTACCTCCCCACTGTAAATTTCCCGCTCGAATCCCCTTCACCTCGCATTAAAAACAATTACAAACTCAAATTTGTACATATAAATCAGCGCGCGCGCGCGAAAGCTTAAACACGCGGCCCGCTAGAAAGGGAATCTCCCACCTTATTCTTTTTTTTTTTCGCTGCAGCAGCGCCGGCGAAGTTTTTGAACCGCAAACGACCTGCACTCCTCCTCCTCTTTCTCTCCCGTATTCGCGCGCGGCCTCCGCTGCTCGTATCGTTATTAAAACCGCGAATGTTCCCGCGTGCACTTCGAGGGACTGCCCACTTTTTCGAGTGTGCGCGGGCGTTCTCGTTTTGCTCTTTTTTTTGCTCTCTTCTCCTCTGGCGCCTCTTCCTCGCGCAGAACCACTGCACTTAAAGAACCGCGCGCTATTGAGAGATCTCGCGCGTCGCGGACGCTTTTATCGGGTTTGTTTGTTTGCGCTGGGTTGTTGTTTAATCTGTATTGGGACGTTTTCGAGTAGTTTTTTAATCTGGTTGAAATGTTTTTGGTGGTTTGGAGAGTTTTGTGGTACTCGGCAAGGTGAATGTCCCGATTTCTACTCAGTTTGTATTTCTTCCGGTGTTATAGGTTTTTTAGTAAAAAATTTTTACTTCTTGATTGAGACACAAGTAACATTTTAAAATTAACGTCGAAAGTAAAATTGTGACTTCGAAATAAGTTAGAAAATAACGCATATTAATTCACGAATAATCGCACTGTATTGTAATGTTTTAATATGTAATAAAATCGCACTTGCATGATTTATTATTGTTCATTCTAATATATTTAAAACATTAAACGTCCATAAATCATATAAATAAAAATGATTATAGATTGCAAATAGATAATAGGGATATTGATATTTTTGAGAGTAGAATTAGGTATATTTAGGGATCTCTGAGAAAATTAATCTATTTCTGTTCTATTAGAATAACTTTTTAATTTCTCTTTATATTTACGTCGATGTCTAAATAAGTAGAAATTCATGCATTCATCTTATAATCTATACTTATTATTCACATATGATTGAAAATTAAGGTCTCTTTATAATAAAAATTTATTTTCAGAATAATTAAAATTATTTTATTGTATCACGTAGTATATGTATATTATAAATAGGATTTTATTTTTTCATTCTATCCAATTTTCATTATAATTTAAAACAAAATAAAATTAATAATAAAATCACCAGTACCCCTTTGTCTTTGACCATTTCACAGTCATAAAAAATAAAATATAATCGAAATACCTGCGCGCTCACGCATCGGCGAACTTTTAAATCACTACAGTTCGTATTCATTTTATAAAAATTGTATGCACCGATTATTAAATTTAAGGACTTAATTAAGCTTTTAAATATAAATCAGATTATTCATTTTAATATATTTCTATATCTCAAATACTGAAAAATGTAATAATTTAAAAAAATTATATGCAACGATTATTAAATTAAGGTGACTTAGAATTTAAAATATCTATATATTATATATTTTATTATATTTTAAATATAAATAATTGCACTGGTTTAATTTCATCAGGTAACTATATATAGAAAAAAGTACATACATACATATATATATATATATATATATATATATATATATATATATATATATATATATATATATATATATATATATATATATATATATATATATATATATATATATATATATATATATATATATATATATATATATATACATATATATATATATTAGTTGATATCTGTTTTACTGCTTTGTTTTACTAAAATAGGTATGTTAAATCTTTGTCTCTGGATAAAATGACGATTCCTAGGGAGAGATAAGGTATTTAAGCTAGCTCCGTAGTTTTGTCAAAATCCATCATTAACAAAAAATAAAAATCCCACTGAAAGTGTGCGTAAAAAACGTATTAAACATTCTATTGAAATTTTGGTTAGGTGGAAGCCACCAGGAGATTGTAGCTTTTTAATTATAGATTCCGATTGTTTAACTAAAATACCCGGTTCCGCAGTCCAAAAAAATACTTAATAAATGAGTAAAATGAGTGTATTTTTGTATGCATATACATGCGTATTGTTATTATTTTTCATATATTACATTTAGGTCAATAAGTATGACAATTAATACTGAATCATTTTTATTAAAATTGCGTTGGTTATTAAAAAAAATGGTGTAGAAAAAAGGACATTTTAAACTATTATAAAACTTAATCTGGATCAAAATTAGCTAGAATAAATGAAATCAGAACATTACTTTTTATTTTCTAGGCCTGTGCACTAAAGGGTACATCACATTTAATTACTTAAAAATATAATAATTATTATATTCTTATGCGAGTAATGTCAAAGAGTTTAACATTTTGTACACGTCCAGCAAAGCATGTCATTATGAGTATTACATCAATCGAATAACGTCAATACGGTATTATTTTAAATCAATGCACATGTAATTAGTTTTCTACCAATTAATTTTGTAAACAAAGGACACGAGTGACACTCACACGCAGTTTTACGTCGATTAAACAGTAATAATTTTTAAAATGAAAATTGTTGGTCTAGATTTGAAAAGATTATACCTTTAAACCATTGTTATACATTAATTGCTTTGTCAACAAAATATCACTAGCCGAAAAAATTGCTTAATAAGAGTACGAATCGATCTGCGTTGAAGACATGGGACCGAAAAAACGTTTGTATATAATTTCATTTGTTACTAAGATCAATGATCCTCACAGCATTAAATAGTGTGGAGTAATTTTGCTTATATACTTAAGTGTAGTTTTTTAACGCTTAAAGTTCCTGGCATTTTCTTTGTGGCAAAATATTAAATCTCATGGCAATCTATGAAATGTCAAAATGCGACTATTTCAACAAGATTGTATCTGGTCAAGTAATACAATTTACATTAGGTACAATGTATCTATAGATAGCTTACAAAATTGAATCTTTTAACTTGTTTTTCTCGAAACTAATTTTAAAACGTGACTCGCACAAGAAGTATTAATGTAATTTTTGAAACTTGCAAGAAATACTCCTTATTGAAAAAATAATGTTAGTTGATTATAGATTTTAATTTTTTTCTTCTAATCTTATTTTATTCGTCAGTAATTATCAAAAAATGATTTTTAAGGCATTTTCTAAATCCAATAAATAGTTTTTGTTATTGTCAATATAATTAAGAGATTCGATTTTTTAGAGCTTTATTTCAAAATGCCTCGCACAAGTTAGAAACATTTTGAAAACCGGTTATTTTCGTTAAATAAACTCGACTTTTATAAATAATAAATAATTCGTCAAATAATAGATTTGTTAAGTTAAATGTTAGCAGAAACGTAGAGGAGCTTCTAATATCATACTAAAATAGTTTTTTAAATTTTCGCTTGATAGGCTTGAAGATAAAAAAGATTATCATTTCGTCATAATCCTACCTTAATAACAAAGTGGAGACACCAAATTTGGTCAACTTTCAATCCTTTGACTGCCGATGGCAAAGAATCTTTATCATGACAGTTTTTTCAGTACTTTACTTGGCGGGTTACTCCAATAAATTGAATTTCCGGTAAAAATACCTTAAACAAAAGTTTTAGAACTCACGAAAACACATCTTTCTTATATTATAATTCTTTTTTTTCTAAGCGCTAATAGTAAATACAAGATCTTAAGATGTTCGTAATGTCTCTAACCTACTTTCTAAATGTCTTTTGCATGTATTCATTAAGGTGATGTTAAGGCACAAGTGGTTACAACAATCACCCATCCACCCCTGCTTAGAACCAACTCTCCAATCACAACCTGAATTTTCTATTCCCCCGTAACAACAACATTATCACCCATCCCGCGCAATTATTCGCATGTGAAATACCCGGCAACGGCGCTGTTGTTGTTCTTGCTGTTACTATTACAATTAAAATTGTCCCGGTTTACAGCGGCCAACTGCCTCTACCGCTGTCCGCTTCGTTTGCCCCCATGCACGCTTTGCTGCTCGCTGCAGGCGCGCGAATTGCGGAGACGATTCCGATGCTAATTCGCGTGTCGTCGATCATGCGCCCGGTAATTTTGGGAATAACATCGGAACGGCCGGGCGCACGAGCATACATTATGCCCGCGTAATGGGCTCTAACAAACGTCAACCGCAAATAGGAACGAGAGGATATTCGCGCTCGTGCGCGCCCGCAATGCGATCTTGCGTTAGTTTGGGAGTCGGCGTGCGTGTGCGTGTTTTTTTGTGCGCTCGCGGGCGCGAGTGAGCTTCTCTTCAATATGAGTATGTGTAAACCACATCCCCGGGCCCGGCGTCCACACGTGACTGATTACACGTCGCGCTGCAGGCACAATGCACCTCGTTCTCGTCGGTGCGGCCCTTTTTTTTTTCTCTCTCGACGTTCGTTCGGCTCGTTCGGCGCGCTCGTAATTATACCGTTTTCGACGTCGATGCTGTTTGCGGAGTTTTCGCTGGGGCGTATCGTATTCCGGCCGCGATGGTGTAACGATGCTACGGGGTAATGATAATTCGGGAACCGCAGTGCGTTTTTTTTTAACGAATGCTCGTTAATTAGGTGATTTTAGATTTTAATTGTATGTTGGGAGTAACGTTGTTTGCAACAGAGTCGAATTTCTACAGTTTTTGCACTCCTGAAATTCTGAACAGTAAATATATGGAATAGATAAAGAATAAACTGTTGTACACATTGATTTTTGTTAAAAATTTTTAATAATTCATTTAGTTTTGATGACTGCTTTTGAGTATGTAATACAATAGTTTAGATTTCCTTGCAATATCTAAGTTATTGTATTAGATATTGAAAGAAAATCTAAACTATTGTACTACATATTCAAAAGAAGTCATGTAAACTAAATGAATTATAACAAATTTTATTGCAAAAATCAATGAGAAAATGGCTACAAAACATCCCTGCATTTGAGATTTTTTCCAACAATTTATTAGCCTCGTAATTACAGTGTTGTTACATCGTTATATTAGTTATTTTAGTTTCAATGGTGTATTATCAAAACTCGTTAAAGTAGTCAATTATGCATGTGTAATGATTTTCTCAGTATTATCCATGATTTATATATTTACTGTGGTAACACAGTAAAATCAGTTTAATGTTGTGTAATTGATTTTGTAATTCCGTGAAATTTAATCATTATTCAAACTACCTTTTTCGATCTCTTCTAATGAACGTTTGGGTACAAAAATAATTAAATTATCAGAATTATTTTACTTAATCTCTTAACAGCCAATGTTGTTTTTATTGTAACTTATTTTATAACATTAAAATTACTTCAAAAAGTGACATTTTATAAGTTAAATAAACATTTTCAGTTCTTATGAGACATTGGACGTCAAAGTAACAACAAAACAAAAAGTCTTATGACTTGATTCTTTTGTTACTATTCTAGGGAAGTATGTACTACAATACAAACAAATTCGGCATAGTTGAACACATAAATGATCGAAATTCTTGTTTAATAGTAAATAAAATAAGAGATGTAAAATATACTAAATGATATCATAATAATGTGTATCCAATCTCAAAGTTAAAAAAAAATTAATAAATATCAGTTCTGCAACGACTTTTCATTATATACCACAATTTTTACGCATTTTGCTATTGTACATTTCAATTTAATAAGTGACACATATACGATCTGGAATTTGCCACAGAACTGTGATTTCAAGTCAAATCCAATTTCTTAAAATTCATTCGGATAAATCGATACCGATAGTGAATAATCAATAAAATAAGTTTTCCAAAAAGAACCATTTTCCAAACTGTATTTACAATCAAAAACATTCGAACAACCACCCGATACCGACCTCTGCACACGTAACCTCCTACTGTAACACCCTACGTTATCAACCCTCGCTTTCTCATCCACGAGGGGTAGCTTACCAGCGACAGCTGCTTATTTCATCCCTCCTGCATTACCGACGGATGAGCGCGCGCACACCCTTATCTACTCGCGCTACACTACACCACCCCTTTTGCCCAAAGTTCGCCACCTTGCCGACCAACGTCACGTAGTCGCGGGTCATCGATCCTCGACGGTCAATAAACTCTCTCTCCGGGGGCAATGGCTTCGAGTTTCCTCGCAGTGCAGTGCTCCGGGGGTGTGATGTCAGAGGGTTGAATCGGCCGGCGATAAGCTGCGCACACCTGCAAGCGTTTATCTCTTGTGAAATTCTGCGTTATCTAACGCGAGTACATCCTTGAATGTTTTGTACTTATTTTACTGTATTCAAGTAAATAAAGTATTCAATTTGGAAATTTAACCCAGGGAGATTTTAGGTGTGATCTGTCGATTTTCAAAGGAGGATGCCCATAGCGGCCCCCTTGAGGGAATGTATGAGACCAACACCATCGTTTAAGGCGCGTTTGAAAAGGAATTTTACAATAAAAATTAGTACCCTTAAGTGCGGGGAAAGCTGAAAAATATAACATCTATGGATTTGATCCATTTAACCCTTTGTGGCCCACATTTTTCTGTTCAATATTTTAAGCTGAAAATTGTTACTCGGGGGTTTTTGGGGTCGCTGAATACGAATTTGAATTTTTGTTAATTAGTATTATAGAGAAACCTCTTAGCTAATAGAAGAATGTAAAATCATTTATATACACCTATAAATAAAAATTTTATATATTAAAATCTTAGACGAAAGAGGTGGCTATTATAATAGCCACTAAGCCACAAAGGGTTAAAGGAATGTAATACTTCTAACCATACTCGGGAATTTCTACTTATTTTTACGAATTTCCACCGCGTTTTCCTCTACTTTCCTGACACTTAAGTGGGTCAATTCTTTTTCTAAAATTCATGCTTTGACGAGCTTTAAACGAGGGTATTAGTTTTATGCATGCCCCTTCAACGGCTTAATTATTATAAAGCTATGGGCATCCTCCTTTATAGTCCCCTGTAGCGTTCACGATTCACGGGGTTTATGATAATGCTCCTTTTAAATTTAATGTCATTTCTAACGTTTGCATCTTTTTAAGGATTGATAATAGGGGTTGTGCATAAGGTTTTTAGATTTCAGTGTTCATAAATATACTGTTCGGCGCTAGTTGGTTAACGTGACAGTTTTATTTTGTTTTATTTTATCTTCAGTTGTAGGCTGTGTTTTGAGTAAGAGTATTTATTGGTACGCGCACGGGTGTAGCTATGAATGTGTTACATGCGTGATTTACAAACGTAATGAATTTTCAATGTTTTTGACGTGATATATGTTGCGCAATTGTAATGACCTGGCAACCATGCAATGTGATACAAAACTGTGTAAGATTAAAAAAAATGAACGTATATTGTTAGGAATGAATAGCTTAATATTGTAAGTTAGGTGCTTTAATAAAGAAAATGCTCAGATTAAACAAATTTCAACGAATTAAAAAAAATAATAGTATAAATTCGTTACCTTGTGGCATTGCTAAATAATTAAAACGTGCTTTTATAATATATTTGTTTTATATAAAATAAACATTTTTACCTACATATATGTGGAAAACCATATCGCAATATATTACGATATCGATATTGTAAAAATGTCCACGCATTGAATTTTACGACACATATATTATTGCAAATATTGCGATATATGTTGCGTCAGTTACGATATTGTTTTCTCAATGCATCTATTAATTTATCTATCTATCTACCTATCTTGACTATAGATTAGATCACTTTAATAAATTAAAAAGCATATCTTTCATATTATGCATGCATTTCATGATTACTACAAACTTCGCTTATAACCTACTTGCGTAAAATTTTTTACATTATAATGAAAGTCGTACACTGACAGCTCTACATCACGACAGTTCAACTAATTCGATATTTATATTCTTCCCTACCAAGTAAAAATGCCACATACTCTTTTAATCCACCCCATTTCGATATCCGCAATGCGAACCGTCACCCAACGGCGAACTATCGAAAAAGCAAAAACCTCCATGCACCACGTTTGAAAACAATACACCCATGCGATGACTACATCCACACACACACACACAGCGTAACACTCGACGCTCAAACTTTTCGCATTGACCTCGCATAATTCTCTCGTTCCCGCTCTCCGGCGAACAATGTACAGCCGTGCACCAGCAGTTACACACACGCACGCGCGCAACGTACTCCACCTCCGTACATCGGCCAATGTACGTCGATGCATATGTCATCCGCGTATGCCAGCATCATCGGGGCCGCGGAAAGAAATGGCTCGTCCGCTCGTCAAATATGGCGTTCCCCGCGCTCTCTCTTTTTCTCTCTTGGGAGTCTCGTATCCTCCTTTCTCGCTCTCTTCCTCCTACGCATCCCATGGCTTTTCCAAACTGGTTTGCCGCTGCTGCGCCGGCGACCTCAGGAATCCCGCTTGTTACCGGTGATGGAATTCGCGCTCTCGCAAATCTTTTCCCGCGTGCCGTTTTTTATAGGCTCTGCGGTTTCCTTTTCTTGCTGTTTGGCGCGGTGACCGGTGTGCGTGTATGCCTGATCTTTTGGCAAGGTGGAGGCATGCCGAGTTGTGTTTGGTGCTCTCTTGAGTGACTGGAAATTGAAAGTGAGAATCAGGGTATTAGATATTTATTGAGTTTGGAGTTGCTGAGGTTTATAGGACTATGATGCATTGCATTTTCACGTTTTTGAGCGGGAATTGTATAGTATTGAGGTATGAAAACACAGTTGCTTAATGCATTGGTAGTGAGATTTTTCACTAGAAAAATTTTGATATTTTGATATTAGTTTCACGTACAGAAATATAAATTGATTACAAACGAAGTTCTGAGAATTTTATTTTCAAAATAGCTCAAATTTATATGAAACTTAACACTCGATTGTGTATGTAGTGCAATTACATATACAGTGAATTTCCTAGAATTATAATATTGTTTTATTTTGCCAGTACGTATTAGATTTTTGCGAATTTTATTTCAGTATTGTGGTATTTTTACGCGATGCGGAAATTGTACGCTTTTTTGGTTTTGAAGTTGCTGAATTTTATAGCAGTATAAAAGTGTAATACAACACGAATTTCTGATCGAAATTGTAGGAATTTCGTTTTCAAAATAGTTCCAATTTGAATGAAACCGAATGCTCGATATGCAGCAAAATTCGTAGAATTATGTAAGTATTCTATTATACTAGTGTTAGAAATTCGCGAATGGTGTTACAATGTTAGGGTGCTTTCACACAGTGCGGAACAGTTTTAGTGGAAAGTAAAGCTATTAATTAATGCGTTTCCCTCGTGAACACTTTAACTTTGTCTGAGAAACTCAAACAATTGTTTTCAAGTTCCCAGAAAGCCACGATCCGTGGTAGTTTTGAAAATAATAACTCAGATGAATATCCCATCTTTGTTATGAATTGAAAAGAGCGTCTTGACCAATATATGTTCCATGCAGACATTTTCACGCCACGTGAAAGCACCTTAACGTTTTTGCTTTAAAACATCGTAAATGCTTAAACCTTTCCCATAATAATATAACTAACGTTGAATTGCAAACAAGTTTTGACAGCTTTAACTTCCCGAACATCGATTGTATTCAATACTCTGTTAGAATATAAAAAAGCATCCTTATTTAAAATATGTTTTAAGCATTACACGCTTTGCCTTTTCAATCTACAACAAAATCCTACCGTCGCAAACTGCAGAAAAATTCTCCGATTCAAATCTATTAAAGAAAAAAGAAAAGTTAACATCGGCCGTAAGTAACGTGTATAACGAGCGCTCGAGGTGCGGAGGGGGGGGGGGGGTCTACACCCCCCCTCTGTTCAAGAAAGTCTCGCCAACTTCTTTATTTCGTGCTGATCTTGATATAAAAGAGCAGCGTTTCTGTTTGTTTAAGGCTCGCGAATAGAAAGGCGCTCCGAGTTTTATTCGTAAGCGCGGAATGAAAGCACGAGAGGCGAGAGCCAGAGAACGAACGGAAAAACGCAAGGATGGAAAAGCCGCGAACTGGAAGAGGGGGGAAGGGGGGGGGGGCAAGTGAATTGCGATGAAAAAACAAGCTTTAAGAAGCGAGCAAGGAAGGAGAGAAACTAGAGAGAGAAGGAGAAAAAGCAACTGACCGCAAAGCGACGAGCTCCCTCCCTGCTTCTTCTCTTTTTTTTTTTTCATTTCTCTCTCTCTTTTTTTTCAGTAGCAACGAGAGAGCCCATTCGTTCATTAGACTCGACCGACTACAGCGCGGGCCACCGTGTACGCGAGTTTTCACCTGGCCTCTCTTTCTATTTTTATGTATTTTTTTTTCTCCCGTCCCTAACTCTTCTTTTTTTGTGCAGTTCGGTGCTCGGTCCTGGACTCGAAAAACTCGCAATATTTTTCAAAAGTCCTTGGCCTCGACGGGCTTTTACATGAAGGTTTCGCTACGCGGCTCGATATATATATATATTTATTGCAGAGGTGTATAGGCGCGCGGAGGGAAGTCGAAGCGAACAGCACTTACTGAAATTAACCAAACGAAATGATTTGCTTCAGTTTTTGCGCGATAACTTCGAAGAGCGCGCGCAGGGTAGTTTGATGGCCGCTTTTTTCTCTCGCGAGCTGAATGGAGAAGTTGCTCGTTAATTTGAAAAAGTATAAAGTTTGCCCTGTGTACTATATACAATAACGATGTAACTGGAACAACAAGTCTAATTGATGCATTCCGTTTGATGGAATATAGTTACGAGGCTTGCGTGAAATCCCTTTTGAACAAATTGATGAGTAGGAGTGAAGTGTCTTGAAACTTCATATGATTGGTGGATGTTTAATTAAGTGCGAAAATGATAGTTGTTTGAATTAGAAAAATGTTAGCATTCACTTGTAATTAAAGAATACTTTAATAAAGTAATCTTTTGATTGCTTATGAATTATAGCGTATACTATTATTACGTTTATTTATAAAACTATATTTTTATATTTTAAACAGAATTAAGTAGTGTTCATCATCATACTTATAATTCTAACCTCAAGATTCAATATTAGTTACAATTTTAGTACCAAAACAAATATAATTAAGAACAAGATCTTTTAGCTAACAAAAGGAAGAGATAGCCAGAAAAAGCGCGTAAAATCTATTAAACACACAACAGTTCGCATAAAACTACTCGAATTATCCAACCACCACATCCCCAACCGTCCCAAAAATACACTCCAACTTACCCACCTCCCAAATTCCCCTCCCCAAAAACGTCCTAATCATGATTTGGTTACACTGCACTTCTCCCCCTCCATCTACCAACCCTTCCGCGATCGATATCTCGCTTCGCTTACGGATATTCGCGCGCTCGCAAACGTCAGACGCGACGCGTCGGGGTTCGAACACACACATATGTACACATGTATTTCGCAGAGCTCGTCGCTGCTCTCGCTAATGACTTTAATGATCCCGCGATTACGCGCGCGCGCGCTCGCGTGTGTGTGTATGTACACCCACCGTGGACGAACTAACTGGTCATGAATAAACCGCAGTCTGGAAATTAAGGAGGCCCTCGAGAGTCCACCTACGCGCGAGCGCGACGCTTGCTTTTGTGTGTGTGTGTGTGTGGGTGTGTGCAGAAGCAAGAGTCGCGTTTGAGAGACGAGAGAGAGAAGAGAGTCGGCGGGGGTGGAGGGTTTCCTTTTTTGATTCGCGAGCTTGCTGTTTGAATTATTTTAATTATATGAGCTTTGCGAGGAGGGAAACGAAATGTTCATGGCGGTTGGGGACAGCGGGTGAACCTGGAGCTCTCTCGTCTGGAGATTAATTTATGGCTAAAGTGTGTCTGGTGGAGGTTCGCGTGGAGAAGGTGGACTGGTTGCTAGTTAATTATTTTTTATTTAATTTTTTGACGCTTAGTGGAGTAAGGAAACTCGTTACATGACCCTTACAAATATGTAAACTGATTTTTCACTGTATTTTTGTATTCTAACTTGAGTAATTCGATTGAGACAGTTAATTTACAAAATAACACGTAAGAAATTTACATTAGTACTATTATGGTGGGTATTAGAAAGCGTACATCTGACCATATCTTTATATGCATTCAACTCTATGTTTTACTATGTTTGCATGAATGAGCACGTTCAACTTTTGTTTTAAGTTGAATCACTAAAAAGATTGATGTTTTTTCTGCAAATATTATCGATTTGACTACTCTCATCTCAATCCATGGCTAATGGCTTGTAGAATGATGTGATAGCAATGTAATACTTTATTTGTCTCGAACGAGAATAGAGACTATACCATCTATCTATATCGAAATGTAAACTCATAATGGGCTTTTAAACAAAGTTAGATACGGAGTATCTGATTGGTTCAGCAATAATTCAAAGAATGTGAAGGTTAATTGATTTGTAATTACATAAAGTCCTTGAACCCGTTAAGAAACAGCAATAACTCGTGTAACTCAGGCATTATTGAATATAAACAATTTAGCTTTATGTATAGTTTCTCCTAGGGAAACCTATAACAAGGATATGACTTCATAATTCATGTCTTATCGCAAAAACTTGCGTTCCTTTGATAACTTTATTAATTTCACCTGCTACATAAGGCAACGACAACGACCCGGTCTCACTGGCTCAAACTTCTCGTATAAGCCCAAGTCTCTCGTATCACTCTCTCGGCAAATAAATGACCGGCTTGCCGAGGCGTGCACTTAAAAAGCACTCACAATGATATTAAAAGGACATAAAAATTGAATTTGCGAGTTTGCATGTGAAAATGCTCGTTGCAGCAGCAGCAGCTGTTGGACAAAAAAAAGCTCGTTAATTTTGATTGTGCGTCGCGCGGAGAAACTCTTACGTGAAATGTCGCTGATTCGCGTGCGGCGGCGGTCATCAAATCGGAAGAACCACAAAGGTCCTCCTCCCCATTGTATGAAAAAGGCAATTTGAATTATTTCGCTACAACTGTTCCATCGAAACACCCCTTCACAGTTGAGCATTTCGTTTCTGCGAGGGAATCGTTTATCGCGCAAATGGGGTACGTAGATTTGTTTTCGAATAGCTTTGGAGAACAAAAAGACTCGGAATTGTTGTTGGGTTCTATGGGTAATAATAAAATGAAAAATGTAGAGAGTAAATTAGTAGATGATACTGTCCGTATGTATTATTAATCAAGAAAGTTTGTTGAATTATCCGTTATCTGCATTAAATATAAAACTGATTTTATATTCGTTATTTAATTAGATATTCAAATTAAACATCGCTTTGAAGAAGTATTAATTAGTCATTACATTAACATTTTCTAGGGTTTCTAATTAATTAAAAAATTTAATTTTCTAATTTTCTCTTCATTATTCATGTAAAAAAGCAGTAATATTATCGTGAATATCCGTACTTCCGATATTATGCATTTATACTTATGAAAGCAGATGCTAGTTACTTCTTGATCTTTTAAAGCATATTTTTTCACAGAACGTAGTTATCTTAAATTTTAATATAAATGTTTGATTAAACATAAATGCAATGATGCTATTCAATGTTATATTGAATAGAACAATTTATATAAAAAACAAAATTTAAAAAAATTGGAAGCAACACTTTTGTTTTTAAATAATGCGTGAAAAAGTAGTACCTCCATCCACTGATAGAATTAAGCGCTACTTATTATTATTTAGTAAATAATAACATATAAATAGTAATGAATTTAACACATACTTATTGAAATAATTTTTAAGATTTTAATGAAACCTTTAAAAATAAAAACGTTTCTTAAAACATTTTTAAATATATTTTCATATTTTTCGTGTCATTACAGTTGAAGACAGTCTCGTAATTTTGATATTTGCAATTAAAAATATGAAAATACATTATCACAAGTTTTGAGCCTGTCCTTAAAGTTGTATCTGCTTAGCTTATCAAGAAATAGTAAATATATCTGGAATATAAAAAAAATCCGAAATCGGTACTAATAGTGGACCATTGAGACATGGTAAAGATTTCAGCTATCTAGCTCATTATTTATGTAGTAGTAAATTTTTCTGTAATTCATAAAAATTCCGCGGTCATAATTATGTGGTCATAATTAGAATACAATCAGAAAGAGTAAGATCATAAAAATACATGGCCATTGATTTCAAACCAGTCCTCAATAATTTCTTCTAAGAATTCCCAAATAAAAAATTCGACCACAAACACCATCCGCACTCAACTTAAGGGGATAAATATTTTGACGCAATCTAAGTTGATGCAAGTTTTTATATCTTAAATCTGTATATTATACGTGATTTTGCCATGAATTAGACTCATCTAAGTGGTCTTTAAGTCCCTTCAATATTCGCTAATCTACATTATTGAATTTAAGTCTTTTTAACCATTTACTACGTGACTTTTAATCAGGCACTGCATTTTTCATGGTCACCGAGGCTTTAAAGCATTCTTCAGAAGTGTACTCACGGACTTATGGAGCTACATTTAAAAAAAAAAAGATTATTTCCAATTGTTAGAGATACACATATCAATAATAATACTACTAAAATAGGTACTACTAGTATTGATACATGTGTTTCTAACGATTAAAAATAATCTTTTTTCTTAAATGTAGCTCCTTAAGTCCGTGAGTACACTTCTGAAGAATACTTTAAAGCTTCTGTGACCATAAATATGTATCGCCTGATTCTAAAACACGTGGAAAGTGGCTAAAAAGGCTTAAATTCAATAACGTAGATTAGCAAATATTCAAGGGACTTAAAGACCACTTAGATGAGTCTAATTTATGACAACATCACGTATAACATACATATTTAAGATATAAAAACTTGCATCAACTATAGATGGTGTCAAACTATCTTTGCCGTCTATAAAATGCACAATGATTTTTTCAGAATTTAACTCAATGTTGACCCCTCAAGACCAGAGCATTTAAAAAATGCCCAGAAACAATAAAAAAATAATCAGAAACCGCACCCGCGACAGCATTCAACCCCCATATTTCAAAATCATCATCTTCAACCTACACCAGCATCCACAAATTCACAATCACTCAAGCACCAACAGAAAAACCCCTACACTCTCTTGCAATAAACGCTCCTCCACTAACGCTAACTGCACTACCGCCTTGTTTCGCAATTCTCCCAAGACACTCCACTCCACGCGCACACCACTACCCAAAGCTAAAGCGCCGCGAGAAGAGATTTAAAAGCGCGCGTGCGGAGCAAGTGGTTTCTTACGCGATACAGTGATGTACGACACCGACGCTCGCGCGCGCCAGAGAGAGAGAGAGAGAGAGAGAGAGAGAGTTTCAAGAGCTTCGAGGCCGCACGATACTTAGCGAGGCGCTTAGCTGTGCATGTGTGCGTGCGTGTGTGTGTGTGTGCGAGCGAGCTCTTCCCGCTGAGGTGGAAGCTCCTAAGCTCCGAGTGCTTATGTGTGTGCAGTGTAGTCAGCTGGTAAACGTCCGTCTTAGCCGGCGATCGTGCCGCGGAATTCGAGCGCGCTTTTACTGATATTATATGCACGCGATCGAACGACCACCGCCTGAGTCTCTCTCTTTCTCTCTCCCTCACCGCCAACCTTAATTCATTCATAAATGGTGGGAAAAATGGGAGGAGAGAGCGTTGAGGCTTTGTGGCGTTGAAGGATAAATCGTTGGTTGATAAAGTGATGTTGCTCCAATTTTTATTTTCAGTTGATGATGATAGAGGTTTCTTTCGAACTTGGAGTGATAGTGTAATTTGGGTAAGAATGATGCATAATGTGTGTGTTAAATCGGGTTTTAATTCACTGGAAGGTTTCCAAAATATGGGAGTTTGTATAATATAACATATTTTTAACATTACGGGACGGAAAAAGCATTATTTGAATACGTATTTTTCATTAAAAGAAAATCTACAATTAGGGTAAAAATTAAAATTTAAGCTAAAATAATTGAGTGTACAGAAGTACGTACTTTATCATGTGGTAGAGTGAGCGTGTATTATTACAGTATGATTAAACCAAAATATTGATTTAGGATGAATCGAGGTTAGAATTACAGTAATAGGAAACTGTAAGTAAAATCAGTGCTTGAAATTAATACTCAATCACTAATAAATAAAAATCTTGCGTAAAAATATTTTAAGAAATAATTTATTTATATATGCATAATAAAGAAATATTGTTGTTGTTTCGACTACAGTGAGGTTGTATAATAACCAATTTAAAAGATAGCCGCTTTTTAACCTTTATAATTCTGTAATTTCGAATCGTTAAGAATATCGGGATAAATTCGCGAAAATGTTAGTCAATTAGTCAAATGAAGAAATAAATTATTTGCAATTATCAGCGCCGAATAAAGTAAAGCACTGCTAAACGCGGAAAAGATATAAATTAAGCTGAACTACAAAATAACGCTTTAAAATTGACTTTTCATTAATTACCCCGGCTTGATTTACCGAGGCAAATTTGAATTAATCGGGACAAACATTCGGATCAGTGACGCCGTTAATAGAACGGCAATAAATGATTGCGGAAAAGCACAGGAAAAAACAGCAGAGAGAGAAAGGGATCGAACCTTCGGTACAATAATTCCTCGCAATATGAGCGCGCAACGCCGTAAGTGCGCGGCAGATAAATTGACGCTGGCCGGCAATCGCTCGCTAATAATTCGCTGCTTTCAAATCTCCGCGTGCGTATATAATTTCTGAATGAAATTTCGACCTCCACTAGCTGTAATGCTCGAACACATGGACGCGCGCGAAAATTGAGACTAATTTGCGTCGCGCGCCCAGAGATTCACGATATAGAAAGTGAATTATGAGCGAGACTTTAATCCTCTCAGCGGGCAATGCGGTTCGATATAATCGTTCGAACGCTTTTTGTTCGCGCGCGCGTGCACGAATAACCGATTAATATTTTCAATGATTGCGCGAAGCTTTGCAAGATGGTCGGGTTTAAAGCTGACTCGTTTAACGGCGGTGGAGAGCGTCGAGTGTGTCTTTTTTGATTTGTGAAAGCAATAGAGTTTATTGTCCTAAATCAATGGAGGGAAGTGCCTGTACGAAAGATTTGCATTTGAAAGTGAAAGCCTTTGTTTGCCGGAACAATGCGATATTTACACAGTTATTGATTTGCTTGTATTTCGACGCTTGCGTTGTTATTTCGCCTTTAGTTATCGTGGATGTTAAACATTCAAGATTGATTACCTCTCGATTATACACAGTTTGCTCTTTATGAACAAAAAATAATTTCATTAATGCTGTAAAATTGAAATTCTTCCTCTGACAATCAAGAACAGACATGATTTTTCTCTCATTTTTAAATTAAGTTTTAGGTAAAATTAGAGTAAATGTGTACTCTGTGCCTTGCATTCATTACTAATCATCCTCAATATTTTTATTAGACAGTTATGTAATTATATAGTAACTCGCTGCAAAGGTAATTTATATTAAAAAAAGCTACTATATAATCGAGTAACTATCGAGAGATACGAAATACATGAAGAAAAGAAAATGTTATGAACCTTTTTCAACAAAAAGTTTCCTTTATTCACTAATGAACAATTGTGCATAATACACAAAAAATGTTTTCCTGAAATTCCAATACCAAGTCTCTTTCCTATTATTTACACTTAAATCTTCTATTATACTGTCCCAAGAAATAACAATCCTCAAGCCTCATTATTTCCATCACAATCACCAAACTCTTAAAAAGTAGCTTCCACAGCAAATATCACGCTTCCTCGAACTTACAAATCAAAACACCCGAGTACCGAAGACCCCATTCCAACCAAGTTTTCTCCTTCCTCCACCTACACTCGCTCGCCCCCTCCACCTTTTTCCACCCTGCTCCATATTTGTTTTATTTAACTTTAAGGTCGCATCGATGCGCCATATCTGTATTTTTGCGCTTGGCGCTCCGACCACACACAAACCCACGTATCCTGTATACGCGGGACTAGCCCGGGATTTATTTTAACTCCGCGAGCGCTGCGGCGGCGTCGGCCCCACGGGGCTTTTAACAAACCCGATTGGAGCCCCGGCAACGAGGAGAAAATATCTCGTGCTTCGAGGCGTCACGTAGCGCCCCCACCCGCGCGCCCGTGGATTTATCTCGCGCTCCGCGAAATTTATATTTTATACTGTCGATCGCGGCTTAACGCGTAGCCAACCGTATCGTAAAAGCGAAAAGGAGTAGTATTGGACGGGGGGGTGTTTTTTTTCTTCTTTTTTTTACCGTGTGGGCTGGGCGCGCTCGTTCGCTGAATTCTTTTTTCTACTGCGAGAGAGGCTTTTGTTTCGCGGGCGGAGTGCACTGTGGTAAATATTAATAATGCACGGGGTAGTCGTGATGGTTGCAGAGTTTTATGGATTTTTTTGGGTGAATTATAGACACCGAAATGAACGGGGAATGATGTTGGTTGGGGCAATTTTTATTGTTGCTTAATTGTAAATTGAAATAGTTTTATTTTAAATTAGATAGTTATTCTTTTGTTAATTGTATGTCTTTTGTTAAGTGGCAATGTTTAGTAAAACTTTTTACTGTTTTATACAGTGCGGTATGAGAATTATCCACGTATCAACAAAAACAAATCATAAGGTTTTTTTACACATATTTACTGTAAATATTTTGTACGTACCAATGTTATTATAAGAAGGTATAATAACTCCTCTCATGGAGTATATCGAATATAAAAATGGAGTTGTAAGAAAAACTTGAAATTGCGACCACCCAAAACAATCATCTCGAACACTGTGCTTGAATGTAGCGAAACAATAGGCGTTAGAGCATTATGACTTATTTATGGGCACTAACTGCTGCAACAACCAGATCAGAACTAAAGCTGAATAAGAGGATGTACATTTCCGTATTCGCGTAATTATGAAAACGAAGAAGGGGAAAGCGATACCGTGATACTACAACTACACTTGGATAACAACATCCGTCGCGGAGTGATATTGACATGTATATACACAGCTCTGTTGAGGATTCAGGGAGAAAATATTCATCAGTTTTATAATTATTTAAGTTACGTTGCAATTGAAAAAATGTGTTTTAGTCAATGCATATTATTTCTCAAAATTGATCAATTTATTATTTTAAAATATAAATGTAAAACCACTTTACACTTTTCACCATTGTCTCTACGGTTAAATGGTTCACATTCTTTTTAATTCATATTATTGTAATCTAAATCATTATATAGGTCAGATAGGTTACCAACACGGAAAAAGAAGTTTTGTTAATTTAACAAAATCACTTGGTAAAATACGCACTACATTCTTTATTACACTTACTAAATAATTTGTCAATTTAACAAAAAGGATAGTAAAATTAACTAATCACTTTATAGAAACAACAAACTAGTTGATTAGTGTAATAAAAAAAAATAGTTAGTGCATATTTTACCAAGTGACTGTTTTTGTTAACAAAGCATTTTTTCCGTGCATGTTAAGACTTTTATAACATATGGATTGCCATGAGTTATAACGACATCGCGTCATGTGATTTTCTAAATTATTATTGGTGATTAAATAAGCTTGCTTTTACGCTTTTGAAAATAAACGTAAAATCATATTTATAACTTATAAGAATTTTAATTGAAGTAGCAACATTATAAGACAGTAAATTTTACTCGTGAAACTCATGACACAGCACACTCTTTCCACATAAAATAATATGACTGACTGAAAACCCATTGTACCTAATATTAAAACATTCACTCCCCGAAACAATACCCGCGCCACAACAGGCTAAAGCTTAATTAACAAACCCCGCACGAGCCTCGCACACTGCACCCCATCCAACACCCCGTCCCGAAATAATCCCGAAGCATCAGAGCGATAATCTTCAGACGACGCCGAACAATGTGTCCACGACCACCATCACCACCACTGCCGCACCATATCACCGAACGAATCTCTCCCCGCGCACGAGCCTGAAAATCATCCCGATAAGTGCGCCTCGCGCACGCAGTCAACCTGTACACAGCAGCGCCCGCGCAGGTGCACTCCAACCAATGAGTCTCCGGACCACTGGCCCGAAAATACCTCCTCCTCTCTCTCTCTCTCTCTTGTAGAGTCTTCGCCCGGCTGAGCGAGAACAGCGGACATTAGCCCTGATTAGGACATGCGATTGACGTTTCGCAATCCCCCTGGCGCCGCTGCTGTATATATCCGCATCGAGAGATAGAGGTCCACGAAGACTATAATGGTATTAGGGTGCTCGTAGTAGCCCACACGCGCGGCGGCCCTCTCACTCTCTCTCTCTCTCTCTCTCTCTCTCTCTCTCTCACGTTAGAACGCCCTGGAACCAAGCAATCATTGGCACGCAAGAGTGTACCCAGTGTTACAGCAACCCCAGCCGTTCGAGCGCAGCACGCTCCGCTGCTTCGTACGTTCTGGGCTGGCTGAGCTAGCTAGCCAGCTAGCTGTACACCCCCTTTATACGAGGTAATGTCCGCGATCGCGGCCGGTGCGCAGGGTATATATTGATTCCTCCGCGCTGCACTTTGGGCCCGCTGCTCGTACGTATACGTACGTGTATGCGCGCGTTCCTGGAACGCCTTAATCTAATCAAGCTAGTGGCGGGAGCCAGCCGGTTGGCTTGGCCGACATAGGTCTACGATACGAGAGAGAGGGAGAGAGAGAGAAAGCGTCCAAGTCGAACGTCGATAATTGAGATGGTGGCGGTGGTGGTGGTGCTCACGTTGTTGCGAGGTTCTTTTTGAATGGTGAATGGAGATGGGTGGAATTTTAGGAGGTTCGAAGGGTTTCGAGCTTTATATTTGCATAGGACTGTAGGGAAGCTGGTTTCTGATCGCTCTTTTACGTTAATTGTTACGTCGGACTTGTATTGTTATGCAGGAATTGTCTTAATTCTCGAGAAGTAAAGCAATTTTTTAATTTTAAAAATCTATATTATTCATAGTCAGTAATTGATCATTAACATGTGTAAATGACTGTTAATGGCCGATTACTCGTTATAAACGAGATTAATTGTATACCTGGAAAGTCTTAACCCTTAGTCTAAACCCCTTGAGTCACGAATTTGTATTGACACTATTTATTCTAGAAATTTCGTATCTAGGGGTTTATTGGGCCGCTGATTACAAATTTAAATCTAGATTCCCAAAATTCAATACGGCAAATCAAATATGGCGCCTAAATATAGTTTTTTGTAGAAATTTGATCAATTTTGGAAATTTGCATCTGCCATATTAGATATCTAAAACTTCGGAGGCGTAATCAACGACCTAAAAACATAAGTACTATGTACACTTTATACATTTAGGGGGCTTATTTTCACAGAAATAAATTATTTTGTTAATTTCGGCATTTTTTGTAACTAATTTGTTTATAAGTCTAAAAAAATATGTATAACTATTGGTTCTCAAAAGATTTAACCCTTCACAGTTCTAAATTGCAAAAAACTGCTTTAAAATTCATTAAACAACAGGTTAGATATTGAAAACATTGTTTGAAAGAAAATAGTAACAATACTTGCCACTATGACGTAAAGAATTGAAGGTTTAAATGGAATTGGCTTTAATGGTGGTAAGAACTAATCCAGCTTAGTTGATTAGAAACTGAATTCATGAATGTACCAATATATTTTAAAGATGTTAAATGCTCAATATCGTATCTTATGCGCATTTTCCCATACTAAAAAACCTGGAATTCCAGCACAGCTTGGTGTAAGTTTCAGTTGAAATAGATTCCTTAAAAAACAAATGATTACGGAAGGTTCTGGATAATTATTAGGATCTGGATCATTATCATCAGATTAATATGGGTTTTAGATAACTGTACATGTCAATCGTTAGCAGCTAAATTTGGTAGAGTGAAATTTAGTATAAATTGTTTGGATATAGTCAACAAGAATGATCTTATCCGCTGATCGTACATATTTCTATGAATACATCTTATTTTTGTCAATGAATAATAGTTATAAATTGTGTATGAATTTCAGACGTACAAATAAGTTTCTTTTTTAAATTAGTACGACAATTGATTTATTATTGAGCAGTAGTCGAAAAAAGGTTTCATTTGTGTTATGTATGGCTCATTCCATTAATAGAGTGGAAACTCACTTATGTTATAGTGGATATTTATTAGCAGAGGAGTGCAATTATTAAACTCATTTATAGAATACAAGGTCACACTTTAAGCGAGATTAGCGTGAAGCAGATACTAGATAGTGTAACTGGAATGATCATTCGATTTGTCTTTTAAAACAATACTGCCACCTTACCAGAATTATTAATTCATCTCACCATAAATTATTCTCTCAAGTTTCCTTAGATTCCTCGGATATTAAACACCAGCTCAAATTCTTTTTTCAAACGTCGCACAACCTGACTGACAATTACATCATGATTGTCCTCGTGCACTCGTTTCCCTCTGCCTCTTTTTTTTCCGGTAAAAATAGCGCTATGACTTATACACTACTACACGGCGGAACGTGCGACCATTAGTCACAAGAATAGATACGAGATAGTCGCCTTCTCCCTCTCCGACGAACATTAAACAAAAGTGTTCAATTTCATAGAACGCCGACGCTGCCTAATGCGAACACCGCTCGCGATGATTAACGCATGCTCGAAATACTACGATCGGCGAACATTATAAATTCGGCACGATATCGATCTCGCCTAGTCTCGTTTACACCCTTATTTACCCCGACGTAATAAAAGTATAACGACGTTTACCTGGGCTCCCCGCTCGTATATACAACATTCCCCGCCCTCCCTCCACCCGCCTCCTCTTTGTGTACAAAGGTTTATAAAGCTCTTGTAACGAGATCTGTGACAGTGATACGCTGCGCCGCGCGCGTTGGCCGGTCAATAAGAGTATCGTCCGTCAATTTAATGCGATCGGAGAGCATCGCTTTAACAAAGTGATCCGAGCGCGCGCTCGCTCACGGCCGAAATTGTGTTTGCGCTCGCAAGGAACAAAAAAAGGGAGATTTTTATCATCGGAGCTCGCTGGATTCGATGGTATAAAGGGCTCTCTGCCAAAACAAAACGTTCGTACTTTTGCCCCCCCATCGATGATATTGGAAAATTTGTTGATAAACCGGTATGATGGAATTTCTTGCTCGCCGAGAGCGAAACGTGGATTGCAAACTACGGGGTTTGTTTTCTGAGCCAAAACTGATGAAGTTAGTTTCACTTCGTGTGCAATATTAAATAATGGTTTGGAAGCTTAAATAAATATTTTAGAAGAATTTATAACTGAAGATAAGAACGTATATATCAAACTCGTTTATTTGACCGAAAATGGACACGTGCGGGTCTTGAAAAACTGCCCTCCAAATGCAAATGTTATTTCTGGTCAGTTATGGCTTATTTATTACCCGCGAAGCCATAAACTTCTTGAAAAATTTATTCCCATTGTTTCGTAAGCATCTTGATAATGGCCCCGCGGAGAAAACGAGCGCGAGGCTACGATTAATTTGATAAAATAGACCGAAAACGATATGTTTGTATGTAAGAAGGTCAAAGCGTGTGTAGGCGGCCAAGAGAGAAAAAAAGGGAGGGATAAAAAGGTGGAACGAGACGTTGGTCGATGCTATCGACGATCTATACTGCGAAGTCTCGCGCGCGGGGGGAGTCCAGGAGAGAAAGAGAGAGAGAGAGCCTAATTACATAAAAACCGCCTTTATCGTGTCGTGTCTCGATGCTTTTGAAAGGCCTTTCAAACAATACTGCCCCTCTGTGTACCATGCGTGTGTGCACGCATAGCCTCGCTCCATCGGAAAATGTATTTTGTACATTCTTTGTTTGTTATATTATATTACGCCGTCGGTGAAGAAACGCCGAGCAAAAATTGAATAACTTGCGCAACTCCCCGCGTACTCCAAGCTGCCGCAGCGCGGCGATAAAAGAAGCAAGCAAGAAAGAAAAAAAAATGTCGTAAGTACTCGTAAGCCCGCCATTTTGCGCCCGAGCACGAATTCGTACGATTCATTGTGCATCCGACTGTAGGTACAAGACACGGTCGTTGTTCGCGATATTGTATTACAAGAAGTGCTCAACTTTACCAGGAGGAGAGCAGAGAGAGGAGAAAGAGAAAAATCGGCGAATACTTATGCGCTTTATGTCCAATATAACGCAGTGGGGGGAGGAGGACTAGGGCCAACACCCCGGCAGAGCAAGTTCGAGTATTTACTACGAGCGCGCGCGAGATATAATATTATTGATAGCTCGCGAGCTGCTCGCCTGCAGAATGAAGTAATTCATGAGGAGCCATTATTACTTCCGGTTATTGATGTTGGGGAAATTCTACTCAGAAATACGATACCGATAACGATGCTGCTGGTGGTGCTGTTGCTGCTGCTGCTGGTGCTGGCTTCGCCAAAATTCGATACGAAGTAGACGGTAACCGTAGTCGAAGATCGTGATTCCCCAGACAATTATTAACTTGGAAGCGCCTCGGCGATACACGGTTGAAAAGCAATAAAAGTGTTGTTGGGGATAGAGGGGGGTTTTGTAATATTTTTAAGAAGCGTGACGTTGATATATTGAACGGTAATTAATCATAATGTAGTTTTCGATATTGCTGTGTAATTTGTAACTTTGATTTATATCTGTGACTTAATTGGACTAGGTAGCGCGGGTTATCATTAATAAGCAGCAAAATGGCTATACATTTTCAATTAAATTGGCAAATTCTGGTAGACGTGGTAAACTTTCTTTGTGTATTTTTGGAATTTATGTGACACGTTTAAAGAAGTAACGTTGTGGAAGTCCTGTAAAGTCACTTTGTTTGTGAAGTATCCTTTGATAAGCGGCAGCGTAGTAGCCTCACAAAGGGAGATCACTAAGATATAACATTTGCAATTAAAATTTCTTCTGAAAAACATAAAAACAAGTTGGCTTATTCACTGTATCGATTCCATATATATCTAACAAATTTGTATTCATCTTCAGCAGAAGTTTTATCCACTTCTGACCCAGTTCTAGTTTATGTATTCATGTAACAGAATTGATGTAGCAATTAGCATTCAACTTTTTCAAACCCTGTAATTTCAAGAAAGTAAAAAATAGTATTGTTATGATACATTTAAAGCGAAGCATTCTGAAATTCCTTTAAAGCTACTTTTTCTTTTCAAAGTATCCTTCGTTAAGTTACAACGAAGCGGCGTCAAAAGGCGTGTCACTAGGATATAACGTTTGCAAATTACATTTCTTCCAAAAAGGCCAAGAACAAATTGGCTTACGCTCGGTATCGCTTCCAGATACCTAAAAAATTTCTGTTCATCTGCTTCTGACCTAATTCTACTTTCTGTATTCTCACAACAGAACTGTTATAGCAATCAACATCCAACTTCATTATTCCAAGAACCTAATATTCCCTTATCGCATCAAATTTAGATATCCACAAAACAGTATCGTCATTCATTCCTCCATATTCACTACATTTCGAAGCAAAGAAGAAAGAAGCACACGCTGCATTAGATAATTCCCCAACACACGCACGGGGCGAGCGAGAAAAGAGCCGTCAAGTCATGGCTTTTTATTACCTTGTCAACGCTCTCTCTCTCTCTCTTTCACCCTCCGCACAGCTCATCATCGCCCCTCTCCGGCCCATGTAAGGTAATTAACGAGATTAAAATCTCGACAGCTCGTGTCGTACACACAATATAACACATCAGCTACATTTTTCGTACGCACAAACACACACGCGCGTGTTTGTGCGTCCATCCCGAGTCGGGGGTTCGTCGATCATCGCGCTCGCGTCAAACTCACACACACACACATACACCTAAAACTGCTACAGGTCCTGCTGCAGGCCAAGGATTAAGAGCTTGGCGCGCGAGCGCGTTCGCATTTCACGTCACTCAGCGACGGAGACTCGGTAATCCCCCTTCGCGCGGTGGTCGACGTATACGTCCCTCTCTCTCTCTCTTTTTACTTTTTTGCACCGTGCCCGACGTACGTACGTACGTACCCTATACGATGTATATGTATGTATTACCCCGGCGAGATAAATATATATGACGCCTTCTGCAGGGGTACACCCAGCGCGGCTGTTTAATAAACCGGTTTATGTAGGATACGACCAGGACACGAGGCTGCTAAAAACTCGCTACGTGTCGGTGGGTAGTTGGAGGGATGGCGCGCGATGAAAAATGGATTACGTCCGACGCCCCCCTTCCACTTGCGCGCGTGTGCGTTTTTCACTTTGCGTCGTCGTCGTCGGGGGCTATATAGGCTCGTGTGTCTATATACCTTCGAGAAATCGCTTTCGTCGTCGTGCTGCTGCTGCTGCAGCGAGGTTATATCGCCTGCCCCGTAAGTCTTGTCGATCAGAGCCCTACGCTCTTGCGCGCTCAACCCCCGTCTCTCGTTTCGCACAGGCCGCTTTATAACTATTATCGTGGAAATTTAATCGATCAAGAGAGCGCGAACGATTATGCTTGAAATTGAAGGGAGAGTTATGAATTGCTAGGCGGAATCTGTAGTGTTGACTGCGGGATTTATTGGACTTTGCGCGTCGTCTTTTGGCTGTGCATTTTTTGGACTGGAATTTGAATTTCGTGCTCGAATTCTACCGTCCAATCAAATGACTTTTAGCGTGCTGACATGATGGCGGGAGTTCTTTTTCAGGATGGGGTATGAGCAATTTTCTGTTTTCACATTTGTGATACCGACACACGGAAATAATGAAAGAGTAATGATTTCCGAATTGGATAAGACATTTTGCGAATCGTTACCTAAACAGTTAGGTAGTCAATATTATACTGTTTTTGGAAACCGAACATAATCTCAAAATGGCAATTTTCAACAAACTCAGATACTGAATGCCTAACTGGTTAGATCATTCAAAACATATATTGTTGTCTCTGGTTAACCTATCTAGACAGATATAAGCATTAATAACTCTTTTTCTCCCTGGATAAATCATTTGTTATTATTTTCGGCTTCTTGAAGATTTTTTTTTCAATATTTTAAATATTGAATCTTTTTATAATATAACGTATTATGAATTAAGTGTTCAATTATATTATGATACTGTTAAAATTCCTCTCTAGTGATTTCTTGAAAAAAATATGTTTCGGTTAAAGTGTACCTAATGCATACTAAATTAATATATTTTTCTGAAACTTACCCAATTTAGCCAAAAGAGAAATTAAAAGTTCCGGAAAATTGCTCACACAGGGTATTTAGCTTGTAAAATGTAGTCCGACCAGTCGGTCAGAAAAAACTTGCAACATACGGCGATGAATATTAATTTCCATCTCACGAGCCTCAAAGCACGGACACACGGGTAACTCATAACTTTCATCGCGACATCAAACAGCAGACGAATTTCACCCTGCACCAGCAATATTTATTCATTACACCGACTTTTCCTCTCGCACACCAATGCAACACAATTCTCTCGCAAACAATACAACGGGGCTCTTATTAAGACTGCTAATTTTCCACTGCAGAGGGGGAAGGGAAAGGAGAGTAATGCCTCCGCGCGCGTATTCGGTTTCTCGGCTTTCCAATTCATATACATTCGCCGCGGAGACCGCGCTCCCCCCTCCTCAGGTTCCCGCGGCTCTCACGGCATTACCGGCGGAGCTTAGCGCACGACGATAGCGTCGCAAGTACCGAATAACCGCAAGCCATCGCGGGCTGCCCAATTACAGGACACCCTAATAATTTAGACCTCGGCAGCGTGTCCCGCCCGCTCTGCTCTGCACCAGCAGCCAGATTTAGACGTCCGATAAGGGCCAGCAGCAGCGGCGGCAGTGGCGCCATCTTACGTAGGTACGTGACGCTGTTTAAACGAATCTGGAGGTGGCGCGACTTACGGACTTAAACGCGGGGGAGTTGGGTTGTTTTATGGTAACTTTATGACGCGGTAATAATGGGCCTGTGCTCGATGTATTTTAGGGCGGGTTAATCGCGTGTACACTCAGGGGGTCATTATTGTCGCATAATGCTGGTTGAATATATTCGGCCAGATGCGTTTGGCTGGGTTGTTATGTGCTTGGGTGTTACGTACGGGTATGTAATATGCTGTTATGGAGTGTTACGGGTGATAGCGCGTAAACTTTAGTGAAAATTGAATCTATCTTTTGGGTAGAGAGTAGGTAGTTTGCAATTGCACTCTAAAACTGGTCCATCTTGATCGTTTCCAAGTGAAAGTTTTTAAAAATAACATTTATAATGGTACAGACGAAAATGTGATTTTTCTGGTTGTTATTTATCAGAAAATGAAGTGCAAACTAAGTTCAATGCAAACATAACCTTTAAAAGCAATAATGACGCAGAATGCTTGATTTCTGCCATATGTGTAGTCATTAATAATGATTCTATACTGAGGCATTTATTAGTTCATTAATATCACTTTACCTATAAACTAAGTTGCTTTTGGCCATTTTTAATAAAAAACTTACCATATATTTATTTTAGTCATACATTAGTTTATTGAATATTTTAATATTTTATTTAATATTTTATTTTCTCAGGTTTCTACCAGAGAAATAACTTAAATAATCGTTAACATATTTAGATCGTTTTCATATTGGAATCATAAATTTCATACAGCAGTAAATTACACGCTAGTAATAACATGCCAAATAAAGTTTGAGAATCGCAAAAGTCGATCTATTAAGCAACAACAGTCATAAACGTCCGACTAATTTGCAAAATACCCGCTTACCATCGATAATTCACTCCCAGACAATAAATATCTATACGTCGCGGGGCGAAACCTGGTAATATCACGGATCGGCGTTAATCTGAAAATTACAGCGCGCGATCCTGTTACGGTAAACTGCTCCGTGCGTTATACGACCGGTATAGAGAGAGAGAAGCGAGAGCGAGATGCCCGCCTCTCGGCTTCGGTTCTCCAAGCGCGCAGCCTCTCCATCTCCAATAACCCTCGACTTGTGCGCGCGAGCGCGCGTTTTTCATATTTTCTTAATGCGTAATTTCCCTTTGATCCGGTTTGAGTGCACTTGAATCTCGGGGCGCGCTCGTATTTTCTTTAAAATCTCGCTATGATATAACCTTCTCCTCCTCTTGCTTTGTATCTGTGTATATAGGGGCTATCCGCGGTGGAGACGAGTCCGCGCGCTTCTCCTAATTGAATTGATGCGCAAGAGATAAGAGGATGAAGAAGCAGGCGGTGGCAGCGGCTTCGGTGGAAAATATCGGGTAAATAGTCCTTCGCCCCATTTTCGAATTATTCACTTTGAAAGTTCGTTTGTCCCTCGCTCGAACTTTAATCTTACTGAGAGAAAGGGGATGACGGTAGGGGCGGGATTCGACCGATCCTTTATAATTCTATGGGGTAGATGTTCCGACTTATACTGACTCTGTCCGTACTACTGTTACTTTAATTTGTTTCGTTGAAAATGTTATCAAGCATTTTGCATTCGGTATGGAAAATTACTTTAATAATAGATGAACTCGAATTGTAACAATATTTGTATTAAGTTACTCGTAATGAATAATATTACAAAGGAATACTAGAATATCACGAGAAAATAGTTCGTATATTTAATATGATTATTTAACTGTTAAGTCAGTTACTTTGAAATACGGCGAACGAAATATTTATTTATATTTATAGTAAGTCGTGGCTTTGACTACCTCTGATGTATCCGTAGTTTTTAACAAATAAATGCAGATGTATTAATAGTTATGAAATCTGATTTAGGATGTAATGCGTTTTTTACAATATTTTAAATACATCAATTTACTTGTAGTAAAGGCATTCATTTCTCAATGTACAATATATAATTCTCATATCAATGATACCTAGGTCCACGCTCACGTAAATGATTTACGAAACACTGACTGAGATAATCATTTAGTGTTTACGAACTTCTCATTGATATTTTAATAAGATTTAAGTAACAGTTGTACTGCGAATGCAATTTTGAAGGTTAGAATGTGTGATCATCACTGAATCATCATAGTTGAATATTTTAAATACAATCTCATTGAGATGTGTCAGTAGAATATACGAATCTTCTTAAAGGTATTATTAATAGCACCGACGTTGAAGAATTTTATTCATCAGATGAAAAGATACGTAACATTCTCACAACAAAATTCTACGTGCTATACAACCAATTGTCTAAAAACAAATAAAATATCTAATCACCATAGTTAACGTATCAACAGTTCAAATATCCACCCAACATCCACAACCTCAACTACCCCAAAGAAGGTCAGAGACAAAAAAGACAGAACCGGGAAAATCTTCATCCCTGCAATATTCATCCAGTCTGCCCATCCCAACGACCGTAGCCATCAATGATTCGCTCATCCGAGCTTACAACTCCCAAGGACGTATCAACCTCGCTCTTCCTCTCTTCTCCTTATAAGGTAACCCGTAACATCACCTCCGAGTTTCGTCCATATCGTCACCGCTGCTGCCGCTTCGATTTTCCGATGATGCTGACCCCTCCCCGTCGCTTTACGACGGCATAAGTGCACGCAGCGGCGCAACCTGGCCATCATATACATTTCCATGCGCGGCCGGTTAGGCCGTACCCTTCTTCTTCTTCTCTAGAGGGAGACGCCTCTTGGCTTTATATTTTGTGCTCTTCACGCGTGATGTCATCACTGAATTACGTGAGCCGGCTGCACAATGCGGTATACTGTCTGTCCCCCCTCCTCTCTATCTCTCTTTCTCTCCTGAAGGAGGCTAGTTTCTCCGCAGAGACTACATTGTCGGACGTGTAAGTGTGTGTGTGTGTGTAGGTATATACATAGTCGAGGAGACGAGCGGTAAGCAATGATGACGACGAGGGGAGACGAGACTCCGGGTCTCTGTGTGTGTTTTTTTCCCTTCTTTCCTTTGGGTGGAGAAGCGGCAGCGGCAGCAGCAATTCGTCTATTTGCATTTTTAATGCGAACGAGCTGTTTCCTTCATGCGGTGCTTTGTTACGGGGTACGAGCGCGCTATAGACTGGATTAGCCCGATGGTCTTATGGAAGAATGTGGTTAGTGTGTACTGGTAGCGGGGTCTGGGGACTATAGGGGGATGGTTATGATTCGGAAAGTCCCTGATAGAGAAGCTTTACGAAGTGTATCTAGATTTTATTTGGAGTGTAGTAGAGTAGGTAATTGGTTAACTGGGTAATCTTATCTATTACCGTAATGGTCACCCACTTCCTGATTTTTTTTTACATGATTGTTACTTATTGTTACGAAATGTCGTTTTAATACTTGGGAAACAATTATTGTCTATCTAAAAATACGTATTTTTAATGTCTAAATAGTATAACTAAAATTTGCTTTGACGGAAATAAAAGTTGATCAGAAATTACTTATAGCTGATTAGAAACCGGACCCGTAACGTTAACCCGTACTGTTAAATACTGTGCAATCATAAATATTAACTTACAGTTTGAGATTTATTATTTATGAATGAGTACTATCGAAAATTGAGATTAGGATGTATATAGTCTACTAAGATCATAATTTACTAACTATTGAGAAATATAATTGAACTTCCTAAATTATATCTCGAGGAAATTCATAGCCAACAAATCATACTAATTAGGGTGGATGCATTGGTTTTAATCACTGCTCCGTTTCTAGCCGTATCCAAATAATAACGTAAGATAAATGGAAAGTTGCAGTCGTGATATATTAATTAATAAATACATATTATGCTTCAAAATAGTAGGTAATATGTTGACCAAAATGGGTGCATGCATGCTATGAAGAAACTTTTAAATAATTTGACAGCATTCTTTAAAGTAAAGATAAATAATTTATCATATATTATGAAATTGTTACATAAATTTTAATATATTTTATCAAAATAAAATGGAGAAAGCAAATGTTTTTCATTTAAAGCTAATTATTCGTAATTACAATGAGAAATTGTATATATTCTCTTTACAGTGACCGCAAGATTTTAAAAATCCAAACGATCAGATTTGTAGGTTTTATTTAAGGTTATTATTTAAGGTTTTATCGGTTTTATTGTTTAAAAAATAAATTACTTAAAAAAGTTAGTCTTTCAAAGTCAACTTTTTTAAACAAATGAACTTGAAATATATTAACAATGTGCTCTAAAACTCAAAGCTAGCTGAATTCCCTTACATACGACTATCAACATTTTTTCCCAAAATTGATCGTTCTACTCATCACTCCAATTTTGTGTCCCCCACCCTCGTCCCGCCATAATACACAGCCCGAATCGGCGACTGCTGGCAGCAGCAGCAGCAGCGAATGCAGCACTTGGCCTGCACCACCACCAGCAGTACCGGCTATAGCGGGTGGGCCATTTGGTTGTTTCTTTTCTTTGCGGGCACCGGCAACGTGTGGGCGTGTATTCGGCCGGAGCTCGGCCCGGATGAATTGCGGGCAGCGCGCAGAGAGAGAGAGAGAGAGAGAGAGAGAGAGAGAGGGAAATACCGTCATTGTCGTTTGCCGGGAGAGAGGGAATTTAAAGTCACAACTATTTACGAGGAGTGACCGGCAGTTAGCGGCGGAAGTGCAAGAGGATGAAACTCCGGAGCGTCTTTGAATAACAGGCCGCGCGTGCGGTCGAGTCGAGTCCAGGGGACTACGTACGAAAAGTAAGGAAACGAGCCTTTCATTATCCTTGGCGACGGTGGCTCTTGCTATTTCGTCAATTAAAACTTTGATTGAAGACCGCCGCATTACGATGCAAATGAATTCGCGATTTTTTGTTTTCTTTTGTTTTGTTGCTGACTTGAGGTCCTTTGAGGGGATAAATATATATTTTATGTCCAGTTTGAGGAGCTATTTCCAGCTAACCTACTATTCAATTGTTTAGATAGATTCTGAAAGAAGTTACGCTTTTCACTTTCCTGTGCTGTGGTATTTCGATTTGATCGAGTGTAATTCTATAACCATGGAACACTAAAAACGTGTGAAAATTAATTCTACAAATGCAATAATAATAATAGCTTAAATTAAAACTCTGTTAATACAGTTTTTGTTTGAGATCTTTTATTGAAGATGATCACAAATCCAAGGATTTATAATTTGCGATAAAAAATAGGCACATAACCTATATACAAATATAACACCTCGCTTTTTACGAATTAGGATTCATGCTATATTTGTATTCGTTTCTTGCTTGATAAAAGTCCATTTGAATAATTAGACATACTCGAACATTACCTCCGCTCTTCAAAGATCAAAAGGAGCTCGTAAAATAAATGTAAAGACCAGCTTTCGCGAGTATTGCCTCTCTCCCTTTATCGAACAGATAACAAAAAACCCCACCACCACGATACAAATGCAACCAATCAATCCCACGAAGCCTCAACCTCTGCCTTTATTAAACGAATAAATAGACGTACATAAACAACTCACTCCTAAGCAGGCTCTAAACCCTCCGCCCTTAACGTGTCTACCGGACTTAAGCCCACACCGAGAGATAACTCTCGCGCGTATTGATAAACGAGGCGTCATAATTTAGCGCAACTCGTTCGCTGCCCCCCCCCCCCCCGGAAATTTTAAGGTACGCAGGAGGTTAATGCAGCATAGAGAGCCTTACAAATCGGGCCGAGTGCGCGCGCGAGAGAGAGTAAATCTTTGCGCGCGCATAGATTCGCGAAATTTGTATTAAAGCGAGGACTCAGCTGCCAGCGGCACGAGGATCAGCGAGCCTGGGCTTAACGACGCATCGATACGTGTCCGATATGGCCTTTCGGGATGGCTGCGCTCTCGCTGCTTGGCCTTTCCATTGTTCGCTCCCTCCTTTTGGGGTGCACGATGGGACTGCGGTGTACGATATTGCTTTTGGTAGTTGGTTAATTTATCTTACGACGTGGGACAGTAGTTCGGTATCTTAATTAAACATTGGAAGGTGTTCGGTTTAGAATAGAATTATAAAGGCATTGTGATGAGTATTTAGTAAGATTAAATAAATTTGAACTGTATGTTTCAATCAAATATGTATGTATTTTTTTAGAATGACTGATTATTTAGCATGGGGTGGTATTAATAATTTAGTAATATTAATGAAAATGCAGTTAGTCCCATGTCTAATTGCCCATGTTTACCTACATGTATGGTGGTAGACAAATACTTAATTATGCGTTGCAGTATAATCTAATTATAAAAATAATCATAAAATCTTTTTAAAATTTCTTTATTTTGTACATAGCTTATCGGTTATTCGATTACCATTTATTAGTATTTAAAAGACATTTATGACGCAATAAATTAAATACATCGATTCATGTCAAAGCGTGTCTTAATTATTGTGGATCTAAACATATATACTATTTTTTAGTACAACTAGATTTGTATTAATTAATGACAGCAGCTCTTTTGATTAGTTTATTCATTTTTATCAAAATACACTCCATCACGTTTCAAGAAGTTTAATCATCATTTCTTTATACAGATATACTATTCACAGTAAAGCTATACAGCGTAATTAAAAATCATGGGAATCCTGCTACATATAAAAAAGAAGCATTTCTGCTGAACACGTTGAATGTCATAGCTTGTGAGTATTAAAGACGCTATCAGATGGACCCAAAATCTAATCAAGTCATCTAATAGGCTTTTCAACACCCTGAAACACTCGATCTGTATATCACTCATCATTTTAAGTAATTAAAGTAACATACTCAAAAGAATCCACAAGCATATCAACCATCAGTGCCTACACCTATCAACATTCCATCTAACTATCCTACTCTCTTTATGCACCCATCCAAAATCAAGATCCTCCCTTCATCCTCCAAACAAAAAGCCTAAAAAAAAAGCCTAAAAAATAGCCCAGCTCGCAGGTGTTGTAGGTCAGCCCATCCCCGCGGTGACATCCAGGCCAAACGAGGTCTTTGACGAGCGAGAGAGAGAGAGAGGGAGCGAGCGAAATTAGGGTTAGGTCGAGCCCGCAGAGTCCGGTTGTTTGGTCAAAGACGAGGGGGGGTACCAGGGGGGGACTGGCAGATGTCGGACACTATCAACACACGCGGCCCAGTGTACACGACTGTAACATTAGCCGGCGCGCGATAAACATGCGAAAGGGGGGTAGTATGCAGAGTGTATAGAGCGTGCGCGCATTGCAGTGTGTAGTGTTAGAGTCGTACGCGCGACATTTTCTCCCGCGCTTGGATTTCCTCTGGGTGCGGGATGGTGGACGGATGTGCGAGGGGAGTCGAAGCTGAGTAAAAATGATTGTTATGAGGTTTTATTGGGGGTACTGTTAGGGCGTGCGTCAAAAAGTGCTAGGGTTGAAAGGGATATGTGTGTTTGTATTTCGAAGGAAGGGTATGGATTTTATGTTGTATAGGTACAGGTATATCGTGCTGTAGGGATGAGTTGTGATGGCAAAAGTACTGCTGGTTTGGTTTGTGAAATAGAAAATGATTAATAAATATATTATTAGATGATGCTTTTGTGATGACTTAATGCCTCTGTATTTTAGTGTAATAATTGATTAACAATTTATAAATTCGAGTAATACATCAGAAAATAGAATACACTTGTTATGGAGTATCCAAATAAAATGGTAGATGAAATCTATTGTCACATAATCTATATGATGAATAAATGGTATTGATACACACAAATGTACGAAACATATTTTATATGATTATTGATTCGCGTGCTTGTATTTATTTTACAGTACCTCACAAAGCTATAACTAGGTTATATCCACTAGGATATGTCTACGCCACATTCCTTATTTTTTAATCACGTGACCTAATACACTATTTAAATTCTCATTTAGCAAGAGAAAGCAAGAAGAAGAAACATTAAATATTTCTTTTTGTCACATCAGTGTATATTTAACCATAAATTAAATTATTTAAAATATCAAAGAAATAATGTCTTCTCTATCAAAGATTTATATGATTTTAGGATTTGTTTATTTTAACTCGGAACTTCGAGCTTATATATCAATCTATAAAAAGTCACAGCAAACAATGTACGAACAATATACTATACAAACAATCTAAGTAAAAGCTACCTTCGAATATACATTTGTCATTGACATTTCTAATATTTGCATACACAATAACGACTGAACACTTGAAACGTATAATTTGATCAACAACTAGAATTATTTCCCATCAAATCATCAGACAAACATCTGCAGTATCTCCATAAGCCTGACAAGCAAAATACGTCAAAAATACCAAATAAAACAAACTTCCCAAAACGTGTATCATACTTTTTGCGAATCCCCGGTTTATCTCATCCCCGTCGCACGCATCCACAGGCGAATCGACAATTTCGCACGTCAGTAAAAACGGAACCTCACACGCGTCTCCCCCCCCCCCCCCCCCCCGGCATCGTTAAAGCTCACCTCTCGCGCTCTCAAACTAATCCACGCTATAGACGCCAGGACAGATCGCTTAATGAATTTGAAATTGAGATCAGACCGCGTGTCGTCGTCGCTGCCGCGGCTGCTTTTAGTTCGAGACATCCGTTAAGTATGCACTATACGGATACGAAGCCCTCCCCCCACCCCCCCTCCACCGCGGATAGACAAACGCACCGCGCCGCTTAAATATCTAAATTCGCGAAAGCCCTACCCCAGCCCGGTAATGTATGCGCGTCTCGACAAACACGAGCGACGCGTCAACTGAAGGCACTTCCTCCTCCGCGACGCGAAACTCTCTCTCGCGTGTGTTTGTGCAGGGAACCGGTGCGTCGTAGTCGAGTGTATATATAGTCGGCTTGTAGTTCTGCTGCTTCTCCGTCCCCCTCCCTCAACAAGTATAACTAGAAATTATTCCGGAGTTTCCATTACTATCGTGCTCCCCCTCCACTACCCGTTGCGCCGCGCTAAATACGTATACGTACTTCTCGTTTTACCTGGGCCTGGGAAGTTCGCTGCATGCGCCGAAATTGATCTGGAATTGCCGACGTTAAATATGATCTTGTAATTGGGGGATGCGGGGTGCTTCGGCTTTTGGGAGGTTAGAGGAGCTAATTCGGATATTGAATGAATTTTTGCTGTGAAATGGGTTGTTTGTAGTTACGAATTGGTGTGGTTAGAATTTTTCTATTTGTAGTGCTTATACTCGTAGTTTGACAGAGAATTGAGTTGTATAGCATGAATGAATGTGAAACTGTTAAGTAGCGGGATTATGATCGATATTTAAAGCTGTGTCGTTAACTGTTTAAAACTTTCTTTCGCCGCACATAGCATCGTATTTTTTAGTACTTAAGAATCTATTCTATCGATGTGTTTGTTACTTAAGACATTACTCTCGGTACTGAACTAGTTAAAATGTGTATACACTTTTTTACATTCAATTTCTTATTTATTAATAAGGTGAACTTTGTTTAAATTATCGCATAAATAAACGTAACACCAAATTACGACTATATATTGAAATCGAACAAATGTATTCACTCTATTTATTTAATAAAATTTAATAGAGTTGCTGATTCAAACCTGTTTTTGAGGTTAAATGCACTTTTTTGTGTTGAATTAAATTATTTTTAAACTTATAGGTACCTAGTAGCTATCGAAAGTGATAAATGTCCGTTAAACATTTATCTCTTACAACAAGAATTCTCCACAATAACTGAACGGTCACTGCTGTAATATACGTAAATTTTTGTTATTTCCCATAAGACTCCGTGTTAAACGCGTGATAATGAAAATGCTAATAACTTTTCTCTCACGTACTGTGGCTTCACAAACATTTACCTGAGTCGCATTTAGACCAACATGTGTTAGTACGTTTTATGAAAATTTGAACGGTAATTATATAACCGAGTGTACTACCTTATTTAAAAGTATAATTAAAACTTTATAAGAATCATTTTCTATTTTTATTTTGTCGTAGTATGTACTTAACTATTCTTACGAATTAATATATGAACGTTCCTGTTTCTATTATAATAAGCAGGATGTTCAATTATTTCAATATTTATAGATTCGTTAAATAATATTCCGTGAAATCAAATTATACATAATTGGATATATATCAATCAATACCCTAGAGTTTTTACAAATACATACGTTAAAATGTAATTAACCGGAAGCTCCAACTAATTCCGAATTCGTAATACACTCGATCATTTAAATATCTCATGAACGTTTGACCCATAAATATCCCTTCTAAAATAAATACACCACCTCTCGTCAGCTCCTCCCAGCATTAACCTTCTCCGCAATGCTCCTCCATTCACCACTAAATTCTTTCACCCGTCCACTCATCGAGAACCCTAATGTACCCCCTGGTCAGCGCTCCTAAAACATTCACCGCCTTCTTTTCCAGTAATTACCGCCCAGCATAAAACAGTAATGAGACGATCATCCCCTTTAAAATTTATACGAAACTTGGCCTCTGTCATGTTTCAGCCCCTTTCTCCCTTCTCCTTGATCGACACACGCCGGCGGAAATACAGATGAGGCTGAGCGCAGGCAAAGCGGATGGGGGCTTCAACGTTAACTTTCGAGCGCGATGACGCCGAGGGATCGGGCGCCATAAGCCCGGCCAGTTTATTAGGCGCCATGCTGCGCCCTTTATTAGCCACCCACTCCCCCCCACGCTTGGTTCTAGGTACAATAGAGAACCTGGTATGTGTAGTGACAACGCGCACGCGTGTAGCCCCTCGCGCACGGGTATACTGTGCGTCAAAAGTTCTGGAAATATGCGGGATAGCCCTGTGAAGATTGTAGTTTTGGATAAATGCTCTGGAGGGAATTTATGGGATTTCGAGTGGGGAGTTGATGACCTTCAAAACTGATTCTTTTGTAATGGAGACATCCATTTTTAACACTGATACTCCAAAGAGGAGAAACTTTTGCATTAAGACGTGTAGTCAAGGTGTGCCCCAGGGGTCATAATCAGAAGCACTAATGTGATATAGCTATCTTTTTTATCTCTGCTGTTGGGTAGTTTTATGATTGACCAGGTATTTTGATATGATCATTGGACACGATTTGACCCAAGATTATAACCACACATTCTAAAGCAAAATTTCATCCTCTCTCAATTGCTGAGCGAGCTTAAAAATAAGTGTTCTCGTTTAGAAAATCAGATTCGACCTTGAAATGACCTTAAGACGAGTTCCAAGGCCAAAGTGAAGAACACCCGTGAACTCGCCGCTTGAAATTCCTATAAATTCTACAAGCATTTTTCTAAAAGTGCAATTTATATGGAATAATACGCCGCTCCGAGACTCTTGACACACACTGTATTCACATACGTAGACTTATACACGTGAGTGTTTCGAGTTAATCGTTTATACTAGGGTCTTTTCTGCACGTCGGCTTTGGCTACTTGATGAAAGTCCTCTTGACATGTGTGTATTATATATATGTTACGTGGGAAATTTCTCGGCTTGACGTGGACGATCTTTCTTGTGGTGGCCGGTGGTTTTAATTTTGCGGTGTCGTGGGATTTGCAAGTTGCGGATCTTGGGTTATTGAGTATCTTGGATTAGCTTGCTGATTCGCTTTTATTAACCTTTTGCGTTGATTGATGGGACAGGCCATAACAATTACCAGAATGATTGTTATTTGGTTCATTAGTCCAATGTTAATGTACATGAATACGCTCGATGTCCCCGTGTTATTAACTGAATTAGCCTAATAATATACGTGGATTAATTTTATTGAACGTTTTGATCATTTTGTACGCATATTGACGATGAATGTTATTATTTATATTAGTATAGGAAATTCTTAAAACATGAAATTAATTGATTATTTTTCCTTCTTATCTAAGTTGTTATGGAATATATAGATATAATAATATTAAATAAATATTCCTGGATGAATATTAATTATATAAATTTAATTAAAATCAAACACCGATTAATTAGAATGTATTATAATTCGAGTTTCGACTAATATTTGTATAATAAATATATGAAAATAATTGCAAATTAATATTGTTTTATCCTTTGAAGCATGATCACAACATACGATGTACCGTTGTGGGGCCCTAAATAATGAAAAAACAAAATTATGAGTAAATAAGACTTCGAACATCAAAATATCGAAAAATTATAACAACGGATTACAAAAATATAGACTGAGAGAATTTCGAAACCTAAAGAACGAAAAACTTTATTGACAAAATATAATATTTCGAAAAATAAAACTACGAAAATTTAAGCAACGAAAGTACATAATTACGAATTGCAAAATTAAGAGGATCAAAACTCCGAAAAATGAAACTAGATCATTTAAAATCAATGTTCGGTTTTTATTACTCGGAGTTTTGTTCATCTTCACAATATTATTCTTTGTAATTATGTTTTTCGTTATTAAAATTTTTCGTTGTTTAAGTTTCGGAAGTTTGTTCGTTTATATTTTAGCAATACGTAGTTTTAATTTTTGATTTTATTGATTTTTGAAGCTTTATTTATTGATCATTTTGTTTTTTCGTTATTTAGAGTCCCACCCAAGATCAGCTATAAAATGTCTACATATTCATCCAAGCGTCAATAAAAGCATAGAGCTCGCGCCGATATTGCAATAGTTTCGCATTTGCATCGGGATAAAAGCGTCAATTCCAGGAATCCCAAGCGCGCGCGCACACGCGCGCGAATTAGCGAAGAATGCACGCAAAATAATCCGACACACTGCGCGATCTAACGATGTTGCCCCCCCCCCTCCCCCTGCACTACACGCCGGCTGCTCTCAGTCAATGGGGGGCACGTATTGCGCGACGCGCGATAATTACATTGAAATACGTTTTGATCAGGCTCGATATTGAACTACTGGAAAATGGACTCGTTAATATGAGTCGACGTCAACTATAACGCAGCGAGAGTCCCCCCATTGTGCGTTATGTGTATGCGTTATACCGTATTACCAGGAAAATCGTCGCTTGAATGGACTGCTAAGTGAATTGCTGGAAAGAATCGTCGCGTCAGTGGAGTGCGCACGCATTGAAGCATGTTTGTCGGCGCGCGCAATAGGTGCGTTTAAAATTAGAAATCAATTTCTCGAGATAGTACTGTGTAAGTAGAAAAATAATGTCGTCAATGTACCGAATACCTTCAACTTACGTTTGAGTAAAGAAGAAGTAAAAACTAATAATTGATTAAATCTATGACAAGTTTAATTTAGTATAATAAATTTCATTTATATTATACTTCATAACGAATTTATATTACGTAAGAAAAGTGTTGTAAGATAACAGCAGAATAGAAGAATCGTTGCCTATGATAATATAAAGACCGAGAGTAGTTCTTTTTGAGAGAGTTAACTCTAAGTGAGTCATACATGAGATACTTAAACTCTTTCTAGTGAAAATATCACTCTTCAACATTTAAAGAGTAGTTTATTGCGTTTGGAAAAACTTATTGATCCTTCTGTAAACCTAAACATACAGACTCTAAAATACTCTTAAGGAAAGAGTAGTTACCCGCGATTCGGCCACTAACATTGAATCCAAAGAAATAAAAGCAAAGATCAATCCATTTTGGGAGTTAAAAGCTTCATTCCTAGGAATCTAAAGTCTAACGTACGAGCAATATTTTTTGCATTGCAGTATCCGATGCAATGCTTATCCACGTCGATACCGAAAACGCTAAAACTCCACGTAACGAAAAGTAACGACGGCGCCAAGCGACATCAGCCTCGGCGCATCCAGCTCGCACTAATCGTATTATCCGAAGAGCCGAGCAAAGTCAATTTCGAATTTCCTCGGGCTCACCGCACGTGAAAACCGCGAAAACAATCAGACCCCCATTGTAAATTAGCTCTAGGAGCCTGCTACAAAGGCTTCACTCCCCTCTCCTCTCTCGTTTCATCCATCAATCCGGGGGCAGATCGACACGAGAAAACCGGGTACCGCATCCTCCTCATTCTCCTCCTCCTCCACCTTCTCCTCCTCCCGGTACGTGTTTCCAGCGAACGTCGGCTGATTTCGACGTAGTCTCGTGTAGAGGAGATAGTGTGGTACGAGAGACGCATCGTCAGAGGGACGAGAGAGAGAGAAGCAAAGCCAAAGGACGACGACGACGATGGCGTAGCTGGAGCTTCAGCTTCATCACTAAGTCATGATGCTTTTATCCTTGCGCGCCGCGTGACACCCTTATATCTTCCAGCACTCCCTCTCCTCTATCTCTCTCTCTCTTGTGCGAGGCCGCAACACTCGTTTACGAGGGACCAACCCCCTTGTTTCAGCGGCGGCAGCCATTATCCTTCTTCTCGCGCATGCATATTGCACTGACCGATTTATATCTCGCGAGAGAGAAAGTAAAGCGTCGTCGTCGTCGTCCTCCGCACCTCCTCGCGGAAAAATTATTCCATTTACTCTCCCGCGGCGGGGGCTCACTTTTAAGTTCGTAAATTCCATTTCGCGGGCCCGCACCTCGGCGCACGCGCGCGCGCGCTTTCATGAAATTTTAGTGAATATTCCGCGAGTGGGAACTTTATATACGACGAAAGTTGAAATGCTGCTGCCGACGGGGAGGAGTGAACGCCGTGTACGGTAGTTTTAAATCGAGGGTCGGAAAGGGGGAAGCGCCAAAGTTTTTGGATATAAATTGATTGTTGACGGGACGGAGTGCGGGAGCCGCGACGAGATGAAGATTCATCGATATTCTTCGGTGCGAGCATCTACACAGTTGAGTAATACGCGGGAGACGCTGAATTGATGAAGAAAGGAGGACGGTGAAGGGACTGCGGAATTATAGTATCGCTGTGAAAAATCGATTGTCTGCAAAACTGGTTGTACGAACAATACTATGTATCGAGCAAAACGTGACTTATTGATGTGGCAGTAATACTTATGTTTGTAGTGCCATTTGTCTGTATTATCTATCTATACGTTACAGTCATGAGAGCTTATAATATAGTATACTACTCACAAAGTCAAACGTCAAAATTCTAACATAAAAAAGTTAATCAGGTAGATTGTAGGAAAATAGGTTAAGCAAATAAGTCGTATATAAATTATTTGTCAGAAACAAGTTTACTCAGTTTATTCGTTTTGAAATTCGTAATAATTATCGGATTCTCGTCTTGATCACGTATCAACGTTGTTTCATCGTTTCGACGTACAGTTCTATCATTAATGCAACATTACATTAACACAAATAAAATGAAGTTTAACTCGTATACACCACACTATTCGTAATTGAAACCGTCGACCGTATATCTTCAACGGAAATCTTCTCTCAGTTTCCTTAATAAATCCAAAAAATTAATCCAAAACACTTGTACCTTAAGACTCACACGAAAAAGTTTCCCAATCCCTAGATATTCAAAATTCAAAATCCATACGCATTTCCAACATACAGCCCAGATTTCGTCTACAAACCTATCGTTAAAAGATTCATCGATATTCCCGGCTGCATCAAACGCGAAAGAAAACCAGGCAATCGAAGGCACACCAGACATCCACCCATCCATCCATCTCTCTCATAGACGCGCGCTCTCACGGACGCTCTGCTTTGCCTCCCTTCCCGAATCTCGTACGTGTGTTTGCTGCGAATACTGGTGAGAGCCGAGCGACGGAACGTCTTTGAGCGAGATCAAAGGGGATTTGGATAAAGAGGCTGGGTGGGGGTGGGGAAGGGGGCACAGCCTACCCGCGTTTTCCTTCGGAAGCCCCGTAGCTGCACGTAGCTCGCGTTTTTACCGGATTACAACGAGCGCGCACTCCTTCCTGCAGCAAAGGAAAGTGCATTTCAAACGCATTCTTCCTGTAGGAATGGTGGGTGTGGGTGTGGGTGTGGGCGTGAACGTATGGGTATAGCAGAACGGTGGGATATGCTTGATTTGCTGGATAGGCGCGTGTCTGTGAGGCGTTTGTCATGCGATTGTGACGAGTGGGTGAGATGGGAAATTGAACGGGTAGCATGGGAAATCTTTATTCTCTTTGTGCGGAAGCTATGAATAGTTTTTGAATGATGGGAATTCGGGAGCATTGAGGACTTTTGCAGAGGTGTGTTTTGAAATTTAGAAATAAGAATGTGAGAATGATAAGATAGTTGTAAGGTCTAAAACTGATTTTTAATTAAGCTAAGAAACTTGGATTACTATCACTTTAAAGGAGTAAACATGTGTTTAAACTTCCAAAGTCAACCATTTTTCTCCTTTCAACGTATATTTAATACTAACGTTTTTTTAGCGTTTAGCGTTTACTTCTTTTCATTGGTTTATAATATATAGAGACGTATATTAAATATGTTAACATCAATGGTCACATGGTACCCGATTGTAGAAGCAGTTTTTAATATATAAAAATATGCATAACAGAATTTGCAACATTAAAAAATATCTAAATTCGATAGTAATATTTATTAAAATTAGTTAAAAACATATATGTATATGATTGAACTATACAAATAAAGTCCTTAGAAAATGATGTTATAAGGATTTTTTAAAAGTCAAGTCACCTAGTCCAAGATTATTTCTACAATCATGAACCACATAAGTATTGTTACTAAAATTCTCTTTTAGACATACGTCTTTAACTACTCTGGGTAAACAAAAAGATATAAATGATCAATAAATCCCTCAAAATACACTAAAAGTCCTAAATACTATGTGAACAAATTTTGATGTACGTTAAAAGGTACGAATTGGTTATGCTTCAAATATTAATCTTACTTTCTAAAGTTAAACGCAGACTTCTCCTCTCAAAGGACCACCGCACTCATCGATAAGTAATTACAATCACGCATTAAAATCCCAATTTCCATTAGAAACACACCCCACACCACCCTAAAAACACCGAACCTCACAGCTTCAATTACTAAATTGGTCGAAGCCACACACACACACAACCCCTTGCCATCCAGCTCTATAAACGCCGCTGTCCCGGCGGCAATATTGGTCTTCCCAAGCGTTATATCCCCGCGAATAATCGCTCTCAATGAGCGACGCCAAGTCCATTCGCGTTCGGCCTGGCGATTTTCTTGAAAACGCGCGCCGTTTTAATAGAGCATTACTGACCGTCAGAGCAGCGGCAGCGGCAACCAACCAACACCGCCGTCACCGCAGAGCAGCTTCAATTAATAGATTAAACGTCCATCAGGGGGAGAAAGCTACCCCGCTACGTCCGGTTCGATATATACACGTATATCTATATATTATATATATACATATATATACATACTATACAGACACAGGGCTGGCAAGAGGGTATACAACAAGAGGCAGGCGAGAGAGAGAGAGCGTATAGGCGACTGCCAGGCGGAAGCAGCCATCGCCGGGATGCTACCTGACAGTAGTAATTGCCTGTTTGGATCCTGTCTGTCTGCTTGGTCGGCCTCTCTCTCTCTCTCTCTCTCTCTCTCTCTGTAACCTCGAAAATGGATATTTGAGTTTGCGCCGCGCTTCGACATTACTGTCCCCCATTTGCGATCTCGCTCTATTCATCCGTGTAGGTATAGGCTCGAGTTGGCTGAACTCGGACTGATGGCTCATCGATATCGCCGGTATATCGCTCGGAGTGGAGGAAAATTTTTTTTTTCATTGTGCGATTCTCTGGTTCTCCGGGTAGGTATATACGTAGGTGGGAGCTTCCACCTGTATTACGAAGCTTCGGTATGACGCCGGTGTGCACGCGTGCTTGATTTCGCGCGAGCGTTGGCGCTTTGTGTTTGAGGGGTGCGACGCACAATTGTCATTCATCCAAGGGATTCAATAAGGTGGTCTATTCAGTGTGCTGGGCTAATAGTGTGTGTGGAGAGCGAATATTGTTGGAGGGTTGGATTTTTATTGGAAATTGGATATTGCTTTTTTAAACCTTTGAGTCGCAAATTATTCTTTCAATTTTGGCCTTTTATAAAAATAATTTGTTTATATCTGTAAAGAAAACAATTATATCGAAGTATTAGTTCTTAAAATATTAATGATTCAACCTTTTATAATTGGAAAGATCAAAGAAGTACACTAGCACACGTGAAAAAATAAAGTACATATTTTTAAAAAATTGTTTAAATAAAGGTGATAAAAATACCTACTAGTATGACGTAAAGGGTTAATAAGTGCATTTTTTTAAGGCATATGAAATTGAGGGTCTAAAATCCAAAAGCGCGTACGCACAAAATTCCTTGATAGTAAGTGCGCAGTAATAAAGAACATGATGAACATTGAGTAATGAAAAACATGAAGAAATTCAATACGGTGTTATGTTTAGTGTATTAAGTTAATAATCCGTATAGTAACCAAATAGTGCTAGAATTCAAAATTAAGAGTCTACAAATGAAAATGTAAACGTACGTGCAAATTTCTTCTAATGGAAATGATAATCGAATCAATTACCAACGTAAAAAAAATGTCGTTTAGGTGAACTTTAGGACGTAGAAAGGATAATTGGATTAGCATTTAATAAAGAGGAATTATACGCATATACATTGGAACTAAGGATGATAACTAAGGATGATGGCTATGGTAATGATGAATATTATTGTTGTTGACATTACAATTGGCCTATATAATAATAATGTATACTACCGACATCAGTCTTTAATTAAAATTTTAAGCGATACCCAACGTTTGCAAATTTCGAAGTAATATGTAGCTTTTTAAAAGAAGATTAAAAAATAATTTAAAGCCAATGTTACATTCGTGAAATGTTCAAACGCATGCTTTTATAATTAAAAAGAGCTTTTTTGGCAAATATTTTTTTAAAAATTTTAATTGTTCATCAGTTCAAAGCCATTGTTATATTCACATAAAGTTGAAACAGACATTTTTTTCATTATCTAAAGCATCGCATGGAATCATACCATTTTTCCTGTTTAATTTGCTAAATTCAAAGAGCAAGAAGGCTATTTCTGTAAATCACTAATTAAAAATGTTGATCTGTTTATCGGCGCAAAGCCATTGTCACAGTCACTAAAAGTTCCAACAGACGCATTTTTTAATTAGCCCAAGCACCTCGGAAACCACACCACTTTTCCTCTTCCAGTTCGCCAACTCAAAGAGCGAAAAAGGATTTTTCGGAGAATCATTGTGCAAGACGCCTTCCAGGAAGAGAAGCACTTCAGTTTATAACTGCCAGGAGCACACACGCGGGCGCGCGGGAAGACACGGCGAGAGCAAAGAGCCAAAGCTCGCGAGCCCGCGGCTGCGTGATTAACTTCCAAACGCTTTCTTCCTTTCCACCCTGCTTTTTTACTTTCTCTATCTCTCCATCGCTGCTTCAGCAGGAGCAGGAGCAGGAATGGGAACTTCTCTTAATTCTGCATTTCCCTCCATTTTACCTACCTTTTTTTTCTCACCCACGTCGTGCTGCTGCAGCATTCATTTTGCTGCCTAGGAAGCGAGGAAGAGAGTCGTTGAAAGGGTCCAGGCGCGCAGATTTTTGCTAGGATGCTGCAGTAGAAAGGAGGAAGGAAGGAAGTGGGAAAAGGATGAGAACGTATTTATCGCTCTTGCTTTGCGAATGTATACAACCGCGCCGTCGTCCCATTCAAGCGTGAAACTGAACTGAAGATTGGAATCTCGTTTCCTCGGGGGGATTCGGGGTTGCGCCGCCGTGCAGACGCTTTCACAAAAGGATGCGCTACAGCCAGAATGGAGAACACGCCGGCCAACTAATGCCTTTATCCGGAAGGAGGTGTATGCGAAAAAAGTGTAGGCGAAAGAGATTCGAAATACGTAGGGAGAGGAGAGTAAAGAAGCTGGTCATCGCTGTTTCTTTAAAATGTTTACGTGAAATAAAGATAGTAGTGAATACTTTGGGTATACTGGATTGGTAAATAGTAAATGACGAGAAAAACATACTTATTACGTATTTGTATAGGACTAAGTGTCTACAACACAACTAAAAATGTATATTTGAGTTAACATCAATATTTTCTTCATTCAACGTTTATTCATTATTTATTTTTTGAAAAATATACTATTGCATATAATCACTAAAGCATTTTTTTCTACGTGCATTCATTGTTTTTGCATTAAGTCAAATATTAAGTAAATATTTACTACTTTTCAATAATCACATTCTTTCTTATTATCTCCAAGTTAGCCATTTTATACGCAATTTCAATATTTCTTTTCTCGGTGTGTATAAGTTTTCTCATCTCGTATCCACGATTTACACCTATTCATTAGCAAAAGCCAATCAAATATTCATTGCCCTCTAGAAAATCCAACACAATATTAACGGCATTCAATTCTCACCACCTCCTACATTCCCAAGGCGTTCAGCTAACTTTTTCACTCTCCCACCACAATAAAACACTCATCTACCCCTCGCTCCTTCATGAAATTATAATCCTCCTATAATTTCCAATCGCCGCGGCTCTTCGCAGACTCGTTTAATACCGAAAAGCGCTTATTATTGCCCCTCGCCGATGAAAAATTGAACACCTCGTCTCCCGCGCGTACATCACACCCCCTCCTAATATAAATAATTTATCATCGCAATTAAGTCAGCGTAGAGCCATATTAGAATACCTCTCGTTAAACCTAGCTCCTCTGCGGGGAGAAATTGCTCCGCTCGCCTCGCCATTTCGACGTTTAATATTCCGATATCGGCCGCAACCCCCTCTATGTGTTTCCTCTCTCCACATGACGCTGCGATGCGAGGCGTTACACGAGTTCCGATCGCGTTATCGTCGTTCAGGGGGCGGCCGGCTTTAGTGTCTTCTTTGTGCGGACCGGTAATCGATTTAATTAGGATTTTATCTGCCTCTCTCGCTCGCTATACGCTTCGCTTCTTCTTCTACCAGTCTCGAGTGCTCGCGCCCACGCGAGAGAGAGAGAGAGAGGGAGAGGCTACTCTGCGGCCTTAATCACTCGGGAACAAAGCGTTCGAGTGGCCGGCGCGGGCCACTAATTGAGGAATGAAATTTCAGGGTCTAATAAGTTGAGTATACAACTTCAGCTTCGGCTTCGGCTCGGGCCAAGTGTCTGACTAGGCGCTTTTTCCTCCGCTCGAGAGAGAGAGAGAGAGAGAGAGAGAGAGAGAGAGAGAGAGGGAGAGAGAGAGAGAGCCCCGAGCCAAACTCACTTTCACGACAAATTGATGACGTTATTTTATTTGCCTTGATGCGCGCCCTCGCTTCCCTCGGCTGGGTTTTTGTGCCGGTTGTAGCTGGCGACGCGATGCCAGGGCTAAGCCAATGAATCCCGAAGCGCTTTTCTTGTCGCGTTTTATTAGCTGTTAATTCGTACTTTATTTAGTGGATAGGACAAGTGTATCGCTGTGCCTGGTTACGCGTTAATTCGTGAGACATGGGGCTGGCTGGTTTTTTTTTTCGCCTCGTGTTGCCGATAATGGAATCAGTTGCGAGTAGTCTTGCGAGGGTCTGGGCGGGGACGCCAGACGTTGTGCATTATAAGTTTTTAGATTTAGCTATTTTTTGGAAATTTGTTCCATGCAATCGAGAAACTTTTTTTTAATTCTTTAAAGCGTTGCAGAATTTTCAGTAATTATTGTTATATAACACCATAATTGGTTTGTTATTTTTTTACAAGCAACATTTTGACAGATTAGACATTATTTAATTTAATTAAAATAAACGCTTTTTTTATTATTTATGTTTTTTGAAATTTTTAGTAAATTTTGTGTCAAATATCAATCATACTCTTTTTGGAATTCAAAATTTTAATATTAATAGTTGGTAATCTGAATCTTTTTTAAATGATTGTAAAATTCTAGATGTTTATGTAAATCAATAAATAAAAATATTGCACATGGTGCATTTTATATCTGATATTTGAACTTCTAGGAAGTCCTTGAACGGAGACTTGTAATTAATTTAATAATCTTGGAATTCAACATGATTATAGAAAAGTGTATGTGATAATAAAAAATGAATTATGTAATTTAATAATATATTATTAAAAAAATGCCCATTATGAGATTACGTGAAACAGATTTTAAACTAGTAACTAGTCATTTCTTTATCGATTTCGTAAAAAATAGTTTGTTTCGACCTACAAAAGTGTACTAAAAAGTGTACTAAAGTAAAAGTAATTCAAACGTAAATTTATTAAATTGTATATATTTAATAATATAAATTCATTAGTCATTTATGCAAATTATCAAAAATAGGAGTTCACCCTCAACTCTTTACAACATCTTAAAGCAAAATACCTCTTACAATACCTCTCCGCTTGCAAGACTCCTCTCCAACAACAAACGCCGCGCATGCATCAAAATAATTGATTTATTCGCTTTTCGAAGCGCTAAACTGCTCTCTTCCCCCTCCCTCTCTCTCTTCTCTCTCTCACACTGTCTCCTCGGCCTTTAGTGCCACAGCACCGTACTATGCACTCACAGCGCCATTACCAGAGGAGTGGCTTTCCAGGTACACCCTCACACAGGCCTCTCTCTCCTCCTCCTGCAAAAATCCCGTAACATCCCCGAGCGTTGTCTACGACAACAACAACGGCCGCCTCTCGCCTTTGCCGCTGGTGTGACTTTGAAGCCCGAAGACCCGAGGACGACGACGACGACGACGACGCAGCAGCCAACGACTTTGGCTCGCTCGTTCGTGGGGAGGGAGGGGGGGGGCTTTATGGCGCGGGGCTGCACACCATAAAACGGATACAAAGAGACTGTATTACCCCCGCGCCCGTTATATATACGTCGTTGAGCGGGGGCGTGAATCTGCATATGGAACACGCATTAAGTTTCTTCGGCGCTTAATTTAATATCTCGCGCCGTACAATGAGAGGCGGCTAGATTGAGGCTGTGGGAGGGAGGGGTGCTGGAGGGGCAGCAGTTAAGCGCTCGACATCTCGAATATGAAGCACGCGTGGCAAGCCTTTGGCAGTGGCGAGGAGAGCCGAGTTATATGCGCCGCAGCAGCAGCAGCGCGCGAATGTCGCAAGTTATACGTCGCGTTGTCGAGCCTGGAGGCGCAATTTTAATCATTCGCAGCGGCAGTGGCAGCCCTCCCCAGGCCCCTCCACACGGGAAAATAGTAAAAGTCCGTGAATTATTTTCGAGAGCGGTAGGAGGGGGGATGGCGGTTGCGACGAAGTTTTACGATGTAGTAATACGGGATTTGTTTTGGAGTGCTCCTTGCTTTTTGGGGAATAATGGGTGGAATATGCGACGAGAATATGCGTTAAGGTGTATGCGCTGATGGAAGTATTTAGCGAGATTAAATGAAGGACTGAATGTGTAATGAAAATTTGATACAACTATGGATTTTCTGTTGGATTGATTATTTTATTATTTTATTTATAGTAAGAGGTGTAACTGAAAAGTGTACTGATGTAATTTTGTGGTTATGTTAACTTGTAACTTATTGTGTTCATGCGATATTTACACCGTTTATTTTCTTTTTCAATATCGATTCGAATTTAGCGCGCTATTGATCAGCAAATTATATTCCATTCTAGCCGGTTTTAGCAACATCCTGGCATACTTTCTTTATATAGGAATTGACTAAAGTTACATTCAATCTTCTCGTCTGGTTGTCTATCTTTCTCACATGCACTGTGCTTGATTGAGATTCAATTTAGCTTTGCCAACAGTTACAAAAATTAAATATAAATACTTAAGTTCAGTAGAATTCCTAATCTCTTTTTTTCTTCTAGTAATGGCGAAAATCTAGTAAAAGAAGCTATAATAATAAAAGTTAGTATTACTAAAGATTTATTTTATACCAAGTGGATATTTCATAAAGTATTCATAACCGCAGAACGAATAATGTTAAGCTAATAGTATTTAGCCCAAATGCTCAATTTAATTCGTTCAAAATAACATTTTCTCGAACTTTGAAAGTCAACTTCTATCTCCCGACCTGATTATGATAATCCACGCGATGTGCGCGACTTTATATTCTATATATTTTCTTCAGCCGGAGAAAACTTTCTCGAATTCAAACACTTCGCTACCTGTCTTCCCTCCCTCCACTCCAGGAATTCATTTAAAACACATTAGCGAATAAACTGCATTCCGTTCTCCGCGTCGAAATCAATTTTTCGCAGAATACGCGGGGTCCGTGCGAGGAAAGCCAGTGTGCGCAGGTATGCCGACGTGCAAAAAATAGTACAATAGGGAGGTAGGAATGGAACAACGTTGTAATGGTCCACTCACTCGTTACAAGTACACTTAATTACGCGGGGAGAGTGTAGCACCGGCCCCTTTATAGTCTGCAGAAAGCGAAAGAGAGAAAGAGAAAAAAGAAAGAAATCGCTGAGCTATCCCTTCCGCCGGCTACTTCTACCCAACTAGTAAATTAAAACGTCTCGTTTTAATTTGCCCAGGAATCGAATTTGCCGATCACCGTAAAGAGAGGAAGGCAAAAGAGAGAAAGAGATAGAGGAATAAAAAGTAGGGATCGAATGCACTATCTTCGAGCGCTCGAAATCGAAGCCGACGCCAATTACGGTCACGCCGATGCAAATTCATTTTAACTCCCCTACCCACCATCGAGCCTCGAAAGGAAAATGCGCGAGAAAGAAAGAAATAGAGCGAGAGAGAAAGAGGGCGCTTCTTTTTCCTTCTGCTAGTGCCGGCACCGCAGTAGCAGCGACGCCATTAGGAGGGCGAATCCCACCAGTGCTCGTGCGCATTATCGTCGCTTTCGATTTTTATTGGATCGCGCACAGGGGGGGGGGGGGGGGGGGGTAAAAATTCACGGAAGAGTGGAAGAAGACGCACCGAGGGAAATTCCAGAACAGAGGGAATACGTAGATGGAATATAATGCACGCGGTTCTTGCGGGGTACAGCGTAGGTGGAAAGTGGAGATGGTGAGGTGTTCTGAGGAGGAGAAGATCGAGTCGTCATGTGTATGCGTGTGCTGATGGAAAGTATGCCGCAAAGCCGCCGGCGAAATGCGGCATTGACTTAGGAGCTGCATGAAAGGTGGTGCATGGAACGTTAGAATGCGAATTTTGGTAATAGAGAATGTCTTATTTTAATATGTCAGATTATTAACTCTCTTGTGAGCAGAGCTGTAATATCTTCTTAAAAAACGAAGGCGTCATTTTTGTATTGAGGGTGAATAAAATGGATGGAAACCCTGATATGTCTCAAGAGGGAAGCATTTTCGCTGAGAACATTGATTGGAAATGTTTCAGTGTGTTGAAAAGGCTATCAAATCGGATGATCAGAGTGTGGGGTCATCTGATAGTTTTTTTTAAATCCAGAAACTTTCCCGTTTAATGAACTCGATGCTTTTCTATCGAGGCATACTAGGCTTTCATACTTTTCATGTACTATATACATATTGCATGCAATATTTTCAATATTTATATCGCATACGTATTTAGAATCTCGTAAATTGAAGCTAAATAGTATAGAATTTCATTTATAAGATTGCGGAAGGTTGCAAAACATATGGTTACATGGTTACACTCGGCAAAATCCAAAACTTTTTATAATAAATGAAAGAATAAGGTTGTTAGCGCTGCATTTACAACGGGATAAAAACCACAAGTAGAAGTTATTTGCAGACAGTCAGTAAAATCAACTTGAGAAAAATTATTTAGCTCCAGGCTAAGTTCTAAATATGTATCCAGGACATAACAGCCTAATTGTCAATTTTTTAAGTTGTGAGGTTCATATGTCAATGGATCCGGATAAATAAACAGCACGTGTCTAGCTATGATTCTTGGGCGTCATAACTCAGCTGAATAGATAATAAGCAACATATCTTATGTATGACTATTAATATATAGTATTACAATGTGTATCTTTATTGCGGTATAGCCAAAATTTACTGAGCTATAGTTACTATAATTATCTTGTTATAAGAATATAAAGTCAAGAGTAATCATTTGTATCATTTATATATTACATTCTGACATCTGTTATAGACTATAACAATATCATTTTGTTCCGAAACTCAATAGCTTAGCACATTTTTAGCAATTCACATAAGTTACTATCTAACCTTAAAATATATACGCGTTATACGACAGGGTATCCCAAAAAGGCCCCAACCCCTCGACAATCGTCACAAATGAGATTAGTTGCTTATCATTTGTTTAACTCCGTTATAACGTTTATAACCATACCTCATCCAATACTCAGTCAGCTCTTATTCAGAACCAACCATAGCCCACATATTTTACAACACAAAAGATTTTTAAATTCTACCTTTTATTCTGTGCTCTTGTTTTAGCCACTACGACTTTGAATACGTTCCAAGTTTACTTCAGCGTCCTCCCAAAAACTAATTCCTCAAATTCAAATCCGGAATAAATCCAAATGATTCCACTTCCTCCGCACGAAAAAGAGAACCGTAAAATATTCAGACGATTCATCTCAATCTGCGCCCAGCAAAAACTTCGCCACCAAAGTCTAAATCTTCCTCATCGTAAACACATGCATATAATCTCGCCCTCCGAGCTCTAATCTCGGATAATCTCCTCAAAACACAACTGCGCATAAGTACCAACTAAAAAAAAATCCTCTCACTCGTGTAACGCAAACGTAATACCCATCTCTCTCTCTCTCCTGTATAAAATAATACGGTTATCCATTTCTATACTCACACACACCTACACACAGACACAAACGGCTCAGTGAGAAAGAAGACAGTGAAGTAGGGGGTGGTGGCTTCATCTTTCCGTAACTCGCGGCGACAGCCGAGAGAAAAATTGGTTCCAGTTCCACCCTCTCTCCAGGGGGGGGGGGGGGGGTGAGCCCCCACCATCACCATCAACTCCTGCGAAAGGTGTCCTCGTGTATATATATACGTGCGCGAGAAGGACGGAAGAGAAAAGCGTCCCCCTACAGCCTCTAATATCCTATGATTTAGTGTTCTGGATGCAACGACGCCTTAAACACCGGGTGCTTCTTCCCTTCCCTCTCGCTCGCTCTCGCTGCCTCCGATACTGCAGACTGCACACTTCCCTGGGCAAAATTAAACTGCCAGGGCGCGCTCCTTTCCGCGGGAGCTCTTGCTCCGCTTTTTCTCCGCGTGGATTTTTCCTCCTCGAGCGCGCGCGCGCGGGTTTTAAGCCCCCCCGAGAGGGAAAGGCGACACTATCGCGCGCCCGGGACACTTCGCAATTCGTCTTTTCTTTCAGCGCGGAGTCGCGCGGGTCTTTTCCTTTGTTTCCTGCGCCGTGGCGTTGGATGGAGGCTTCTTTCGACAAACAGCGTTTTATAGAGGGGGGCGCGACTGCTAATCCTATAGTAAAAGTTCTTTGGCGACGTAATTGCTTAATACCGAGGTGTGCGAGAAGGGAGGGGGGAGGATTGAAGCTTTTTGTGAAGAGTAAAGGACTGGTGGACTGGATTGGAGGTGGTGGTGGCGTCGCTGCGAGAGCTCGCGGTAAATTTTAAAGTCGAGCCGAGGTCCCCGGTTTTTTTATAGTTTGCTTTATGTCCTTTCTTGTAACTTTGGCTCACTTAAGCTTGTTTTTCTTGTATCTTTCTTTTTGTTAATCAACAGGGTTCGCAAAGCTTGTTCGGGAGTTTTGATAAAAACAATTTTGTAATATAGAGTAAAGGTTTATTTTAGAATATTGGAGGAAAGCTATCAAACATATGATAATTTCTGTACAATAAAATAAAATGTAGAAACTATTGGTCTCCACAAGCTTAATTGAAATTTACGAATTTATCGTATGAAAAACTCCTGGAATCTCAAAGAAAGAATTTACCAGAACAATACAAATGAATAAAATAGGTTGACATTAATAATCAGACATATAAATTATAAAATTCACGAAAGCAATCCATTTCGACCCGAGTGGGCTTATCATTAAAAGAATAGATGGTTACATCTTATAGTCGCCATATGATAAGTTTATAAAAATGATTGTTATTTAATGATAAATTCAATGAATTTGGGATAAATTGGTTAATTTGTAGACAACCCAAAAAACTCAATTGTCTATAAATTATCAAACTATAAGAAAAATTTCCTTCAAGAATTTGTAGTAGTATAAGAATTTCGTATTTTCCCATTTTCCAGGTAATTGTTATGTTGGTTAACCCATTTTCGAGCCTATTTCTTTTTGGGTGACCCGTTTTTGGGTGATTGGAGCGGGGTGGGGTGTACCTATTTATTTTCAGGTCACCCATTACTTTTTTGGTAATCAATTCCTTTTCGGTTACCCGATTATTTTTCCCCTCCTTATTTATATCTATACGGATTACAGTGACAATTTTCAAACATACTAAACAAATTGCTCTACTGTCATAACCCAGCCCGAAAAGTAGAACGCACCAATCGCTAATCAAATCCTCCATTCAATTACAAAACCTATTCTTTTATTCATCCATCATCCCCACACGTGTCGCTCAGCTCCTCCTCCTCCTCCTAAAAAATCTAAATATTTCCATATTCATATCCACACCAGCGCAGCGACCAACCAACCAACGCACACGCGCGTCATCGCGCGCTCCGATTTACCGAATAAACGCCCTGTCACTCTTCCATCGATCTTAAAACAAAACACGAAAAAAAAACGCATTCATTTCAACGCCCCGCTGCAAAGTCAATTTCAGACAGAATCAACCCCTCTCTACACAGCAACTATATCTCGCTGTCGCGACACTACGCGTCCTGTACTTTCCTTTCCGCTCTCTCTCTCTCTCTCTCTCACTCCCCGGGAAAATGGAGTGGCGATGATGATGGATTCGGCGACTCGTAATTTTTGCCGCACGGACAACGCGTGTCTTCTGTTCCTCGATATGGAGCGAGCGCGCGAGGCAACAAAAAACAAAAACTAGAGCTCGCCGTTTGTCAGGTGCGCCGTCCATTAAGGGGAGAAAAATCGAGTGTGGCCGGGCGTCGCGTCGCGTCGGCCGAGCCATAAACAAACAGAATTATACGGCGCTCGATCCTCTTCATGTCCGCGCGCCGCTGTGCGTATGTGCCAAACGGATTTTCTACCCCCCCGCGCGGTCACCAGATAAACTTTATCTAGCCGGCTCTCCGACCGCCCGTACTCCTGTATCCCCTTGATGCTGCGTGCGGCTCTATGTACACATATGCTCGCGCTCTCGTCGACAGTTTTTTTTTTATTTGAGGTGGGTATATGGGTGAATCCACGGGGTTGTTAGATTTGGATATGAAAAAGAAAAATTTGAGGGAGTAAGCGAGAGCGTGGTATTTTTTTAGACACGTGTTCTTGTACATCCTTCATGAGTAACACTGTCTTAGTGTAAATTGTTTTTCTGAAAAGGGTCTGTTCTATGAGAATAGCATTGGGTTTTAGATGCACTCCACTTACCGATGTTATAAGATTTTTAATGTAAACATAAAATTAATACCACCATTTTCATGCGTTAATTTCATACAATTACAAGCAAATTCGAATGAAATTGAAGTATATTCTGCAGAAACTACGTGTATTTTGTTTTAAGTTACGTTTTAATCAGTAACCCTGGCATTGCAATCTATTCCAAGCATTAATATATGCAGAGCCTGCGTGGCCTGATTCAGACTTTTACTATATTTCTGCTAACAGAAGATTGCGCCAGGTACTTTGCATTAGAATTACGGCAGACATGTAATAGAAAAGTGCTAACAAAATGCTCGCATAATAATAGAAGCTTTGCATTTTTCTGGCAAAGACTGTCGATACTCTGCTGCAAAATATTTGATAAGAGGGTTCTTTCGTAATTTAGATGCAATTATGCTGCGTAGCACCTGATCATTGCCCACCGCTAGAAATATTATCAAAGTCTGAAGCAGGCCTCACATGCTGTTACAATTTCCATTACACGCAAAAATATTGCAGTATTTTATGTATGCAATGGAACCGTTTAAAATCTGAAATTTGTATTTATAACAACAAATTTAACGTGTCAGCTGTCAGTTGAATTGTAGCACGACGCATGTATTAAATAAACAATTTTAAATTATATAACTTTCAAAATATTCTCACGCGTATTAAAAATGTATTTTTTAATAATATGGCACGTATGTTTATCCACAGATATATTTTCATTCTAACTTCAACTAAGTTAAACCCTTTAAATAAAAACAGTATATAATAATCAGTTATAATATAATATAAGTAAATTCAGTTTAGTTTACAGACACTTAAGACACTTAAACATATATACTATCTACTCAAATCTTATGTTGCAATTGTATTGCTAATAATGTGCAAGTACCAGATAAAAACAAGAAAAAAAAGTCAAATAAAAGTTGCATGGATTTATCCGTATATCGACGAAGCGCGAACGCGTGCCGCTATGAATGGTTAAAAGTCGCGAGTAGGCGTGGGTGGATGAAGTTGCACTCCAGCGGTTTTTTCGGCGACCAATTTTTTTCTCTCGTGTCTGCGGCGAGCCCGAGAGCCGAGCCGAGCCGTCCGGGTGGAAAATAACGTTTTGACGCGATCGAGTGGACAGCGAACGAGTTGTTTTCTCCTTTTCGCGACAGCCTTGAGCACTCGCACGTGCACAAGCAAAGTGGATTAGTGAATTAACTAATTGTGCTCGTCGAATGTGCAAAAGACGCCGGGCAATTTACTCCGCGCATATATTTCTCGAGAGCAACGAAATTTCATTTTAAAACATCGCTATCGAGCAGCAGCCAGCAATGAATCTTTTACTGCGGGAATATAAAGCAAGAAGGAGTGCTTCCAAACTGCACGCGCGTGTATATCCCGTTATCCACTTAACCGTACTTAATATCAACGTCGCCTTTTATGTTTATAGATTCCTCTGAAAAATTTAACGCTCGCTGTATACTCTTATAAAAAAAGAAGTATAGAGCGCTAAGGGGGACTAAAGAGCGAGAGAGAGAGAGAGTGACTTGACGGCCCCTTGCCATTTGCGGCTGTTTTGCGCTCGGTCGCTCTTAGGAACTTTTACATTAATGCCGTAAAAAAATTACTCCGCCGTTACAGAAGAAAGGAGGAGAACTTTACGCTCTTTCTCTCGCGACTGACGCTAAAGGCTGCCAGTAGGCGAGTCGAGATTTTACGCGCGAGTGTTGAACGAGAAACGATGTTCGCCCGGATTAAAAAACACTTTAATTCTAAAGGGCTACATTTATATCCTGCCTCTGTCTCGGGCGGGGAGCGCTGTTGGGGTGTGTATATATCTGCTTTGAAGATTTTATGCGGTGGAAGGAGTCGGTAGAGAGTATACGCGTATGTTGAATTTTGTAGCGAGTGTTTTGTTGGAAGATGATAATCCTTGGATATTCTGGGAAATAGGGAATAGTTTGTAGAAAACATAGTAATCATCCATTTTGGATACGCTCGTATACGCTCGTCTGTTATGAATGCTTGCAATATGTATTAGGATATAAGCCTTTCCGGGCGGGAGACTTTTAATGAGATTTAATGCTCAGAAGGATGGAGTAAGAATCATAATCTGGAGAATTTGCTATCTTTAATATAGCGAACTAATTTTTGAAAAATATATGAGATTAATATGGAAATAGCTATTGGAAAATTTCCGAGGTCGTTGAATACGAACTATAAAACAGAATTTAAAAATTCACATTTTGAAAAAAAAAATTATCTTAATTATACAGTCACTTTTACAATTTTTGTTTTCTACTAACGTGGAACTACCATTTTGAATTTAGAATTCTGTGTCAAGTTTCGTATTCAGTGACTTTCGTCTTTATCTCATATTTTTTCAAAATTACATAGAACTCAGCATTTTACATTTTACAATTTAAAAGTCAGATTCAAGTTTTATTTAAATTTAAAAGATAGACGAGGCTGGCTCCTTTAGGAATATAACCCGCCTTAAAGGAAGGAATTATTAATTTACGTATATTAATATTTTTTAATGAAGATGAAGGATTTTCTTCTGAATAAATTCAATTCGACCATACTCGATCACATAACACGTAATCCACCATTCACACATCTCGTATTATCCAGAAAATCAACTGCCTCTCTGTTTCGCAAACATAAGCGAAACCTCGCTCGCAGCTGCGATTATTGCGATAGCCTCTGCTCTGTCTCTCTTTCTCCCTTTCTCGCTGAGCAGCGAGTGAATCAACGGCTAATGGAGCCTTGGACAGCTACAGCGGCAACTCATAAATGTCCAAAAAGTTTGTTACCTCGCAGCGCGCGCCCGGCTATATATTAATTCGTTAGCGTGCCCCGCTCTTCGCCCTCGTATAACGGAATTACGCAACGTAGCTCGGACGTGTATTATATACGTATAATACCACTTGGACTTTTCGTCGGCACGACAGGAGTTTGTCGGGCACTGCGTAGGAGAAATTTCGTCAAGAGAGAGAGTGCAGGGTGGATGTATCGGTACTGGGGTTGAGTGAGTGGTGCGCACTTTGTCGTATTAATGGGATCGTTAAGTTTTACTTTTTATACAGATGTATGATGGTGATATATTGAAGTTTAAGGTGAAGTTTTAGGGTGTGAAGTGTTTGAAGCAGTCATTTTTCTTTGATGGTTATTTATATGCAATATATGTAGTTTTAAAGGTAGCTTGTTGCGAATCTGTGATTGAAATTAAAAATAAATGAATTTGGTGTATGCATAGTTTCATATAAATGATTGTATTTTGCAAATACTAAATCTGCATTTTTAATTCGACGTTTCAAATTTTGTATAATTTTGACCTTAAATTTTTAATCAGTTACGTCAAAATCGTTTAATATCCAAGTTTCATGATGATACATATTCCTTACAGGTCACTAAAAAGTTAATATCATTTTTATAATTATTATGACCACGACATAGATTCATTCCATTTACACAATCCACCAATACTGTAGACAATGCTTTGGATGAATCGATTATTTCACTATATCTAGCGGCAAAGATATAAGAATTTCATGCAGCAAGACTCAATGACAATTCGTTTATAATTCTATCACTTACTATTTATCAATCATGATTCATCAACTAACATTCAATAGCATGTACTTCTCCAACAAAAGCTCATATTCTCATAAATTTCGTCCCTGACGCAACTAACAGAATCCGCCTCTTTCGCACTTTTCACATGCTTATCATCACTTTACACGTCTCAAAAGTACAAAAAGTCGAGCTGAAACGGCCGCAAGCGCCAATTGAATAATTAAAATGGTTCGTCCCAGCGTGCCTCAAAGCCCGAATCCATACTCACCTCGCTCAGTTATTCATCAATCCCAAAAAGCCAAAAAATCCCAAAGCCCACCCAGAACCTCATAAATGTTCCCTTTCCAATATGAAAAATTCAAAGCAACGCATCCCACCCAGCCCTCCGCGTCAAAACTCGAAACTCAAAAAAAAGGATGTACACTCTCCCTTTGACACCCAACTGCGCATCCACCGTGTAATTTTTTCACCTCGCTACGCCATCCATGGGCGAGCTCCCGCGCGTACAGCGCGTCAGAGAGAAGACCGCGGCGAAACTTGCAGAAGCCGCTCCCGCCCCCCCCCCCCTACGCGAGGGCACGCCGCGCTCTTTGTTACAGCGACCCGGTGGCGGCATTCTCGGGCTTCCGCGCGCGCGGAAACCACTGAGAATCACAGAGTCTGCGGGACAAGTTCCAGGCGCTCTCCACCCCCCGACGGTCCGGTGTATACGGCATATAACGGTGTATCGTTATATATATATATATTTCGAGGTACGCTGCATGGTCTTCGCTAAGTCACGGAGCTGCTGCTGGTTTCTCGAGCCTGGTGGATACCGAGCGTGGGTGGGAGAGTGTGAGCCGAAAGTACGGGGAGAGAGAATCCGGATGTAGTGGAAGGGGTGGGTTGAGTTGGAAGGAGTGGGGGAAGTCGTAGGTTATTTGGGTTTTTTTGAGTTAGGTGTTTTTGGTTATGGAGGTGTTTGTGATTTTGTTTGGGGTTGGAGGGATTTTTTTGTTTTGAAAGGGTGGTTTTCCTGATGGATATAACATAATCGTATTTGTTTCGGTTTTCGAAGATTTCTGCGTGATGAACTCGAAATTCTGCAAACTGAATGTATGAATCGGATCAAAATAGACTATTTTCGACCGCATAATGGGAGTTTAAGTTGTCTTTCGTCGTATTAAACCAAAGAAAATTCCAAAAAATTAAAGCAAAATTTATTGTAAAAATCCTTTAATTACGGATTGAAAACATTTTTAAATAATTTTAAAAATTTGTTTTCAATGTTTTGAAGAAATAAAAAAGCAATATGTTCAAAATTAAAAGAGTGAGAATCTTGAATATTTAACCATTTTGAAAGAGTTTTATAAATTAGCAATAATGCCATCACTGGTAGAAAAGTGAATATATTAACATTCGGTGAACAAATTTTTAGATAGTAGCTAGTCATGTATTACCAACTGTTATAAAAGGAGGTAGGTTCTAGTTTAAAAAGTGTTTCATTAATGTTCTTAACCTTTTCATCAATAATTATATTTCATTTAAAACTCTCTATTGAGCTATTGAATCTCCCTGGCTAACGGTTTTATCGAAATCCTATAGTAAATGTACCCAGCACACGATAAATTATTTGTCTAATGTACTCAAAATTTTATTCAATGGCTGATTTCACCATATTAAAGGATTAAGTATTTGTATTAAAAAATAATTATTTTAACTATTTATTTCAAACATTAATATTTATTTTTAGAATAATGATTAAATGTAATTAGTTTCTAACAGAGATACGCAACTTTCATTTTGTCTATTTTCTTTAGTGAAAAACTATTGAAACTTATACTAGATTTTTGTAGAAAATCAATGCTTTTAAAATCATCTTTGTAGAGATACCTTTTAAAGTCCTAAATTATTCAACATAAATTAATCATCATTTGGTATTATATTTGATAGAGGCTAGAGAGAGCCTACTAACAAGCTGAATCATTTGCACTGGGCTATTACTGCTATTAGAATAGAGGATCTACGAATATACAATCAGAATTATAAGTAATCTGGTATAATACTGGATCAGCACTGGCCTATTCATTATGTACTCGAGATCGATAGTATTATTGGCTTTGCTCTGCTTTTGCTAGCAAATAATGTACATGCGTGTATAGATCTCATAATTTTCTTTAAATTTTTCTAACACACGATTTACTAAGGTTACATCATTCCGCACGACATACTATTATATGTAAAGCTGAATAAACATAATCCTCTATCTAATTGGGTTTTTCATGATTTTTTTATATTATATTCTGATAAATTATAGCATGCTTCCTTTGTAAACTTTTCGAATTTTTGCAATACAACCAAAATGAAAGAAGATACAGCGTTTCGAAAATCCCGGTAATGCTATGGTTCATACGCGGCGCCTTTGAAATCGCATGAATCGTGACGTCATAAAGAAACTTTCAATATCTATAACTCTTGTAAATCTCGTTCATTTTGCAAAATTCAAACAGATTGTTGAATCGGCTCAAGTTCTCTATCGAAATCATCGATACCGCCGAAGAAAGAAAAAATAGTACTTGAATCATTAATACAAATAAAAAGAATAAAAGCTCTACAGCTAAAGCGAACAATTATAATTTAAGTAATTTTTTGTAAATAATGCTTGTGAATAAAAAATTTGTCATGATGCATCACTAGATACTGGACTAGAAGCCTATAATTTTTAACTACTTTGTTCTATAAATTTCTGAGGTATCTGAGATTTTACAGTTTTTATAAATTATAATATAGTAAATAGATTATGACAATAATTGAATTAATTAATTTATCATGCGATATGTCAAACTAATTTTAAAATACTATGGTGTTAAACAAAATGATATGCTTCTGTTAGCAAAGAACAGCTCTCGCATGTATAACTGTCACAATCTTCTTCAAAGTATTCCTAACACCTAATTTCCTAAAACCACCATCATTGCACACGACACACAATCGTGCATGAAGCTGACTAAACATAATCCACTGCCTAATTCATCCCAGCGCACCTCATTCGCGCTTTAACGAGCGACACTTTAATCCCTAACGCAACCAAAACATCGAGAAAAAAAAGCTAGCAGCACCGCAGCGCGCAAACACGTCGTCGTACGCAAAGCCAAACACGTGCATCCCTCCCTCATTCAACAACATTTCTCCGTGTGTGTACACCTACCCATTTCTTTTCCCTCTTTATTTTTGAATGCGCGCACGTGTGATTGAAAATCTGCCGCAGTATGAAATGCCGTAAGTCGGATTTGATTGAAATCAAGATATTACATGGAGAAAAAGTGTGCAGTAATAATCTTGTATATAATATAAAATTCCATATCTTTTCTTTACAAAAATAAGTTGTAAGACAAGGAAATTTGCTTACAAGTGTTGTTAAAAAGGAAATTAAAATTGAATTTGTTTTATATACTGCACGACTTTTTAAAACCCATCATGGGTATGTCTTGGTGACATTCGACATATGTCATTTTTAGGAAATAAGTACGACTTACGTTTTTTTATAAATAAGTAATTGTCAACATACGGCATTTTGAAAACGATAACTAGATTTGTTTCTTTATTAAGGGACTATGAAAAATTGTTACTTATAAATACGCTTTTTTATCTTATTCTCGACAAGAGTAACGATGTTTTATACTACGGACGACAGAAATCCTCGCATAAAACACATTGAATTCGTTATATCACCAATCGCTTAGGCAACTTCTACCAACAAAAACGCAATTTCGATCTCATTCCCCACGCAAATTTGACTTACGGCCATATTTTACGCCTCGGACGCCAGAAATCCTCGCTCCTCGTGCACCCTAAACCCACACGCATGAACCTAAAAGCCAGCACGGGCGATCCCTCATTTAATAAAGGCAACCGGGCACGTTCTCCCCTCCCTCTCCCTCGGCGATATTGGCTTATAAAAGCTCTCGCGCGCGCGAATTTACAAGTTTCGCGCGCGCTTTACGAGTCGGGACAATGAAGTCGCGTGGGCCCCGGCGTTACGAGCATATATACGCGCGCGCGCGTGAGCTCGCGTCATCTTCGAATAACATTCGCGCGGCCTGGACGTCGTTTCTGCCTGCGGGGGAATTGGCATTATGGGTCATTTGGTGCGGCGCGCGTGGTGTTTCCCTGCCGAGGTGGAATTTACCGGGAAGCCGCGATGGAATTTTATTTGGAGGTGTAGCTGTATTTTTTACAGCGGGGCGTGACAGATTTGCGGGGTGATTTTTGGGAGGGGCGTGTGGGAGGATGTAGTGTGGATAGTGTGGATAGTGGGGAGGGTTTGTTGGGATGTGAGGTGTTTTCGGGAGTGGATTAGGATTGCGGCGCGTGCTTTCGATGAATGTTATCGGAGTGGTCGTTGCGGTGTGTTTTGCGTACATGTAGTGTAGGTGATATGTGGGATGTTATATGGGGTGTCATAAGGTTTTATGTAGATTGACATAAAAAATTAGGTGGGATAAGGGATTTTTCGTGAAAATGGTCTTTTATAGGTTTGATACTCCGTCGTGCTTTTATAGAACTTTTTCTTGAAAGGTTATACATGGGATGCGAAAATATCAATTGGGAATATGTAATTTATTACGTTATGGAATTGATTGACAACAAAATTTAGTGTGGAATATTAAAATAAAATAAATACTGAATCTAAATATTTAAAAATTAATTTGTAGAAATAAATGTGCAAAATATACTAGCAAATTGTGTACAGGCACTAATTATAAGCACTTTATAGTTGTCAACCATCGTTTGTTATTTCGATTTGTTTCTGATTTCCTGTATGTGCTTGTATTTATTATACGTATTTAGACTAGTTTTAGTGTTTACATTTTTTAATTAGAATAGAAAAGTAGGTCAACTATATCAGCGATTTTAAAATAATTCTTTAAAAGAAATACACTTGCTCTTTTAAAATTTGAAGTTATATTGTCGATATTGTTCAACCAAAGTTAAATATGGCAGCCCAAAGTAAAAGATTTTCTTGTTTCTTTTTTTGCGGGCAGCCATATTTAATTTAGGTCGAAAATTTTCCAAGAATCTGACTTTGAATTTGTAAGGAGCAAATCTACCTCATTTAGAAACCATCGCTTTTTTTTTTGTTCATCCACTTTTCACGTTTATTAGGCGAAAAACAAATCGACATTCATATGGCCGCTTCAAAAGTAATGACTTAAGATGGTCAACTACCCACAATTTCGCTTCATACACCGATTACAAAATAAACACTCAAGTACCTAAGAATGCCATTGCTCTATAGACCAACTTTGTCCTTCATGTCTCACAACACAAAAGAAACACCAGCAATAGGCCACAGCAGCGAGTACAGAAAAGCAGAAGAAGCCGGTCAAAGCTTGCGAACTTCGCCTAGGAAACTACCGCCTATACCTTTTTAACGCCGCGACGCTCGAGTGCATTAGAAAAGTTGGCGCCGTTAAGTGGGTTAGGAAATTGAATATCCGCGGAGAAATATGGATTATCGAGCCGGCTTATGCATGTACATTGTACACCAGTGACTGAGTGAGGGAGGGGGGATCATCGTGTTTGGGGACGAGCACTTGCGGGGCTTCAACTTTGAAATTGATGAGACTTGGCGACAACTGTGCAGAAGAGAGAACGAGAGAGATAGAGAGAGAGAAAAAGACTGGTTGAAACTCGCGCGACGTGGAGACGATGTATGGCGTCGAGGATATGAAACTGCGCGCGTATGTAGTATGTTTTTTAGAGAATGTGAGTTATGCGTGCACGTGAAAAAAGGAGTGGCAAAGGTTGCTGTATTGAGTTAATGGGAAGCCATGAAATAAACTTGAACTCATAATCTAAATTATATTTGGTTTCGTCTGAGTACCCATAAGTCGGCTGAAAATTGACATTTCGTATAACAACAAAATTGTATTTATTGAATATTTATTCATAAATAAAACGTGTATACAATTGTGAAAACATTTTCCTTTGTAGAGAAAATACAAAATAAAATAATATACATTTATTGTACATACATTCAGTCAAATATTTAGCAATTGTTCACTAGTATTCAATTGTAATACTCATAAGGACATGGTCAGGGATGTGGGTGCTGAATTTTCATGAACCTTTAAAGATTTTTTACTGGTATCTTGAAATGAAGCGCAGCACCCGTAGTTTGATTAAATAAACCCTATATTACAAAACATGAAATATAGCTAAGAACATTAACTTAAGATTGGGGCCTGCGGTGGCTCAGTCGGTAGAGTGTCGGATTCCCACGCCGGTGACCCGGGTTCGAATCCTAGTCTCTGCCGATTGATACAAGCACCTCTGTAAAAATTACATGTGCTTTGTTTACAAACACACCGCAGACCCCCGTCGTCGATTAGCACCACATGGAAGCACAAACATGGCGACGTTAAATAATAATAAAAAAAAAAAAAAAAAAACTTAAGATTAACGTAAGCATTATAGACATATGTACGATATTCTAACTTTAAGTACATGAACAATGTTAATGTTTTAGCTATATCTCGTGTTTTAGGGTATATTTAATCAAGCTACGGGTGCTGGGCTTTCTTTCACGGTACCAGGAACGCATATGTAAAGTTTCATGAAAATTCAGGACCCTAACTATATATGTCCTTGTAATACCCATTTTTTGTATCACTTCCAAGTTACCCATCTTGTATAGGACTCAGTTCTAACTGAGCCATAAAAATACAATGAGATGTAACTATTAACCCGTTATAGCACACATTTTTGCTTTTGATTGATTTTGGTGAAATTTAAATCGGAGATTTTCTGGATGGCTATTTACGAATTTGAAAATTTAATAATCCAAAATGGCAGACCAAATATGATGGACTGATTTTTCCAAAAGATTTTAAAGATTTTTTAATTTCGATAGGATATTTGGAACCAGTTATAGAAAAACTCACTGAGTATACTAGTATAATAGTATAATAGTATACTATTATTTGTGCTAATATTTCCAATGGACCGCTTTGAAATTAATTTTTTTCCTAAAAGTAACAATTTTCATGATTTATTTAGTTATTTATTTATTTATTTATTTATTTATTTATTTTATAATTATAACAATTTTAAAATGCAGAATATATATTCCTTTTTATATTTTACTATATCCAGGATAACATAACAATCAATAAATTCGAATCTAAATGACTCGAATAACAAAGTTGAAGTGAAAAAGATTATGACCTGAATTACCGCTGTGTAAAAAGAATAAGAGAATTAACGTTTATAAATAATGCTAATTATCAAATAACTCTGTTTGACTCGATCAATATTAATTAAGGTTCCTTGCTCCGCTTAAGTGGTTGTATCTTAAAATATACGTTTATCTTCGCTTGCGTTACTGACGATATTTAATACACGAAAGTGAAATATAAACACCAGTGTAAAATTTTATTTAGGTTAAATATAAGCTCAGAGCATACATGGACCCCTTTTTATGATATATCGTATAAAATACGGTAAAGTACCTTCCGCGTGTACCTTTTTTCATTATCCAAAAAGCTAATAAAAGTCATCCAATCAACCTTACAATCTAATCAGGCCTAAGTTTCGTGAGGGTGAATGTATGCACAAAATTTTATGTCTTACGCTATAAAGGGACTTCGTCATTTTAGGTAGTAGGGTGAGAATATAAAATTGCTCCTGGCACGTATACTCAAACTTGTTCTGTATGTATTTAAAAATTTAGTTGCAGTCAATTAAATTATTTATACGTTTAATTATAAAAGAGTTTTGGATCCGTTAATTATTATAAATAAATAAATAAATAAATAAATACATAAATAAATAAATAGATATATATATATATATATATATATACATATATATATATATATATATATATATATATATATATATATATATATATATATATATATTCATTGTAAAGTAACGATGACGCGAATAATACAGCACTTTAATATTTAAAAATATAAAATAAACAAGGCATCGCATTTAGTAATGAAAACAGCCGGCAAAGTAATAATAAAAATTAGAGCTTCGGCACTGTAGCGCATCGGCAAACTTGCTGGAAACAGGATGAAAAAGTGCAATGGCTACCCGATTCTAGGTCATGTGGCTGCTGCCTCTTTTTTTTTATCGAGTTCGTATAACGTAACGCCTACTGCTCCCTCTGCTCGCACAAATCCCGGATTTTCCCCCGATGCATCCATTCCATTCTGCTTTTCCTCGCACTTCGCAAATGGAAATTCACAATAAGGATTCATGTTTCTATTGACGGGAATGACGTGAAATTTGTATTGACGCGTTGCGCAATAACATCGTGTGTGTCTGCTTCTTACCGATGGAGTTTTTCTGCATTTCTGTGAGTCTTGCAAGATAAGTAATAAAAATCGTATTGAAATATTTCCCTTTGGTTTTAGTAAAATATTTATTCACGAAATAGATGGAAGTAAATGTTTAATGCGTAGTTTAAAACGATAATACCCTTAATTAGGAAGCTACGAATTACGGACAGAATTATGAATAAATAATACCTAAATGTTAAATAATGAGTGACTGATTCATAATTGAAAATAATATATTTAAATTTATAGAGTCTATCACATTTTAATATAGGATGAGTAAAAGAATTATATAAAAATATTATCTTTATGTTTTAATAAAATACTTTTTCATGAAGTAGATAGAAATGTACATTTACTGGTTAGTTTATAATAAATATGCTCTTAAGACGGAAGTCGAGAATTATGGATGAAATAATTATAAATAGCTTTCGTATTGAAAACCAGTAGATTAAATGAAGAGACAGAATGACAGAATCGTAATTGAAAGTGATGATATTCTTATAGTCCATTATTCTCGGTAAATCTCTCTAAATTTCTCAAACTGTTAATTTAATTGATGTATTATATATTCACGAAACGATGATATCGCTCCACCAGAACAAAACTATGACAACTAAAAATTCTATATTTTTGTAAAACCAAGCAAATTTATGTATTAATTTTTATTCTATAAATTTTATTGTGTTACATTTTCTCAACACTTTTTAACCAATTTTCAAAGTCTACGAAGTTCATTTATTTTTGTACGAGCTATTTTGTATACAAAAACCGAGTTGAAAAAGGTCAAAATTATCATAATTTTGTTGAGTGCACGATACATTGTCATTCAAACGCAAGCCAAAGTCTGTAAAATTCCCGTACAACGATCCACCAAAAGCACGCTAAACGCCCCCTAATATGAAGTCTCCCCGTCCATCCAGCAAATTAAAAACTCCCTCCCCCCGAGCTTTCATTAAAAAACCCCCCGCGATATTTGCTCCATCATTAAGTGCGAAAACGCCGGGAAGTTTATAAGTCAGGAGAGCGGCGTTATTACGCCCGAGGAAGAAGAAGCACAGGAGCCGAGAGCGGAGAGTAAGAAGACGGCGGAGGCGAAAGCGGGCTTAGCGGGGGCCGCCGGCCAGGTAAAGCGAAAATCCAGCTTGCGGTGTGCGGCGCGCGGGCGAATATCGTCGTCGCTGAAAAGTTGGCCAGCCGCAGGTATATAGAGGCAGAGTAAACGCCGGGGCTGCGGCGCGCCTCGCTGAATTAGAAGATACGAGCCGTAGATTTCGCGCTTAGGCTAAATGATAAAAGTTGGCGACGATCCTGCCGTGGCTCTTTCTTGCGCGTGTCTTTAGTTATAATTTCAAAGTTTTCCTTTTTTTTTCTTCTTTCGGGTGGGCGGCGTCGTTTTTTACCATTACGCGCGTCGGGCTTTAGCGCGTTTGTAGGAATCGCGCGAGTTGGTGAGTTTTGGTAGACGCGTAAACAAGGAGTACCGTGAGAGTTTTCCCGTGGGTGATAAAATAGGAATTCTTTTGGTGAGTTTAATGATGAGTTGTGGAATATCGTTTGTAAGTAGATAGTACGGGTATGAGAGGGAGTAAAAGTAACATTTTTTAGATCCCATCGGTGACTTTGTGTTTATTTAGTTTTCTGTTTTGGAGAATCCTAATTTCTTGGTTATCAAGCCCAAAAATGGTCAGATATTTGTATAACAGCGCTTTTTTCATTCAAAACCTCTAGTTACATTTTTCTTTGTGTATTTTGAATTAGCAAAACATATTTGCTTAAAATATTTATACACAAGTATTGTAACTTAATTCTGAAAATACTATTTTATAGGTCTTGGATAAACCTGTAACTTATTTACATTGATTAAAAAGATAACCGAGAAAAATGCGCATAGAACCATTTTTGTGTGTGTAGATCTTAAATTTAAGATCAAGATTTATTTAATAAATAAATCGATAAATAAATAAGTAAATATATAATATTATGGTTCCTACAAATGTTGTACCCAGAGATTTTCAAAAACCAGGATAAAAAATACAAAAATGTAGTCATTCTTATGAAAAGGTATTCCCTTGATAACAATTCTTGTGTATGAAATCTCGCTGTATTTGCTTTGTACTAATAAAAAATAATTTTTTATTAAACATTCCAAACAAGTAAATTCTTTTATAATACATCATTCATTATCAATAAAAAAATGTGACCGTTAACAAAAAAACTCTATTAATTAAGAATTTGAGGAAAATTAAATATTTATACCAATAAACACGAAAAACACTAACCATAAAGACCTATAAAAATACAATAGGGCCCTTCCTCCTTATCCGCAGCACTCGAACTGAAAAGACTCGCAACAAAGGAGGATGCCCACGGATGCGTAGTAAGTCAGGGAACGCACGGGGACGTACAAAACACACTCTATCGTTTAGAGTTTGTCAAAATATGAATATTAAAAAAATAAAAAGAGAACCAACTTCGATAAAATAAGTGAAAATATCAAGATTTTATCAGCCATTAAGTAGTAAAAATTAAGACAATTAACTATTCTTCATGTTTCTTACTTTAAAACACGGACATTTTTATTTCAATGCTTCAGATTTTATAAATTCTTCATGCTCATATCAGTTTTCCAGGTCCCCCCTCAATGTTCTACCTAGGGTCAACACAGGCCAACCACGGGCATCCTCCTTTCATACGTCCGAATAAAGTGTAAATGCACATCTCAATTCCAGTTCTCAAAATGAACCGAGCAACCCCCAAAAAGCTCACAAAAGCAATAAAATAAAAAGAACCTCCAGTCAATATAATACTCCATCTTCTCCAAGCGTCCTCCACGCGGGGACGAGACGTCGAAAGACAGGGCTCCAACGTCCCTCCCTCCCCGGTTTTATTTATTGAGTCTTTTATATTAAAAAAGCGAGGAGCGCGCCTTTCCCACGTGAAGAGCAGAGAGCGCGAATGGAAGGGAAGCGAAGGGGGAGGTTCGAGGGCGGTAAATCACGGGCCGCGCGCGAGCCCGGCATTATGAACCATTTGCATAGGCGCGTTATTACGGACAGGAGAGCTGCTGCTGCTGCTGCTGCTTTCATCCTATATGCACGCAAAAGGTCGGACACCTCCTGTACTTTGCGCGCGCGCCGGGGAGGAGAGAAGACCGACTCCTGTACGGCCCGGGAATGGATGTCGCGAATCCATCTTGCTGCCAAGTGCCGAAGATTATGACCGTGCATCAAAGTCTCCCCGAGCGCCAGTCTCGATTCTTCCAACCTCTCCTCGAGCGCCCACCCTCTTGTTTCATATATGTACGTATTCGTGTATATGTGCAGTGTGCATGTAAGGTGTGTAATATGTGCATGTGAGTGTGTAAATTGCACCTCCGGAATAGGACTGTGATAACTCGAAATTTGTTAGCGTAGTTTTTATGCATAGAGTAGCTCGTACAAAAATACAAAGCTCTTGAGACAGTTGCGAAAATTGGTTTGGAAAGGTTGAGAAACGGTAATACAATAATAAAATGTAATTTCAAAATTTTTATTTTATAAAATATTTGCATCTTTTGATTGGTTTTGCAGAAGCATAGAGTTTTTAGTTGTCATCATTTTGTTCTGGGAATCCGATATGCTTGACTCTGAGTGTGCGTTATTTATAGTTATATATAATTATATATAAAATTGTATACAAAATTATATACAATTATATGTAGTTATATAGAAAATCATGTACAATTATATATAAATATATATGATGAAATATCCACAGAGAGAATTTTCTGATAAAAATTACCGTGAAAATCATTGTAAATGTGGGATATTTTGTCTTCAGGGGGGAAATTACCCTACTGAACGGTAAAAATTAACGTTATTCATTATAAATTTTACCATTCAGCACGGTAAATCTTACCGTTCAGTAGGGTATTTTTTCCCATGAAGTCAGAATATCCCACGTTTACAATGATTTTTATGGTAATTTTTATCAGAAAATTCTCTCTGTGTGGTTATATGTTAATTTTGTCTTTATAAAAGTATATATAACTATGATTATTCATAATTATATATATTTATATATTTATATTTATATATACAATCCTGTGTATATTTATTTATATACATGTATACGTACACATGGTGAATCTGTGTGTGTATCCGTGTACGTATGTGTACATGAGTGTGTGTATGTATGTCAGAATATACGTGCATGTGCTCGCGTGTGTGTATCCTTACGATATTCGCCGATATTATAATGGAGAAGAAGACGGGCAGAAGAGAATGTATACGAAGCCGGGCGCTTCTTCTTTTGTTGCTCGGAGGGTATACATCGAAGCGCCGGAGTTTTTGAATGATTGAGATTGAAAGCTGCGAGGAGGAGTACGTAGCGGCATATAGCACCTACATAGGAGATCCCGCTCTGTTCTCCGCTGAGCAAAGAAAAACGAGCGCGTGTAATTGAAGGGGAGCAGCCATTTCTTTTTTTTTTTTCTTCTTCTTCGCTCCCTCGCCAAGCGCTGCGAGGTTCGATCGTTTGTTAGCCGATGATTAGGAAACAAAGCATTAATCTTCGTGCGTGCGCGGTCAATTTGCATTCGCCCCTGTGAGCTTCTCTACTCCACCGCGCGTGTTAAATGTATCGCGCGTCGAGGCGGTGAGTCGATTTTTTATGTATATTCAAAGGGAGCGTTTTCTGAGATATGAATGGGTGTATGTTACCATGTATTATGGTGAACGTGAGATATTTTGACTTTCCGGCACTTTGTATTGATGATTTACAATTTTATTGTTCTTGCATTTTAGTGATATTTAGTTGACATTTTCTAGATGTCCTTGAGATACCTTTGATTGCACGCAAATTCTAGGTTAAGTTTTAAAGAAATATTTTAGGTTTATTCCATTATGTAGCTTCACATGTTGAATTTTATTCAATTTTTGTTAGTTTTCTACAGAAAGTAAATTTTGTATCTTACAGTGCAGTGAAATTTATTTGAATATCGGGAAAAATTGCGGCAATTTCACAACATTTTATGTTAATCATGCAACTATTTTTACTGTGAATTCCTTTATTATTATTAGAAAATTCCTCCCGTTTAGAATTATGTATGAATTTTCATGAAAAATCATAAAAGCTACTTTGAAAGTTTCTTAATTTTCAAGTTCCTTAACGCGCTCTAATCACTCCGCGCTTTTATCGCCGAATTTCGCCGCGTGTGATTAAACAGCTACGCTTTATATACAAAACTTTGTTAAATACCTCCACATGAACCATAAACTTTATCACCCAACCGCGCATTGCCCGCGTAGCGAAGTTTATTATTATAAAACGTATAGCCCGCCGCCGCCGCCACCGCCTGTCGAATAAAAGATAACGACTCCCGACAGCCAGAAAACCAAACACACAAGAGATTGATATCGCCTGTAAGCCTCGAAAGACATAAACCTTCGCTCGCTCTTTTTCGAAGGGAGAGAATCGACTAAAAATGAACTCGTCTCGTCCCACACCGCTCAGCCCTTCAATTTGCCTCTGATTTTTATACTCCCGCGCGCAGCGAGGGGGAGAAGAAAAAGCAGAAGCCAAGAAAAAACAGACTGTGAAAAATCGAAAATGAAAGGATGGAATCATAAAGTCAGAATGAATTTTAAAATGACCCCCATCTTTTCTGTTTTGATTATTGAAATTCAGAATCCCACGAGGCGTAGTTTTTTGTCGGACGGACATTTTAACCCCACATTGAATAAAAATAAATTGAAATTTATTGGAATAACGCATCATTTATTACAAAAGAGTTTATAAAAAATTAAAAAGATTTATAATTATTACACTTTAATAAATAGATTACAATTTTAAACTTTACACTCGAAACAATAACGTTAAATTAGATTTTGAGGTTATGTAGTTGACATTTACGGCTCACCAGTTGTTGCTTGGCTCTTATCGAGTTTTTGTTTAAAATATTAGCTAACTGAGGTTGGCAAAAAGCACTCAAGAACGCTAGTCGCGAATGCGAGTAAAAGTTTCACTTGAATTGAGAGTGATAAATCACTCGATTTGAATGATATATCTTTCAAAACAATATTTTTATTATAAGTAAGTTTATTTTTATTCTTCTGAATTGCGTGTATTTCCACTCGGCTCTACTGTAATTTTCACTTGCATCTAAGCAAGTCTATTTCACTTATCACTTAACTAGTGATTCTTCAGTTTAAAGCAATACTAAAGTTTCAAAGTGTAAATTTCTCTCTAAATACATCGAGTGAAAATCCACCCCAAACGTGTGAAAACTGCGTCATCACTAAACACAATCGGAGTGATATTCCCACTCTAAAAATGTACCTATCAGAGACAATTCCAACTTTACGATTCCGTATTTTTCACAGTCTCCGAAGCAGCACCCCGAAGAAGCAGTACACCGAAAAACCGCGAGCAAAAAACTCGCAAAATCATCTTAGCAACGTACAACGCCACAAAGCATGCTTCTTTTTTCACCCTCGCTCTTGTCTACCGCTGCGAGGCGCGTCGCGCCGCGAGCTTATCTCGTTATCGAGCGACGCGGCTGCGGCGGCGTTAGCTCTTCCCTTTATGAAATAATAAACACAGAGTGGCGGGGCGCCGTTGCCGCTGGCTGCTGCCGCCGCGGCGCTGCGAAACTTGCCGTATCAGTCTTCATTTTCGGCTGCGAGAAAGAAGGAAAAAAAATAGGGAACTCCGCCGTCGTTTCTGCCGCGGAGGCATATATTGAAAAGTCGCGGGGGCTTATTGCTGCGCGGGAGGGAGAGCAAAAAAAGAAGGACGCGGAAAGGGGAAAATATGGCGGCGCTTGAGCTTCTGGAAGGGCGGGGGGCGAGAAAAAATACGGGAGTGACACGCTGGAGAGCGCAATCAAAAAAGGATCTTCTACTCGTGAAGAGCGAGAGCCGCGAGAATCTTGCCAATGACGTCCGATCGAGGAGAAAGAGAGAGAGAGAAGATGATGGCTCTCGGGCGCGCGAGTGTTTGGAAAAGTGCTCGTTACGTATACTCCGGGCGTGTGAGTAGGAGGCTTTTTTTTTCGTCTTTTTGGTTCTTTGTGTCGCTCGGGCTGGCTTGATTGCGGTTTCGGCGTGAGGTGTGTTTGGACGAGGTTGGGATTCTTTTTTTCTCTTTTCTTTTCGGTGAGAGTGTTTGTTTTTCATTCGGTTGAATTCAGGATTTTTTATTGGAATTTTTCTGTAGCGTGCTGATGGTACTCGTATATGTATATTTTGGTACGCAAGTTGTAGCGTGTGTAAAATTACACGCACTAAGTGTGTAAGTTAATTCAAAAAGTATTATTTTTGTCCCCTTTTCTCATTGCTATAATTTGTTTGTTGCAGGAACTTTATTTTCATGTCATATTCTGTTAGTTTATAGTATGTTTTCATTATGACTTTATGAATGCTCACAGTACATCACAAACTGAATATCGAATAGTGTTTCGTGAACTTTTGTGACGTACTATTGCAGTATCGTCAGTCTTTTTGAAGTTCACTGAAATGTGACGTCATCAAAGATATTTTTTAATTTAATTTTTGATTTGTCCAGCTTTTTTAAAAAAATTCAAATAGATTTAAAAATGCGATCCTTGTCATGGATATTGACAAAGAAAAATATCTCGTGCAAATTCCCAAATACCTCTATATGTGTTATTTTTAATGAAGAGCTACATATTATCCTAGATGCAAACTAAATTATATGCATGGAAATGTGAAAAATTGCCGACAAACCAAATTTACACATTCGAAATTGCAATGCATAGATTAAGGAGGGTCTTTCGCTAGATATAGGGCATAAAACAAAAAAACGTATGAGACTTTATAAAGGTCCTATGATAAAACTAATGGTATGTACTTAATAATAGTCCAAAATTACATGAAAAAGAAATGTTCCACGATTTTCTTGGAACATTTTTTTTCACATAGTTTTGTACTATTATTAAGTACGTATAATTAGTTTTATCATAGGACCGTTATAAACTGTCATACGATTTTTCTGTTTTATGCCCTATATCTAGTGAAAGACCCTCCTTGAAGAATTATACTAAATTGTTTTTGTAATGAGAATAAATGCTTTTTACATAAATTACATTACACATTTTTAAACCTAAAATATGTCAGAATAATAATATGAAAATTTTCAGATAAATGACTTGACATCAGACGAACTGCGCAAACAGCTCCAATGAGCGAGTAATTTTTATTAAGGGAAAATTTCCCGCTGCTGGAAACCCTTGAAAATGAAAGTTGCAGCGTAGCTGAGAGGCAAGTCTTCAATTCAGTACGTGAAGTACTTTGCTTCGATAGGTTCGTCCCTTCTCCTCATTTAATTAACCGGCGCCCGTAAATCACGTTCTGATATTAAAAACTTTCTACGATTCGCTGGGCTTCGTCAGAATATGAATCTTCTCAATTTATCTTACGAAAAGCGAAAATGAGAGAGAGAGAGAGAAAGAGAGAGCGAGAGAGAGAGAGAGAGAGAGAGAGACTCTAAACAAACTTCGTTCCTTTAATCATTCTAAGCGCAAAACCATGTACATTATATTTTTATGCCACTTTTATAAATTCAGTATGAGATCCGCATTCATAACATTATATTTAATTAAATTATTTTAAAAGTTCATGTCAGGGAAAATAAGCTTCGACAAAGTTATGTTTTATTAATATCAGCGGCAAATTTCGCTGCTTTCACAAGAAATTAATTATTCAAATTTTATAAAGCAGAAAATTATTTTAGGTATCCTTCACTGAGTGATCTTTGAGTCAGGTCAACTAAATTTTACCTAAATATGTAATGAATATTTTATACAACTAATTAGTTTTGTGAGAACCTCTATCATACTTTGCAGGGGATGTAATTATTAATTTAGTAACAATGTCTAAGCTATGTAGTTGAATTTCTCGTTCGATTAGTAAACTTTGTTGCACGTGCGGCGCCGACACATAATTTATGTCAGCTATCGAACTTCAAATTTATATTTCTTCATATATGCTTTCAATCGTGTTTAAGATAGGACTATGGTGAAAAGACAAACTTTGCTATTGTTCCGTCTTATGAGCTAAAATTTTGAAGACTTATGTAGGATGATATCAATAGGTTCTATCTCAATTTTTAGCTCAAGATATCAAATAATTGCAGAGTAATTGATAAAATACGATCTTTTTAAACGAAAATGATCAGTTTTCAAATTATAACTTGCAAAAATTTAGTGTTTATTTATCTTTTCACTAATTTTGTCCTTCAATTTTTTCACTACGAGATGTACTACATTACCATTTCGTTCCCTTGAAAAGGTACCACACTCCGACAACCTCCAAAACATCAGCCAACAAAATATACATAACTCCCAGTGATCAACACAATGCTTTCATGTCTCTAAACAACCACGCATCCTCTTCCAAAAGACAAAATCCAATTCGTCACGCTACCCCATTCGATCCATCCCCACTACATCTCATCATTCCAATCATTCAACCAACGCGCAACGCAGCCTGTACCATCAGATCGAGTCGACGTCGAATCTTGAGACCGCAGGTCTGCCACGAGCGCGAGTTCAGTGCAACAGGCTGCCTGCCGCGCGACGCACATAAATTGCGGCCAGCTCGCGCGGACACGCGGCCGTACGTGCATATACACGTGTACCCGCATATGAAGTTCGTCGTATTGCTGCAGCGGAGAAAAGGCGAGGAAATCGGCAGTTATGGAGAGTTTTATTGAAGGAGACGAAAGGAAGAAATAAAGGGGAAAGCGGCGCAGGAGGATGGATGCAGATTCTTTGGAGGAGAAGTTTTATGCAGAGGGTATGAAGTGGTGGGAACTTGAGTACTTTGTGTATTTATAAGGAGAGGGTGTTAAGTTCGAGACATGGATTTCGATGAGGGTTGAAGAGGTGGTTTTCTGGTGCTTCTAAATGGATGTGAATTTGATTTGTGAGATTTTCACTTTTTCAATGGGCAATAGGACACAAATTGGGTCAGGTTAGGATCGAACTGCTTCATGATTTTTGTCTTAAATGTTCCTAGATGAATCTGATTTGTGTCCATGTTACATGGACTCTCTTATTCTCGAGAGTTGTCGGTGAACTTTAATTATCCATTACTATAGTGACTTCGTTTAGTACTTTTCTGTTTAGTTTACCAACGTGAATATAATTGCAAAGTTTCATGATCAGAATTAGAGATACCATTTTCACTACGGGTGCTTCATTCTCATCTATCGAAAAAACCCGTCCAAAGCCCCGTCAAAAACCATTTCCCAAAAGTACGACACTCACCCGCAGTTGTTAAATTTCATCAGCTATAAGTAAATCCGACCATTAATCACTCCGACTTTTATTAGCCAAGTTAAAAAGGCGTATTTAATTACCCTGTCCGCGATACATTATGGGGTGGCCTCCCCCTCCCCCCTCGCAGTTTTCTTTCAAATATCGCGTGGAAGGAGAGCAAGAAAGTTTCGAGCTTCTTTCGTCGTGGCGGCCCAGAGGCTTTCAAGGTCCGGGCGGGACGACGTTGTACTGTGCAGCCTCCCCCCGCGCCCTGAAGAGAGAACAGACAGAAAAGTGATTTACGTTTTTATGAATTCTTTATCGCTAGCTGCCGAGTACACCTCTGGCTTCGAGTTCTGTTCCTTGCTTTCACGGCTTTTAACATTTTTATGCTTTTAGAAAGATTTAACGGAATATGTAGCGCGCGGCTGTTCAATTATTACGGTAGTCGGAGAGTGTAACTTTCGAAGTTAATGTTTTAGAAACTTTGAATGTTCGCTCGATTGGGATACAGTGGTCTCGCGTTATAATGTTGGCAGTTGAATCAGAGGCCACTGTAATTTTTAATGAACAGTGTTAATGTCCAAGTGAATTTTAATCAAAATAAAATGTTCTACCTCTAAAATATACATTGTAATCGAAAATCCTGTTTTCACTCTTTATTTATATTGAATACTACAAGTGCCTCTTGTTATAATGCCGGCTGTATAATGAATAAATGATATCAAATATAATATATTATTAACCCTTTGAGCCATAGTATATCGTAATATATATGATATACCTTTTCTAGAATGGATTTTCACAATTTACACAGACTAGCGTTTACTATTTTAACCTAATTTTTTTTAGTTGAACGATAGCTTCGAGATAAATTTTTCAACATAAATGTTATTATTCCAATACCATATAAATATTTAGCTATAAATTTATATACCATCTTCGAGGTTGATGATTACAAATTCGCTGTGTAAATTACAAAATACAAAATGGCCAATCCAACATGGCGGAAGAAAATTTGTTTATCCGCCATATAGGGTCGACCATGTTGAATTTTTTGAAATCTGACTTGATATTCATAATTAGCGGCCCAAAAAAACCCTTATATACAATGTTTCACAGTAATTGGTCTACTATAAAAATGCATGGCTAACAGGGTTAACAGGGTTAGCTCTACGCGGTACCTCAACGTATTCTTATTAAACGCTGTAAATTTCAATTAATTTTGCAAAAGATCCAAAAGAATCGTCTAAGACGTTAGCCACGCTGAACCTGTTAAACTATTCAATCATGGAAAATTCAATGAAACATTAAAGCAGTTAATTATTTCAACACAGTCTAAGCTTCGACGTAGAACAATCGAGCGGCATCAAAAGCCCAACTCAAATATCACGCGTCGCAAAATAACATTCTCGTCCCTCCGTAAAAGTACAATCGCGCGTTTGACAGTTAAATTAAAATTTAACGCCGCGCTACCGATGCAACTATGCGCAACTCCTCTCCCTCGAGTCACTCTCGCGCGACTACGTCAATTTAAATATTTCCGCGGCGCATTTAAATCGCATTTTCGCATTCATTCGTTCTTAAACTCTCGGGGCAATGGAAGAGCCTTTAGTCGCAGTGGTGGGAGCTGAAAAAGTCGCGAGATCAACGCGCGGGGGAAACTTTGCCCGGGGTAATACGTTCTCTCTCACTCTCTCTCTTTCTCTCGTGGTTAGGCGCGACTTTTAAAGTGCGCGCCCCGCTGTTCGCCGGAGAAAACTTTGGTCCTGCGGTGCAGGGAGTAGGGCTTTAACGCCTTATGAATATTTAGACTCGAGTAGATTATTTTAGCCACTTTGCAGCGGCGCGCGGCTTCGAACTATATTACGCCTCGGCGTCCGCGCTAAAACGATTTAGATGAAAAATTTGAATGCCGCGGTGTGTAGCGGAGCATGCGCGCGCCGCCTGGGCCGCCCTCGCGGGAGATATAATGTAACGAAATTTTTGAGGAGGTTTAATGGATGGATAACGAGCGCTCGGAGGGATCTTAGAGATGAGAGCGGTGATGGTTAATTAGCTTCTTTTTATTGGCGAAAATAGAAATTCTTTCTCGGGAAAACGGTTTTTTACAAATTGATTGAAAACATCCAGGGACTTGTTAGCAATCATGGGTAAAATGTTTATCATTGGATGATTAGCAAGTTAGATGATATTAGATAATATTTTAGATATGATTATCTTTCTTGACATACAGTGATTTATTAGCAATCAGAATTAATTAAAGACGTAGAGTGACTTATTAACAATCTTGGACAAAATGTTATAAAAAAATGAGATAAAATTTTATATCAGATTATATTTTTTATCAAAGAATCTAAAAGGTATACAAAATATTGGTCGATATTTTTTACTTAAACGGAAAATGTAAAATATAATTATGTTTAAGTGTTATAAAGATGACAAAGTATCTAGATAAATCATATAATTAATATGCTAAACAAAGTTATCTAATGTTTTTAATCTAAATAATGCATTATAAAGATAAACAATTAGATAATTTATCAATATAACACATATATCCAGATACTTTTAGGCAGATAAATATTTGATATGTTTTAATATTAAAATGTTCTCTGATCTTCATTATGACGTATAGTAGGTGTCCTTTATGTTATTCGCATGTCTTTGTAATAAACACATCCTTTCATTTAAAATCGTATATAGATAAATTTACCATAATTGCTTATTAGTCCCTGAAAGCAAACGTATCGAGAATCGAGGCGGGCAAACACAGCCTCTGAAAAGCCTCTCTAATTATCTGCGAATCCGTGTTTTCAGCGGCGGAGAGAGAAAAACTACGCCACTTATCGCGCACAAAGACACGATGCTCGCGCACGGCCTCGCATAGAAACTTTTGAATCCCGCGCGTTTAATTTTCGTATAACGAACGCGCGCTCACTGGCATTAATTGACTCCATTCATCGATGCGATTCGAAGCCAGCGAGACGTAAAACCGAGGCGACAAATTCAACTGACTGTGCGCGAAGCCGTACACCCTTTATAGTCATTTTCACTTTCGAGCATTGTGAGGTTATGATTCGTGAAAGCGAATCGTTATTTACGTCTGGTGATTTATTGAACAATGTTTAATTTTCCTTTTATTGAGGATAATTATTTGTGTGAAACAAGAACCACAATAGTCAAACTTTCAAGTTATACTATAAGCTCGTACGAGTAATAATTAACGTAGAAAGTATTGTGGTAGAACATCAGTAGCTTATTATTTTTAAAAAGAGTGAACTACTAAGAAGTCTGTACTTTTATAAAGAAATCTAATTGCAAAACTTTAACTTTAAACAATAAAAAATCTCTTTTTACACTTTATAAACTAATAAATTGAAGAATAATTTAATCTTTGCCGATGAAAAAATGTTCCTACTTTAAAGATTACAATAGCATTTTCTACTTTTATAATTATCCACCTTAGACAATGCTGTTGTAATTTTTAAAGTAGAAACATTTTCTTATCGGCAAAGATTAAATTATGCTTCAATTTATTATTTTATAAAGAGTAAAAAGTGATTTTTTATTGTTTAAAGTTAAAATTTCGCAATTAGCTTTCTTTATAAAAGTACAGACTTCGTAATTTACTCTTCTAAAAGATTACAGCCACATTTTTTACTTCTGTAAGACAGAAAATGTTCAACCTCTTAGCGTCAACTTCTACTCTTTTGAATTTTCAGCTTACTAATTTGTACATTATGCTAAAAATATTTAATAAATGATGTAAACTATAAAAATAACTGAAATCGGTTTATACAATTATATAACTTTACTTATCTTTTATGTTTCAGAAAGTATTAGTTATCCGATGTCTTTCCTTCTGCATTGATGTAAAACAAACCAATCTATTTCCTTCAACCATTCGTAAGTATGATTGAAATACGCATTAATTATACATATTAAATCAAATTTTACAAAGAGAACAATTAAATGCCTAAATATATTTCACACATGCAATCCCAGTTACCCAACGAAGCCGTTTTTCCCGAATCCCCCTTTGAAAATCAAAATTTCCAGACAATCATCATGTATTACCCATACCAGAAATCAAATTTTACAAAGAGAATAATTAAATGCCTAAATATATTTTGCACGTGAAATCCCTCTTAAACCGCTTCCCAAGCAGAGAACTCAATTTTCCCAACTCTCTCCCCCCGCCTCTGAAAATTGAAAGTTCCAGACAATCATCATCCCATATGCAACTCGACGTACATCTCTCTCCCCCGTCGCGAATGCGCGAGGAAAGAAATTGTTCCGGACAAGGTGGTAACAATGCCACAATGACGCCTTTGTCGCGCCTCCAGTTCTCCGCGCCATCTTTACAATATTCGCGTGCCTTTCCGTCAACGCGGCCGCCTGCCGCGTCTGTCTGTCTGTCTGTTCGCGTCACTTTTCTGCCGGCGCGAGCGCTTCGCTCTTTCTGCGCGCATCCATTGTTGTCAGTTTTGGCTTATTCTTTTTTATTTTAAAGCTCTCTTTGGCGTGCGCGGCAGTCGTCGTTACACTTCGGAGTGGGATGCGCGAGAAAGTGCTCGAGCGAAAAGTTCAGTGCGTGCGGAGTTTATTGCGTTTGGAGATTACACGTGAGAGAATTGTGTATGACGATTTGAGTTAGGGATTTTTTAAAATTATGATTATAGTTCTTTTACGTATTGTAACTTTTCATTATAAATGTTGTCCAAACATAATTAGTGATGCAAAATGACCTTAGCTTAAATATATGTTATGTTTACCGAGACATGACTGTGTATATGACGCGTCACTTACGTCACGTGACCATTCGTAACTTTTTACGTAAAATGACGTGTAGTATTTATAATTAACTTTGCCTCAGTCTTAAACAATTGTTAAGGATAGCTTACCTGTAGTTATATATGGATGAATAATAACCGTCAGTACTTTTGGTCACGTCACAAAAGTTGAAAGAATGCTTTATAATTACATAAATAAAAATATCATTATGAGTAGTATATATTTAAACATTGTTTATTAACATGTTTAACGAAGCTATCGCATTTTATAAAACCTTTTATCACAAAATGGTCACAGGACCATTTTATGACTTGCCTTACATGGTAACATGGCGTCACTGAGCACTACTTTCTAAATTAAAAAGCAAAAACAGCAAAATACATAGAAATGCACCGTTTGTCGAATTACTTAGAAAGCGATTACACTCTTATTGCTCGAGCTATAGTCAACGGCTTCCTCCTTATTTAATTGCGAAGCAAAAAAAAAACCCGAAGCAGCAGAAGAAGAAAGAAAAAAAACTCAGTCGGTCGAGATGGCTCACGTACCTCGAGCTCTCCGTTACATCAAAAAAAGAAAGAAAGAAGAAAGAAGAAGAAGGAAAAGCAGCGCAAGAGAAAGCTCCGTGAATCAAACGAAGATAAAGGGACGCGAAAAGGGCAAAATCCGCGGCAATAAGTTTTCCTTTTCTAATAACGATTATTCTTGGCGCGCCGTCCTTTTGTCTCTCCGCTTCCTCCTTTGCGACGCGGCAGCTCTTCGCTCTCCTTTCCCTATTTTCCTGGCGCGAGTGCGAGAATTTAATTGCGACGAGCCACCTATTATTCTCGCTTACGCCGCGGGGTTACAAAGACCGAGCGCGAGGAGCGAAGGTAGAGAGAGAGAGAGAGAGAGAGGGAGAGAGAGAATGAGAGGAAGAGAGAGAGAGGGAGAAGGAGAAAGGTGAACTGCCGTCTGACTCGTTCTATCCGTGGCGATTCGTTTAATTTTTACCTTCCGCGACGACGTCTTTTGTTTATTCTGGAGGATGTTTAAGCGTCTGTCAGAGTGGACGTTGACGTGGAAATCTCATCTGGAATAGGGGGAAGGAAGAGGTAGTTTTTCGTAATTGCTTATAATAAATATAGTAAGTATTCAGGTTTTTTAGATGTAAATTGCGAATTTTATTATGTAGATTAAGAAATGAGAGAATAATTGAGTTTCCGCGTTAAATGAAACTATTTCTGTGTAAATCCTAATAAAGTATTCGGTATTTTATATCATCAATTATATCACGAATTTATGAAGGAAATTTTGATATAAGCCGTATAATAGATTAATTTATTTTTTTGTGAAAAACATGTCTTTTCGAGAAAAGATAAATGAATTACATCTTTTACACTGAAAAAGAAGTTTCTTCGTATCTAACACGTTTCCTTTGTATGAAATTAGCAAACTTAAAATATGGTGAACTGATCATGAGGAAATCTCTAACCTAACCTCACTTTTTAATAGTTGACTGCAAATTTTCAATAAGAATCTAACACAAAAAATCCATTTTTCACGATATTTCAAATGTATCAACCAACGTATAATATATCCTCCGCCTGCAAAAGTATCAGTAGTTCCTCTACTCCCAAAAATCCCTTATAATTGGCTTGTATACAACTATCACCCATCAATGCAAAAATCCGCAATCTCCAAGTCGTCAAACATCGCGCATACCCCTCATCCTCCCATTGATCAAAAGCCAAAGAACTTTCCCCCCGTCAAAGTCCCAGGCGATATCGCTCGACATGATCCTCGCCCTTATAACTGAAAAGGTTCTCCTCTCTGCAGCAGCAGCAGAAGCTGAACATTGTGGCCGCACAGGACTGGCCGCGCTCTCGATTTTCCCACTCGCTCTTTCATCCCGCTGCAGCCGAAGTGTACACGGCGACTCGGAGGAAATTCTCGAGATCGACGCGACGAGTCAATTAGCTTCTCGCTTCTTTTTTTTTCTTTCGTCAGTGCGAGAGGAGATTCTATATCGTGGGGAAATATCATTTTCCGCGACGCGGTCGGTGTGTGTATATAGAAAAAGAAGTATGAAACGAGTGGCTGCTGCTTCCGCTGGCCTTTGACGGGGCATTACTCTTGCGGGTTGCGTTTTCTTTTTCTTGTTCTTTTGGAAGGGAGTGGTTGGATTCGCAGTGGAATTTCGATATTATGGGTTTCAAGATGGTTGAGGTGGTCGTGCAGGGTTGGGACTAATAGAATTAAAGTCTAGACTTTCGTTCGTAACGGGTTATTTTGAGATTTTACAAAATGTTTTATTACATTTTTAAAATTGCAATGCTTGATTTACAGAATTCTGATGGGTTTTGCAATGACATTTTAATTGGATTAATTTGTAATTATTAATTTATCGACTTTTTGTGGTACCTAACATTTGTAGTCAGCACCTTTTAATTCGGAGAATATAGGTACACAGTAAAATAGATTTCTCATTTTTGTTGCGTCTTAAAATCTTTTCGTTCTGAAAACAAGTAATGAAATCGCGTAGCTCTACAAACCTCGCCGAGAGTGTTGTGAATTTTGTGACGATCACGAGATGGCGCAAAATAAGGAAATTTTATTTCTTAATATAAGTAACTACGTTTCTTACTTTCTTATTTTAGAAGAGCTTCTGATTTTAAGTAATTTATTTTTCTTAAAATAAGTAATGCATTCTTATTTTAAGTGTAGATTTCTTGAAATAAGTAAAATACGCTACTTCATTACTTGTACTATAGTATCTGAAAGGAACCAATAAAGGCGAAAACCTAATCTCACATTTTGCAAATGTAAACAATGCTAACTAAATTCTTAACTTAAGAAAATAATTTTCTTAAAATAAGAAACTTTTCAGCATGTTTTGAAATAAGAAAAAAAGTATTCTTAAATTTGTTGCATCTTATTTTAAGACAAATTTCTTCTTAAAACAAGTAATCACGTTTACTGTGTAGTATTGCTTTTCTGTACGTGGAAAATACATGTTTAATTTCTCGAGAGTCGGCATTTAGCCTATGAAATTTGGAATTTTTGTCAGCGTAAATTTTATGTACATGTGTGGCATAAAATCTGGCACACTTGAGAGCCCTCACACATGTAAAACCGACTTGTTGCGGAAAGTTTTTGACTTGTTTTTAACTCTTGCTCTCCGACATTTATTGAGTATTTAATAAACTGATCTCAAATACTAAATTTGATTCTCCACATTGAAATTTTTTGTTGAATTTTGTTTTACCCATTTAGTCAAGCGAGAGTTAACTATATACTCCAAAAATAAATTTTTAAACATTTTTTTGAGTGAAAATCTATAAGCATTAATAATAAATTTCTTCAAATGGATTGAAAGTTTTAACAGCTTACTTTAATATTGCATTACAAAGATATAGTTTAAAGCTGAATAATTAACTAAATTTAAAAAAACTTTTGCGAGTGAAATCTTGAGTATCCTTTTAAATGAATGTAGTATTTAAAATGCCTAAAAGCATAAGCCATTGTTATTTAAAAACTTCATCGTTTCCAAAAGACTTTTAGCAAACATAAACTATTCCCTACCAATAATAGAAACGCACTCTACCTTCACAAATACATAAATGACACCCAACGAAGATCCCAAAACCATCACTCCATAAAATCGACGAACCGCGAGAGCACCTCGAAACCTCTAAAAATACCCAACTAAATACTCTAGCAAAGTTCAAGCTGTCGGTCATCCACATGACACTTAACCTATCTCCTCTTTACCTCCCTCTCATTCCCTCACCACACTCGCGGCTAAAACTCTCATACGAAAACCGACAATCCACATAAATTACCCTCTTCCCCTCCCATTTATACACCGCAAAATCTCCTTTGACGGACTTAACATCAATTAGCGCACATCCCGCGAGCGACAGCCACGACAGCAGCAGCAGCGCTAATATTTATAGAATTTCATCCTCGTCCCGGGGGCTCGCCGCAAATTCTCCTAATTGACGAATAAAGACAGCGGGGAAAAGAGAAAAACAATATCTCTGTCTCTCGGCGCGAGAGTCGCGCATCGATTGGCCGCGGAAGACGCGACGACGAGATAAAGCAAAAACTTCCCGAGAGAGAGGGAGAGAAAGAAAGTTGAACGCGCTAAAACTCAGATTTCAGACTCGCAAGCGTCGCAGTTTCTCTCTGTCTCTCTCCCACCCTCGAGTTTTACGGTTGTTCCCGAGGATTTATTCGCCCGATCGTCGCCGCGTTAGCGCGCAAAGACAGACCGAGCGAGAGAGAAGAATAATGAGAGAGAGAGAGAAAGCAGCGTTATAATATTCGACGTCGTCGTGACATCTGTTTTGACTGTTGAGGAAGGAACAGGTGCGCCGCGCGCACCTTAAAAACTTTTAATTAATACGTCTTGTTGAAGGGTGACGGTGTACGAAGAGAAGAAGAAGCAGAAGAAGAAGGAGAAGAGGAGGAACGAAGGTATAGGGGCGAGAGCTGCACAAAAGCAGCAAAGAATTTCGGGACAAAGCCGAGAGGCGGGTATTGTTGTCGGCCCTTGTTATACGGCTGATGTCTTGGGATAGGAGGTAAAAGTACCGGCGCAGCAGCCCGCCACTTGCTTGTTACGTCTTTTTCACCTTGTTCCGCCGCCGCCGTTGCCGCTTGCTTGCTTTTTCCTACTTCGCTCCTTTTCTATTCTATTTTTTTTCTGTTTTTGCACGCGCTCGCGTCACTTCGGATTCGCCGAATACGAGAAAAATAAACAATGGAGGGGGAAAGAGGAAGGGTTGTTGCGCGCCGCGCTTAATTGAATTTCTTCGAGCTGAGTGTGTGTGTGAGTGTGCGTTGGTGTCTAAGCAGTGTTTGACGTGAGAAATTTCATATTCTTCGAAGGGTTCTAATCAATCACTTTGTAGGGTTTGTTTGTATTCGGTGAGAGTTTGAAGCTCGAGTTGTTGGATGGATGAGAGGTTAATTCTTTTTAGAGGCTTTTGAGGTGAATTGCGATGTAAAATTCATGTTGGGGCAATAATTAGTTAATGGAAGTGCGGCGAAGTGTTATTAATTTATGTACTATTATGCAAATTAGTTGTGAATGACGAGACAGCATTTTTAATCTACTTCTTTCCGAAGATAATAAAGTTAACTTGATCAACCACTTAACGTTTTATTGATTCCACGATCCATGCAAGAAGTTCATTTATCCCTCTAAATGGATAATATAATTTATATTACGAAGTATGTTGCGTCTTTACAAGGTAAACTTTGTAATAATTAATTCTGGCTTTAGACAATCGTTGCAAATGGTAAGTCATGATAAAGTTAAATTGAATCAATAGTAAAAAGGATTCATCATTTTAGAGTTTGTAAAGTTTTCGAAATGAACTTGTTAAGATATAGTTCGAAATAGAACATCTATAGAAATTTAATTTAAAAATAGGAACAATTATTGTTTATGGAAACGTAAAGTAATAAAAAAATTGTTAAGGAATATCAGTTTTGACTAACTAACGAACAATAAATTCCATACTAAAACAATAATGGAAGCAACAGTGGAATTACAAAAAATATAACAAATTTTATTTCATTTGAGCATGTATCAAACACTATTGCTCATTTAAATATTTACCATTGGTCATCTAACCTCAAAATTTAAAACAATCCTTTATACGCTTAATCATTATTATCAATCCCATCTAAAACACCACCTTTCGACGCGGACTGTACAGCGACTACAAGCTTAATAAATCGCCTCTTGTCAAATTTCGACCGCAATCCTCGACACTTACCTAAATCCAACCGCTCAATCTCCCCGAGAACCTCCGACGCATTCCGCGCGAAAACCGCTCCGCTATTAATTCCCCTTCACAAATCAATCTAATGAATACCTTTAATAAACCCACGCTACCCGGAAAATACACAATACCCCCCCGCACGTCTGACCAAACTCGGCCCTCTACCACTACGTGCATACTTTCGGCAGGTCGATTGTCACGCCGGCGATTTAATCAATTTCCCGCGAGCTCGCGCGCGCAAGCTCGTTTCTCCTCCGACAGTAATTAAAAGGAGCCCTCGCTAATGCCCGAGTATATATCGGCCGCGATCGTTTACCCGCGCATCGCTTTCTCTCTTTCCGTAAACGGAAATCTAAATGAAGGGAGAGAGAGAGAGAGAAGCCCCGAGAAAGGCGAGCTTGTGGGTTTTCGATGTTTGTCCCTGGTGCGTGGGTGTGTGTGTGTAGTTCTTGTGTTTACGTGTGTGGGAGCGTGATTCTGGAGGTGGAGGTAGAGTTAGAGGGGGGATAGAGGATAAATGAGTGGTTTGAAAGAGAGAACGAGAGCGAGAGAAGTGGAGATGAAGTGTGTGGGGAAAAAAGAGGTTGAGTGAGGGAGAGAAGAATGAAGGAGGAACGGAGGGGGAGATTGGTTGATTGATTTTGCAGGTTGTTAATGGTCGGGGCGTTTTGTTTTTCGAGAGGCCGTTTGAAATTTTAATAGAGATGAGGAGGCTGGTTTATTGGTGTTTTTCTGTAGCTGAGGTGGAGTTTGTTGTAAAATATGAAGTGGCTGTTTGGTAGAATATTTTGAATTGAAATATAACTAGATTAATTGAGAAGGATATTATTGTGTAAATGAGTAATTTTATCGAAAACTAAGACAGGATATTTGTAAGATGTATGAACATTTTACTTCGTACAAAAAGTCACTCGATTCTACCGTATTCTAATATTAAAGCTAATCCGATCTTGTAAAATACGAGCGGTCGATTCTTAGTTAGTTATAATTCATGAAATGTAATAACGCGCATATGCTAAATTTATTATGTATAACATTCAGATATCGATTGTTCCATATGCTGGAACAGAGTTCATACTGTCTGTGCGTCCGCAAACTTTGAGACAATGTGAACGATTATATGAAAATCTTATAAGGTGTATGCTCGACAACTTTCACATAGTTTTAGAGTATTATCATAAACTATGTAATAATCTACATATATTTATACGCCTTTTTACATTTTACATAAAAACAATGAGAGAAGTATTTAATAAGATTTAGGAATACAAAATTTGACTCAACTAAATTTATCTTCGTTAAAATGACTATTGCTTTTTCGAAGAGAAAGCTTTTTTCTTTTGGTAGGAAGTGAAACACATAATTTAGTAACATTGACGAAACTTGGAGTTAACCTGCTCACTCAACTGTCTGTCTTTATCACCCGTGTAATGTCAGACAGATACTCAATTCAACTATATGATCTACGTTTTGGCATCTATCAAACTTACAAATAACATTGACAGTGCATTCCTTACTAATTAAACTCTAAATCTACTATCATCAAATCAAGAATGCTAGCTTGTCATTCGAGAATAACCATCAATTGATTTGTTTATTACAGACATCTAAATAGATTAATTTTGTAGTAACGTCTAACTCTAACATTTAGTAATAAAAACAATAATTATAGTTAGGAGTAGGGTTGTGACCCCAGTAATCAGCCACGTTAACCGTTATCTTTAAAAAGGTAAACTTGTAGTAAAAATATCGATACGTTAATATTCTTTTTTGTTCTACGTAATTTCAAAATTGAAATCTAAAACGTTAAAGCAATCCGTAAACCGTAAAATAAATTTGATCGATTACTAGATTTTCAATAACTTTTGGCGAATTTTAGTGGTCGACCAAGCCTGGTCGATAAGCCAGGTTCAAAGCCACTTTCAATTGGGATGATTGTTAGGATTAATTAATATTTAATTAAATAGATTTAACATTTTTTCAATCTATTATAACTAAACTTCAATCATCGTACTAATATTAAATTGTCCTGGTCGACTACTAGCGATCAAGCGACCGAGTACTAGATTCTAATGGTCGCCTAGTAGTGTTTTCTTCATATTTTTTTAAAATACATATTATGATTATTATGCAAACTTTGTGAGCAAGAATACAAATTTTATCATAAACTTGAATATGTTTGATATAATTAGAACCGGTTATTTGTAAACAAACATTTTTCTGAATTTTTTGCTATAGCTAAATAAAAATTTTCTCTTAGGTGACTGACTGGGGTCACTACCCTATACGAAAGGCATATTTAATAAGTGGAAATACCTAGTCATTTTAACATTTTAACTACCATACTTTTCTCCGTAAAGTGATTTTAAATTTATATCAATCTATTTTCTTGTAAGATAAAAAAATATTAACAGATTTCTAATCGACGCAGAATATAAGAAGAAATGTATATAAATAAATATATGAATTAATTTTAACCCTTCAAGATCGAACTGATCACCAGTGCATACAACATGTTTTGTTTTCTTTTGTAATTTTTTTTTCATAAATACTCATAAGGTCTTACAAAATTTATTTAGATATATCAATAAATTATGTTATTATTTACAATGAATTATTACTCGTTATTAGAATGGAAATTCTCAAAAAGAGTTTTATTTTCTTTTTGGACTAATTTCGTTTGTATTTTCAATAATGCGATTTAGATAAAAAGATCGCTTTCTCAACGAAAAAAAAAAAAAGTTTTGGTCTCCGGTCGTTAAGGGGGCTGGGTTAAACTGAAAAAGAGACTTTTTTTTCACATGTCCAGAAAATTTTTTATGTTTAAAGCAATCATTCTGGAAATTTTTATGCTACCGAAACACAATACTACCTTAAATATTAACGTTGTAAAACCTCAAAATGTTGATCCTACACGTCACAATAAATAATTATTTTGAATACCATATTTATTAAAGGAACTTTGATACTCACACGATTCGAGGTGACATGATGAACGAAATGGTTATTTTAGACGGTTTAAAATTTCAACGAAAAAGTGCTCTGCTTTTTTTGTAATACATGTCAGAAGGAGTCGAATAACCATCAAAAAGAAAATTACGTTCATCATGTCACCTCGAATCTTGTGAAGATTAAAGTTCCTTTAATAAATATGGTATTGAAAATAATGATTTAATGTGACGTGTAGAATCAACATTTTGAAGTTTTACAACGGTAAAATTTAAGACATTATTGTGTTTTGATAGCATATAATTTTCCAGAATGATTGCTTTTAAACATAAAAAATTTTCTGGACTCGTAAAAAAAAAGTATTTTTTCAGTTTAACCCAGACCACCCCTTTAAGGGTTAAAAGGGGTGATAAAAGTTCAAATTCATTCTAACTCATGCTATCATTACGAGGCTAAAAATTACAGGTCTAGCTCCAAAGTATGAGAAAAAAAAGCGCGTTAAAAAGAATACAGATCAAAGTCACCCTTAAAAAAAATAAAAATACCGATACGCAAAAGAAAACAGAAGATCAAGAACCGAGCTCCACGGAAAGCATTCGTTAAGCATTGTTTCAGGATCGCTCCCACCCTCTTCCGGCAACTATTTTCAAGTTTCCTGCGCGAATGACAAGTAGCCCGCGGCTCGGATAAACTCTCCGAGGGACCGCGAAAGAGGGAAATAATCGAAGGGTAAGGAGGAAAGCAGCGGCAGGGTGGGAGGGGGTGGAGATTTAACGAGCTTAATTTTATTCCGCTCTAAGAGAGTAAGTTGGAAGGGGGAGAAAGTAGAGTTTGTACTCTTGTGCAAGCGCAAACTGCGAGAGATCGATTTCTGATGCGGCTCCGAGGCTTGGGTTTTTAATAAACGGGGGAGGGTGGCTATTTATCGAGGAGCGCTGGTTAGAGTCGTGTTGTACAGTTCGTTCGAGGGGGTGCTTGCGATTGTGCGTTGATTATTCTTGATGCACGGAAGTTTTGCATCCTGCGGTGCTTATTGCGTTTGGGAAGTCGGATTGAGTGAAGAGCGACGGGTTTTTCAAGTGAAGGGGAATCGATTGGTTTGATTTGTAGTGCAGAAGCTGAATTAGGTTGGAAGGTGTAATAGAAAGGCTGTAATACAAATTAGAGAAATTGGATAGTATGAACGCGTGGAATCGATCAGTAGAAAAAGTTAGATGTTGTGAGACATGTACATTTAACTGTATATGTTGTTTAGTAGATATATATTTTTATAAAAATCTTTTAATTTTGATGTATGTAAGTGTGAGATATTGTATAATTAATTCATTAATACGTTTTTATTGCGTGAAACAGACACAAAACTTACTTTCTACTGCAAAAAAATTGCAAAATACAAAATACAAAATTACATTCGCCAATCGTCAAATGTATCCTTCACAACTCTATACTTTCAAGTCAATCATTATCCAGCTTCAATAATCGCATATCAACTACCCTGAGACACTGAGGGAACGATAATTTTGCTAAAAGAGGAATATTGTGGTCGTAAAAGGAATTTCAAAGCAGTATTTTCAGTTTCAACGTCTAAAAATTATATTTAGATGTTTTTTCGTAGATTAAAGAGTCGATTTTTTACTTTAAAATCAATATTCAGATAACTAAATAACAAAATACTGTATTTTTCCAATTTTTCAACAATACAACAACAAAAATCGAGCTTACGTAAATTTTAAAGATTATTATTTTTTATTTTAAATTTTACATTCGTATCGGAACTAGTTAAAACTCTATATACTTTATGCATACTTCAGCAGTACAGCTGCAACGATTCTGCCAGATATAATTTTAACTTCATTATAACTTCTTCCCTAAGTTGTTCATTTATAAGTGCTACTTAAAAAATCATCGTACTTTTAAAAGCTTCTCGTGTAAGTAAATTTTTTACGAACACTGGTCTGTCTTAGGCAAAAAATACTTACTGCTTCATGAATTATGAAGTACCGGATAAAGCTTTTTACTGCTATCTACTTTTCATATACACATGTAGATATATACTCGAAGCGTTTCTATTCATCTCGGTACAGCAGAAAAAGAAAATTCAATAAACGCGTGTTCTTTCACGCACGATTGAATGGATTGAATGAAATTCATGTATACATGCAAAACCTTTAAATCGTTTATAAAATATAAAATAAACCTTTCAAATCAATGTATTCCCATATCTTGGAATACAAAGCAAATACTGCGAACGAATTTTTCCAGCGCATTTGATGTAGTATAGGTTATTTTTGTATTTTTTTTTTTGTACTTTTGCATCGTTTTTTCAGGATGCTTTTACACAATTTACCTCAAAGCTTTTACCAGTGTTTTAGTTATTGAGATTTACAATAAAGTAAATACTCATACAGTCAAACTATAACACACAGTAAATATTATCGTGTAGTTAGGATTACTTTTTCCTCTTTTTTGCATCGGTTTTCTGCAGAGCTTTCAACTATATTTACATCAAAGCTTTTACCAGTGATTGAATTAATGAAATTTGAAATAACGTTAATATTCATACGCTTAAACTATAAAGTTCAGTAAGTATTTCGGTTTACAGTTTACATTGGCTCGAAATTCGCAAGAGCCGTCTCCACAAATTATAAATTATTAATGAATTAAGTTAGTTATGCCATATTTTGTATGAATATATATTTCAAAATAAATATAGAAAATATATACACGGCAAAAATGATTACTTATATTTGTCACACCCTACAATTTTTTGTGTTTAATTCAAATAAAACATGAGATTTATGTGAGGATGCGCTATTTCATATAAGAAACTTATGCAAACATAAGAAACTATTCAGTTGCAGGTGACACTTAGGTTATATTTTAACAGAAAAACAAGAACAAATTTTTTACATTTAGAAAAAAAAGATTTTAAATAAGAAACTTTTCAACCATGCCCACTACGTTCTTAAAATTCTTGCAACTTAATTCAAGAAAAATGCCTCCTCAAACCAATGCATCCCTTTCCCCGTGTAAAACCACTACTGCAATAACTCCTGCAAGCTCCTCCAATAAAGAACCTCACTAAGCACACAAAAGTCCTCCTCTCAAAAGTATTTACAGCCGCGACTAAGCGATCATCCTCGACTACAAAACGAAATGGAGCAAAGCCGACCTCCCGTACACACATATCAGGCGTAATTTCCCGGGACCTTTTGGACGCGATTCAATTTCGAAACCGAGCACGAGAAACTAAAGGAAAGAAAAAAAAGACACAGGACACGTACAAAAGACGCAGGCAAGGAAGGAGAGAAGAAGAGGAAATAGAAAACGGCAAAATTGGCCAAAGCCTCGCGCAGCTGCAGCATCCGCAGTTTCGAGCGGGATAATTCGAGGCGTTTTGCGCCGGGGCGCGGTAGAACTCTCGCAACTATCGCGCATGCATAAAGGGATAAGGAACAGCGGGGATAAAGACGCGAGCGAGGCAGCGGCACCGTAATTTTGAGGGGGACGTTTATTCATGTGGGTATTGTCCGGTTGTGGGTGGGATTCTTGCGGAGGGGAGAATCGCGGTGAGGGAATGGATGTTCTTATAATTGTAACCTGGTGGTGGTGAGATTTAGATTGAACTAATAAATGAATGGTGCTTTGCGTGTGAATTTTCCTTGTGATTTCGAATCTAGTTTTGCAATAACAATTAAAATCAATAATCAGGCTGTTTTTCAATAAATCTATCCTCGTACATTTGTAAAATCAAAATTTTAATTGTTGATTATTGGGACTGGAGCATAATTAGGATGCTACGGTGTAATACTTGGCCCAGATGGCGCACGGGTGCCAAGTCCCAATATGGCTGGTTTGTCATGCGCAGTATACATGCAACAGACATGCAGGTTATGTCTATGTTGGCATTGACGATATCCGTGTGCGCGCGGTGTATCAAAGGATACCGGCATTACCGGCATAGACATATCGCGCATATATGTTGCATGTATACTGCGCATCACAAATCCGCCATATTGGACTTGGCACTCGTGCGCCATCTGGGCCAAGCTTTACACCGTAGCATTCTAATTGTAGACAATATACATAAACAACATTATGAGTAATATACCATTTTTCGAATTCCTTATGTACTCTTTATTAGGTCCAAATACAAGATTATCTAGCCATTTACTGAATATATATTCGTTAACGCCAAAATTTGGATTGTTACAATTTTTTTCTTTTAAATTTTAAAGTTTGTTTGATAATATGAATATTTTGCTTTAGTAAAAAATTAATTTTCAGATAATCTTTTCTACCAGAGAGAGAGCAAAAGAGTTTTCATTTTTTTTAAGACAATCCCGATATTTTAATTTTATAAATATAAACAATTGTTTTCTTAGTAAAGCAATTCATTTCACCAAGAATTTTAACTTTTGTTACAAATATTACAGAATCATGGTATATTTAAAATTACAAAGAAAATTCTCAACGTAAGCCCCTTTCATTTAATTCAAATTGAAACTCACAGTACTAAATATAAAGTAGAAAAAAATTAATAACATTCTTTTATGCTTGCACCCACATTTATATTAAAAACTATTCGAACGAGATTTAATTAAAAATTCTTCGGCAATAATCTTTGTCCAGGAATGTTTCAAATTTTGCGCTTAGTTGTTAATCTTTTTTAAAAAGTCGTTGCAAATGTTATGCTAAAATCACAGCAATAATTAATTCTTCTTATTAATCATCAATATAATAATAAAATACAGAATATTTTACTTGCATACCATTTTGCAACGGCTTAAAAGTTTTATTTCATCAAATCAAAGTCTATAGCGGTTCTTTTTGCGGCTGCGTAAATATCATCGCTGACCGGACGTTCGAACGTTGCGTTGTGTATTTGTATTTGCCCAGGGAATACGCATATAAAGAGACGGGCTTGATAATTCAGTGACTTATCTGCGTGTTACCTGTCCGAGTTTTTCGGCCGATAAATCGGTTGAAACGAATTTGTCATTGGGTTTCTAGGTCGCGCAAACGGTATATTTGTGAATTATTGGTCACTTTTCTTCCATTATTTTTGGCAAATATTATACGAAAATCTTTATTAAAATTGTACTATTTCGTTGAAAATAAACTTATATATTGAAACGGGAATATTCCGTTTTTTTTAGCAGATTGGCACTGATCATATTTTAATGGATGGTTTGGACAATTTTGCCGTCACGCGGTGTTAATTTTATAATGAAAATTTCTCGCTGAAATTTCATCGCGAATCGGTATAACATGTTATATAAAACGCACGATGTCCGATCATTATCGTGAATTTCACTGTAATTTTATGAAAATTGCTATCAGTTCAAAATCTGTCCTCTTGTTTTTAATCACATCTCACTTGTCTGGTCTGTTTCTCTTCTCTTGCTAATTCTTTAAAGAGCTTAATATAAATTTAATGTTTTGTTTAAAAACTCAATATGTCAAAAGTTAATTACTATATATAAATTTTCGAACAAATAAATTAAATAAAATGATTTGAAAATAAAGTTATGTATTAAAACTACTATTGTTATTGTTATTGTTATTGTTTATTCGGGGTTGAAGTTCATGTGAACTTTGCAGAGGTAATTCATTATTTGTACGCATCAGGACTGGTTCCGTATTATAGTCATGATGCATTCATCGACCCCTCTTATATTTGGAGAGTGTAGTATGGTTTATAAATTAAGAGGGCAAACCACCTTTAAACGCTTAAATGAAAAGAAAATGTATCGGTCCATAAAAATTTTTTCTTTCAAAAACATTCATTCTGAATGTTATTTTTACTATTAATACTTGATAATATCTTTAAGTTCACCAAAATATAAAATGTCAAAATCTTGATCCTATGCGACACAATAAATTACTCATTTTAACACCATATTTATTAAAGGAACGGCGGTTCAAATTCATATTAATAATTTTCAAAAAGTTTATTTATAATCTGAAAAGAAAATCATAATAATAAATTTTAACGAAAAAGGACTCCACTTAAGTTTTACTTAAGTTTTACTTAACTCTTCCACTTAAGTCAAAAGGAGTCGAACTACCGTCGAAAAAATAATTTTCGTTCATCATGTCACCTAAAATCGTGCACGCCGTAAAGTTCCGTTAATAAATATGGCGTTAAAAAGAGTAATTTATTGTGACTCGTAGAATCAACATTTTGAGGTTGTATAGTGGTGAAAATAAAGATATTATCAAGTATTAATAGTGAATAAATTTCCAGAATGAATGCTTTTGAAATAAAACATTTGTATTAACGGATACATTTTCTTTCATTTAAGTGTCTAAAGTGGTTTGCCCTCTTAATTAATCGTCTTTAAATACACTTGAATAATTTCTATTTAAATTAAACAGACTGCAAATTTTAAACTCAGTCGAATGTAGATATACGAGAGTATTTTTTAATGTAAGAACGACTCTATTGATTGCCACAACAAATGTTATCATTTATTAACCCTTCCAGAAAAGGGGACTTTTAAAGAAATTTATCCTTGAAATACATTTTCTTATGAGTTTTGTGGTCTTTAAATACGAATCTGAACTAAGGCTAACTAAATTGAAAATGGCGGATCCAATATGGCGGACTTATTTTTGAGAAAATATGAGATTTACATAAATATCTCTATTAAAAAGTTTTTGAAATCATTGAATATGAATCTGAAGACTGAAGTAAAAAATGAAGAATAATTGATGCAGTACGTATCAAATTTTAAAAAGTAATATGAAATTTCAATAAAATTCCGTATAAAAAGGATTACAACACGCGATCAATGTGAACTCATTTAAAATCTCAAAATTAAAACTCACTACTAAGAAACATAATCACACAACTACCTAAAAAAGCCAATTCCGCTACCTACATATCACTCGCAACAATCACTACCTCTCCCACAAAAAAAAATCCCCCCTCTCTCTCTCTCTCAAAAAAAATTCGTCCTCCCCTCGCCAGCGAAACTTCCTCTCTCGTGCACAGGCTTATGCACCTTAATTCAAGGGTTCCTTACACCGCACGAGTGCACGCCCCGGTTATTCTTATTCCGGTTGTTATCTTTTGTTCGCTCGACGAGACTGCGCGCGCCCGCGAAGGAAACAGCAGAAGAGTCAAGCTATCTCCCTCCATCCCTCTCTCTTCAAGAGTAAGAAAGCAAGAAGGAAGGAAAGAAAGAAGAAGCGCGCTCCGAGAGATGAACCCCGGCGCTCGGGAGACGGAAAAATGGGAGAAGACACCCAGGGATTTATCATCGCTGGATGGTACAGCGGGCTCTATATTAAATTAAGCCCCCGCGTGCTGCTGCACCTTGGGAGATTTTTTGCTATTGCCTGGGGTAGGGTTGCGGAGGAGTCGCGCTGGGTTTACTTTTCTCGCAGGGGGGGGGTGTTTTGACGCAAGAACGCTTAACGACTGGCGGCGTTTTTTGGGAATTTTACAGCTTGGGCGATTTGTTTTTCTGGGGTTGGGTTTGGGAGCAGTTAAATACGATTGCGCGATTTTAAGGGGCTGTTATTAATGACGTAAAACTGATATTTTTTGATTATTGGCTGATATTTCTTTTCGATTAGGATGTTGCGTAAAAATGAAAAATTAAATTGTTGAGTTTATTGGGCAGATTATTGTAAAAAATCAGGTCGTATTCTTTGTTTTTTCTTACAAATAATAAATTTAGAAGTGATAGATGTTTAAATATTAGCTGAATTTTCGATATGTATATTATACGTGATGTCACAATATTATATTAGCGTGACTTCACAATAAATTCAAACTACTGTATCTATTTTAATTTGTGTTCAATTAGAAAAATGAAAATATACCACAATTTCTTTTATCAAAATGTACCCAAATATAAAATAAAAAGCAATCATCCAATATTCTAGTTATAGCACCACATTTCAGAGTGTATCTGCAAATAGCGAGACTCTAGATAAACATGTTTTTTCAGTTTATATCAATTTTCGAAAAGAAAAAAAAAAGAAACGCAAATACAAACAACGTACCAATATCAACCGTTTACAAAACAAAGTTGTATTTGTCGCTTCCATTGATAGTACGCTTTTAAAGCTTGAAAAAAATACGATTTTATTCAATACGAAAAGCAAAATATATCTACCAAAGATCACTAGACACGTTCTCTAAAAAATTCTCATTCAACACTCACTCTCGCTAAATAATCGCTACATCCTCCCGGATACTTAAAAATGCCGCCTCGCGAATAAATTCACCAACAAGCGCTTGCAAAATTCACGCGTCTCCCTCCAAAAAACGCTCCGTCATGGACATGCTTGTAAAGTAATCAAAGCGCACATACATATACACCCACGTATAATACACTCACCTGAGGGGTATACCACAGTGTAGGGTTGTCGAGTGTCTCGGAGCCGGCGATGGACGCTGGAGCTTTCGGCTGTCGGTCTATAAAATCTTGATGCGCGCCGCGCTGCTTCGCTTTATCGAGTGTGTGTGTGTGTGTGTGTGTGCCGAAAATAGCGAGAAATGAGTACACAGTTCAATCGCGATCTCGCGGATGTGCGACGGCATGATTTGCTCTTCGTTCATTGATAACCGACAGATGTCAGTTTCGATATTGCTCGTGTTGGAGTAATTATTGCGGTGGGTCTCTGGTGAAATTTTTAAGAGCCGGGTGGCGTTCGTTTCACTTTTGTGAAGAGATACTTGCGTGGGATATTATTTATTATGATATTTTCAAGTGATTAAAAATATAAAATTTATTTCGCTCTTTCTATATTGTGCGTTAAAAACCTAATTTAATTCTTGTAGTTCTTAATATTTTCTTATTTATTTGCTTTCAATACCTTTACTGAATTCGCTTCTTATATCACTTTATAATTTATTACTCTAATAAGGAAGAAATATACTTGTGATTTTGTTTAAAAATTGCTATAAAATAGCATGTATTTATTAATTATTGTATTATAAATAAACTTTAAAGAATTGATAAATCAAAATAAAAGTGAATTTTAGATGCCTCAATAATTGCTATACACAAAGATCATGTTTAAGTTATGTTTCTCAATGAAACATTAATTTATCAAAAAGTACTTATCACTTACAAGAACACTTTTAACACATAAAATCTTTTTTTTTTTATATGATATTCGTATACAATAAACTTAATTGTTTAAAATGTAAAAACTGTAAAAGTATACATCACGATTAAAAAGGTCAAATGATAATTTTTCAACACGCTTATTTCTCAAAACTGAAAACAATTTACTCTAAAAATCGTACTAAATTCCCAGAGAGCCACTTAAAATACAGCACACGTATATAAAACTTCTTACAAAATTGAAGCAAAATAACCCTCTTACACTCAACCACATATTAAAAAAAGCAATAAATCTCAAAACGTTCCTCCTACCTTGTACAATTTTTCCCGAACCTCCTTCACACATCCTCATTTCCCTTGTATCATTCAAAAACGAGTCTCTCCCCGCACGCACGCTCTCCACTCGCGACTCTCAGCACTCAACGCACCAAAAACACCAGCGATACCCTCGTAAAAATTCCCAACGAAGAGCAAATCTCTCGCCGCACGACGGACGCGCAACACATCGCGCGTGCGAGAGAGAGAAAGAAAGAGACCTCGTGGCCTCGGCGCTCCGCTCTCTCCTCGCCCGCCGCACCAGACACACAAACATCGGGCCAGAAACTACCGCCGCCGCTGCGATATACGTCGCGCGAGCCGCCGGCGCCTCTCTCTCTCTCTCTCTCTCTCTCTCTCTCTAGACCGCGCCGGATCCCGCTCAGTGCGAGAACGCATGCGTCGCGCTTTCAAACGCCGACGCCGCCACCCCTCTCTCTCTCTCTCTCTCTCTCTCTCTGTCTTCGTCATCCCCCCTTCTGCTTTCCGATGCTGCAGGGGTGGCAAGAAGGCGGAGGAGGAAGAAGGCACAGGTGCGACTCGTGCGCTCGCGCTGGAATTTTTCATGGGGGTGATTCGGGTATGTACGTGGACATAAATGCAGATTTGTGTTTGTTGAAGGGGGGGTGAGATTTTTTAGGAGGGGTTTTCGGTTTGTTTTGAGATTGAGTGCATTTGATGATTGTAGGGTTTTTTTTTCTCTCTACTGTGTTTCTACATTTTGCTGGTGACTTGTTACTAATTTAGGCATTGACGTGTACAACCGTGTTTATCTCTCGTGAATAGCTTTGTAACTATGTTTGAATCCTTTTGGGGGGTAAATTATCAAGATATCTGAAAAGATAGTTCTTTTTATTTATTGAACCGTGTTATTTTGGTTTTCAGTAAATTCCGCGACAATAAATATTTTTTCTATGGGAAATACCTATATCTAGAAAACTTTAGTTATATAATCTAAAAATTCCTTATGTTCTAAAATAATTTATAATATTCCTATGATAAAAAAGTTATCATGATCCTATTGTCTTTGAAAAAAATAAATCTATATTCTAAATTTCAAATTTTTCACCGTAAAAGCTACGCGTTTTCAAAGAATTACCCATAAAATATACATTTTCTAGTACGAGGTTTTCTTTTTTTTTTAGATGAAAGTAGATGAGAGAGATAAGTTAAATATTGCTTGTGTAAGTTTGTGTACTAATGTGTGTGAGAGAGAAAGAAAGTGTGCGCGTATATGTGTGTATTTGTGTGTTTGTGTGGTGTAGAAACAGCGGGGTTGAGATAAAAAATTGTATTAAAATCGAGCAATTATTTGACGAGGGGGTGATCGCGGAATTGGGTTGCTGTGGTTTGAATCTATATTTACTCGACTCGATGTAATGTTAATATTGGCGCGTTTCGAGATTTCTGATGGTAGATTTTATTTGCCAACGCACTTTTGTTTATTGAAAAAGAACGACCCTTCCCGTGCTTAAAATCGTTGCGCATAATTTTACTACCTTCAAAGAAAATAGAAAATAAATCACCATCTATCGGAATTTATTTCATAAAAATTACCGTAAAAATCATGGTACACTTGTAACATCCTGATATTACGGTAAAAATTATTCCGATGCTCGGTAAAATCCTGATACACGGTAAAATGTACCCTGTACTTCATATAAAATTATGACGAGTAACGTTAATATTTACTTCAAAGTCCGGGAAACTCTTTCGGTGTAGCTGAATTAATAGTCACAGCAATTAGATAATTTTTTTACTAAAAGTACTGAGTAAAATTAACTAAGTATTTCTACACGGAGAGAAAAATATTGTAGTTGCTACTAATGGGATTAGGACTGAGTACAGTGCAAGGTGGGTAAATCGGAACCGATAAAACCTATTTGGACTGATTCCTAATATAGTGTAGTAATCGATCCTCCTTGGATAATTGAATAATATTGAATAATTTCTTTGATATGATATATATATATATATATATATATATATATATATATATATATATATATATATATGTATTATTGAAGAATAATAGCTTAGTATTTAAATAATTATCATGAAGTCCATGTGTATACGCATTTTGTTAATATAAAAGCATGGAAAGCGGAAGGATTGGAGGTTGCGCGAAATTTTATTCATTCCTATACAGGCTGAGTTCTAACCTGCATAGTACTGTCAACCCATTTTACTCTTCGTCTCCGAATTCCTACTCTAGTATAGTAATGATTTCTAACTTTTTCTCTCCGTGTAGCAAAAAAATTCAACTTTCACTGTATGGCTCTAAACTCAGCTACACTGAATATTCTATTGAATCTCATCTAAAACTCTTAAATTTCTCCATTTCCCTCCATTTACTCAACAATAGTCTCCCGACAGAATAACCCTTTGTCAATCCAACTTCTCCATCAAGAAACCCCCATTTCCACGCCATCAAGTTCCCGTCCAAAAAATAACATTAACTCGTTAAGGACGAGATCCCCAAAGGTTGGAAAAAAAATTTGGAAATTATTTAGAAATGCGTAGATTAGAGGATTTTCACAATATACATATTTTCCGTAGTTTCTATAGTTTTTTCGATTTATATGTAACCGTCAACTTAGGAAAATAGTCCATTTCGCTTTGATCCATGAACGCATCACGTAGAAATCATAGTAAAAATGACACAATTTTACGGTACAAAAATAGACCATACGTCCGTACCGGTTAAAAATAAAAGCAAACATCTATCCTCCATCATCCCTCTCCCACCCCCCTCCCAAAAAAAAACTCAAAATCCAAATATACGTCAGAGCGCATGGCCCACTAGGGTAATGGTGGATAATACTGCGGAATTTTCGGTTAGGTTAAGCTTAACGTTGAAAACATTGCGCGTACGAATAAGTAATGATGTGATTCTTTTTCTAAATCAAATCTAACCATTTCAACAATAGATTCATAAAAAAAGAAAGGTTCCAGAACGCGTATTCTTTTAATAAATACTTTAGAAACATTCCATGTCGCAATTTTATATTACTGCGCGCCAATTACTGTGTATACAATTCACAGGTTAGGACCCATACACTGAAAAAATAATTTGTTAAATCTAAGTAAACGTTTCCTTGAATCGTACTAAGAAAAGATTTCCTTAAATAAAGTAAATATTTCTTAAATTTAGTAAATATTTATCGAATTGATGAATACCAGTCTAAACATAATTAAATATTTACTATTATCAAATAAATCTTTTCTTAGTACGATTCAAGGAAACGTTTACTTAGATTTAACAATTTTTTTTCAGTGTAGCAATACAATCATATGCATGGTGCGTATTACTGCGATCGTCTTCTATATTTATACAAATAAACAAAAGAAAATAGTACCTATCTTCCACAAATATGCATATTTCCAAAGGTTACAGCGACAATAAATCATTCCCAAAGGAATATTCGCCAAAAATGAGTACTTTCATCGACTTCGTAAATCCGCACTAATCGTGGCGTCCTTGGGAGTACCCACTCTTACCCTACACACGCAAAACCCCATCGGCCACTCGAGAACCCCCAGAAACCAAAAAGAAAAAAAGAAAGAAAGAGAGAGAGAGCAGTGGGTACGCGCAAAAGCCGCCCGGCGCTCGGTCGCGATGTAATCGCGCATGCGCCTCACCCCACCGCCGCGTCGCCGCTGGAACACACTCCACTTCTCTCTCTCTCTCTTCCTCTCTCACTCTTTGATAGCAGAGAGTGTGTTGTAGGAGGGGGGTGCTCGGCACGGGGGAGAGAGAGCGTAAGTCAGTCAGGCCGTAGCGCGCGCTCCGTCAACTACGCTACGCGCGCCACTCGTTTCTACATACACCCCCTCGCGCGCGGTCCGCAACTTCCCAGCCCCCCAGTGTGCGTGCCTGTGCGTGTGTACATACAGAGTAACGGATATATATAGAGAGAAAGAGTTCCCCAGGAAAAAATACACCCGAGTGCGGAGAAAAAAAAGGGGTTGATACAACTCTCGTCAAGAATGAGGAAGGAAGACACCGATAGACCCGCACTCGCGAGACCCGCAACTAGAGTCCAAGGAAGATGCTGATTCCCCGAGCAGGCCGGTGGTCGAGCGAAGCCGACGCGTAGCGCGTCGCGCGACTGCACCGAGGAGGAGTAGAATGAGAAAGGCGAGGAGAAAAAGCCGTGGGCGGATGTAACGCCGTGTGGCGGCCCGACGGAGCGAATTTCCCTGCGCGAGGTGTCCAAAAAGAAAGAGAGAAAGAGAGGGAGAGAGCGAGTCGACCCGCGAAAATATGGGAGGATGGTCGTGGAATCACAGGAAGAAAGAGCGCGTCGTGCGAGAAAGGCGGGAGAGCGCGCAGTCCTGCCGCCGACTCGATATAGCTGTACATAGCCTCGTGCAAAGCTTGCGAAGGTGAAAGCCTATTTTTTCTACCAGCCGCTCATCTGTAGATATCGTACGCAAGCGTGCGTGCGAACAAGTGATAGATAAGGAAGATATCGAAGAGGAAGGAAGTTTCTTGTGTTGGTTCATTCTGTGAACGCTCGAGATTTCGCTGGTGCGCGTGTGCTTGGGGCATTTAATTGTTCTCTTTTGCCCCTGTATCCCCCCCTACCCCCTTTAATTATCATCGAGAGAGATATATATGCGGTCTCTCGGCCATGTGGGTGTTCGTCAGAGGTGACTGACGGTGCCGAATCCTGTTTCTGTTTGTCCCGTCTAGGTGGTTACGAGGAGAGGATTTGGCGAGGAAGGGAAGCCACGACGACTGGTGTCTGAAAGTGTGCAGTGCGCAAATTTACGGAGGGGGGCGGTGTGGTGATTAAGGCTAAGGGCAGGGGATAGATAGGGCTGTCAATATGACTCCCATCTTCCTCGTTCTGTTGGTGGCGATCGACCCTCTAATCGCGCAGGATACCGGTGAGTAAAATCATACAAGCAACACACACACATACAAATTTGTAGCCGAGAAGGGGAGAAAGACACTTTTCCGGTGGTGGACAATGTTTCGTTGGTTTGGTGATGGAGGCTCTTTGTGTGGACACTTTGAAAGAGCCTCGGAGTTTGGACTGTTGTTTTGAGAATTATTGGGTAGGTGTGGATTCGCGGGAAAATGCGTTGGCTCGCAGTGTCGCGGGAGATTTATGTGCGCGGGGCTTCGATCGTGACTTTCGACGAGGTGCGAAATGATCGACACGCGTGACGAGCGTTTGCATATTTCTGGAAAAATAAAGTGTGCCCGGGCGCTTTAATTAGGCCTTTGATTCGCTACGACTATAGAGTCCGATGAAGTGATTTATGCAAATATATATTAAAAACGTTAATGCGGAGCGTTTTGATTATTAATTTTACGATCGTATCGGACGAAATTTAATGACGACGCGCGCGCGCGCTCGTGAGATATTCGTTAATTTTGCATAATAGTGAAAAGGGTCGTAAAATTAAAACTGCCACGCTAGTCAATTAATTCTACCTTAATTAAAACCATATTAAACATATTAATTCGGTACACACGATACACAAAGAAGTACACGTAAAATCAATTTCAAACCCTTTAATAAACACACCTCTAAACGCTTTCAAAATGTCGAGTAAAATCATAATTCGCGCCGCGCGCTCCAAAGTCACGATAAAGCAGAATTGTCGAGGTCAGCGCTCAGACACGTTCGCGTTCGGTTTTGCCCCCGGCGGAAAATATTATTTCGCCTCCGCGAGGCGTCGCCGCGCGCGTTTCGAAAAAACTAAGTAAAATAAATTCGCCCCCGAGCGCGCGGTTAAAGTAGAAAAATAGCTGATTGTAATACCTCATAAAATACCGGCAAAGCCGATTACCCGCGCGCTCGCCGACCGAATAAAGCACCCCTCGAACTTCTATTTTCGAATTACGTTGTGTGCCCTCTTCTCGCGCACCTCGCGAAAGAGCGAAAATACCCGGCGCGCGTCGAAAATCCTAACGAATAATTAATCTCGTCGATGTCTCTCCTCGAAAATGCCTCTTTCGTTGGATCGATAATGCGCGCACACGTCCGTTCGATATTTCTCCAAAGGTGTGCTGCGTTGGGGGGTGAAAAAAAAAAGAGAGAGAGAAACCGCGCGCGGTCGTGTTATTTCGCGTGGCTCTTTTTTTTTTGCGCGTTTGCGGGGAAGAGGCATGAATTTTCGCGCGCTATCTATTTTTTCGATTACTCGTGGAGCGCAGGAGTGAGGAGGAGAAAAGCCGCGAATTCACAGTTCGTTGAGAGCAGCGGGGTTTGTAAAAAAAAAGAGAGAGAGAGAGCTACCATCTGGATAATAAATTACATTAAAAAGAATCGACACTGCACGCGCTCCGCGCTGTGGGTAACTTTTTTTTCTCTTTTTTTTCTGTTTTTTTAATATCGGTTTTTACCCGTTGCACGGCGAATAAATCTTGAATCGCAGAGGAGCGCGTTGGTCGCTGTACTCGCCACGGTTCTAAAATAATTCTAATTCGAATTTCAATATGAACGTCGGGTTTGAAATTCAATTAGCGGTAATATTCGAGTAGCGCGAGATGGATAAAAATCAATTAGATGTATTTAAATGAATAATGAAATTTAGTACGAGTTAAATTACTCAATTGAAATTTATAAAATGATAATTATATTTAATCATTCAAATATACAAATTTGCTCGTAAAAAAAAGTCATCTTGTTTAAGGCCGTTACACTGTGGTCTATAGTGATGTATGTATTTGTCGGTTTGTAATAAAAAAAAAAACTACAAATCTCATCCGAATAAAAAGATTTAACGTTTTGTTCCTTATTTAAAATATAAAATATCCACCTAGTCAAAATAAAATAAATTTCTTTTTTATAAAAAAAATCTTTGACAAGCTGCGCTGCTTGATCATTGTGATATACTTACTAAACTGATTTACACATGCGTATACTTCTGCCAGTATCTAAACAGCTGCAAATTATGCACATAACTGTTTGACTATTTAAAAATAAATATTGTATCAATCAATCAATCAATCTGTGAATTAACTTTTCTCGAAATTTTGTAGAAACTCAGGACGGTAAATCTTTTATAATTTAAATTAAAATCTTTGAAAAGTTTAAACGGTCTGAGATTAATAGAATTTTTAAGACAAAATAAACACACCCATTCTTAGAGAGGCAATGACAACCACCTCGAAACCCTCCTTAAATAAAACATCTAAAATTAAATCCCCCAGATAGAATTCCGTACCGTAAAACCAACTGAATAATTGAGTAACCTACATTTAGCCTCATAAAACTCCTAATTATCTTCAATCACTCGAATATAAATTCACCCATAAACAAAAAAAAGGAGCTCGGCTATCCCAACCCTCGTGCCATAAATAAAACATCCTCCGAGCTAATTAAAGATCAATAATCGAATCAATAGCGACGAGGCACATTTTCAAAAGCCACCGCGCACGCAGGGCACGACGAACAAAAAAAAAGAATAAAGCGATAGAAGTACTACCACTCGCCGCTCACAACGAGCTGGCATTGAGGCGTGCGTCGAGCACGTTTTTAAGAAAATATCGATTTTCACTCGTCCGGTAGCACGCGAAAACACACATTTCTCCCAACGCCGCGCACCCCCAGAGAAATACAAACGAAAAAAAAAACGAACACACATAGCTCAAGAACCGCGTGCAATCGAACGTCGCGCGAACACACACACACACATATATATATATATATATATATATATATATATATATATATATATATATATATATATATATATATATATATATATATATATATATATATATATATATATATATATATATATATATATATATATATATATATATATATATATATATATATATATATATACACACATATATGTATTTAGCTCTCGGCGTTATTGCTCTTTATACGCGCGATCGCGCCAAGTGCCGGGAAAGAGAAAAAAAAGGCGATCGCGGTCGTTAAGGTTTTCCTCCCTCTTTCTCACACTCGTATTTATACGCGTGAGTGTATATACAGCTAGAAGTAGAAAAAAGGCGCCGCAACGTGGGACACATATACACACACACGTGTGTGTGTGTCTATTCGCGGAGCTTTTGTTTTCCGCTTTAAAAGCGTACGCCGCTAATGGATCGCGAAAATTTGTGAGCCGAGAGAGCTCTGCGTGTATTGTGTTTCGGCCGGACAGACGCGGAACTTTCTACTTGACGGCCACGGTGCCGCGAATATGATTTATGTCAGGGTTGTATGGATTTTTTTCCCTTCTTGTTTTTTTTGTTCTTTGCGTGGCTCTTTCCTCTTTCGCGGCTGAGAGTTGGCCTATTTAAAGAGGCGTGTAGTTATCACGCGGGTGCTTGATACGAGTAAAATAGTCACCGATTGGATTAAATTATTCGCATTGTGAAGTACTTTAGAGTTTTCTTCTTAATGAACGCGCTGATAGCCGGTGTGCACTCGAAGCGAAATTTTAATTCACCTCGGAGCGCCTTGAAATAGAAAATTTAGCGCCCTTGAGTGCGGTAGATAAAGTGCCGCGTATCTAACATTTAACACTTCTAAGGGAAAAAGCGAGGTGAAACTTTGTTGTGAAATATTATTAAACAAGCCGGTAAATTTTTTGTATCTCAAAATCCGGCTTCTTGTTTTTACAAAATTTTGCAATTTCGCTTTGCGCGCCGTGTAAAATGAAAATTTCACTGCCTCCTCGTAGCCCTCAAGTCGCAGAAGAGGAGGACGAACAAAAAGATGAGAGGAAGAGAAAAAAAGCGAAACACTCCCGCCGAGATACGAGCAATAACGGGTCCGTAGCCGTGAGAGCCATTCTTGTAAGAATTTGCGCAGCTCTCGTGTGTGTAAGGCGCACTTGCCCTTTGCAGCGAAAATAACGTCAGTCGGTTTTGAATAAAGTCGAGATATTAGCGAAAACGTTTTATTAATAATCTTCTACAGAGGAGTATATTTTCATTAGGAAGCATATTAAGTCGCAGTAAAAAAGCTATTATTCACGTTTCAACGGTAAACACTCTTATTTAAGAAAGATTATATGACATGTGGTAGTATGCAAGTAATCAGTGCCTTGCAAAAAAGTCGAAAATCGAGGAAATAGGCTAACGGTGCTTTTAAAAAAAGAAAAGTAGAATTGAATATGTATTCTCAAGCTCTATCATCTGAATTAAATACTTATTTAAAAAAATTTAAGATCACCAAAAGTTTCGGCAGGTTTATAATAATTTAATTTTTATCTCATTTTTTACAAAGATGCTTCATAAGTGATTTTTCCACATATAGATATCGCTAATAATAATTCGTTTCAAAAATAGGATAAATGTTAGAGATATTTTACTTTATTATTGATATGTATAAATATTAAAATATACGTTCCTTTTATAGTAATAGTATTTTCTAGAAATTATTTATCATGCATTAAAACTAGAATATACTAATGAATTCATATACATTTACAAAAACGATCAGTGTAGTTGTGAATACTAATATAGTCTAATATAGTCTATTCTTTAATCCCAATAATTTCTTCAAACTTATCTAAAAAGAGAATCTGAACTTATAACTTTTTAATTCTCACAAATTTTTATAATACCGAGTAATACCACGGACCCGAATATATCACTTTTACGTTTATCTTCTCTACCAAAATATTTACAACATCACGCAATTCATAGACCCTCCGGTCTCTCGCAAGAGCTAAAATTGAGCATCAAAAATACACGCTCGCGTATATTATAAAACATTATCTCACTTTGATACCAATACCGCGTACACCCCTAATATTCACCAACGCGCGCGCACCGAGCCTACCCCGAACCACTCGGTCGTTTGCGCATTTTTTCACGATCACCCCCACATACACACACACACGCACACTAACTACGCATAGTCTCGCGCGCAAGTTCCAGCGTTGTCGGCATACTTAATTTTACGAGCTCGATCAACACTCGCGCGCGCGACGCTGTTAAACTTCGATATCCCGCGAGCGAGCGACAAATCCCGTATCGGGCGTCGCATCCTCGCGTCGCTGATACGAAATTCACTACTCGTAAACCGCGCGAACGAGCTTTTTTTTTTCATCCCGAGGCTGCGGTGTATACAGCTGATTTGCAAAAAAAAGGAGATATTTTTGGAGTAAAGTGGTGTAAAATGATTATCTGTATCGCTTGGTGTATAGTCGCGTAAAACTGGATATTATTACATATAAAAGTGTATATAACTGTGTAGTATTGTATGAAAAAGTGTACATATTCATATATATATATATGTTTATACGTAGTTACATTCGGGATTTTAAATGTATATAATTGTAGATACCCATGTATATTTAGCTATGTACGATTTTATATGATATATAATTCAGCTTTAAGGCATGGAAACATAATTATATATAAACATATATCGTAACATTTGATTATATATAGTTATGTACTAGTACATACAGTTATATAATCAAATGTTACGATATATGTTTATATATAATTATGTTTCCATGGCATAAAGCTGAATTATATATCATGTAAAACGTACATAGCTAAATATACATGGGTATCTACAATTATATACATTTAAAATCCCGAATATAACTACGTATAAACACACACACATATATATATATATATATATATATATATTCAAATCCCAAATATAACCATCAAATTATACAAAATTATATACAATTATATAGAAAATCAATTTTACTTAGGTATTCTGATGTTGATCTTAATTTGTTTAACATACTATATATTATGTTCAATAAAATGTCAATTCAGAAACCTTAAGCCATGGTAATTACTGTAATTAAATTTTATATCACGGGACAAAGTTTCAAGAATCATTCATTTTATAGTTTACTTTAAGCTTCAAAAGTCCTTTTTTTGCTTTTCAGCCTCATTAAATATCGGCAACATAAAACGAGTCTAATGCCACGATAATGACATTTCGGCCTATTTTACTTTATACTAAGCAATTCACGTCTTTCCTCAATTTTACCCACAATCGATAGACTATTAAACGATAACAAATCACTAACACGTATTTTCCACTTTTAATGTATTTTTAATCGAGCGCCATAAAATACACCAGTATAATGAACATCAGCCACGTATATCTCTCACGATCACCGCAAGGCGAAACAAAACGAGCCAACGCACGAAAATTCGCGAGTCCAACACCGCCTATAAGAAAAAAAAAAAAAGAAAGAAAGACACTGCGATTCAAAAAACGGCGTTGTACAAAAATACACGAAAGAATAGAAAATCAACGCCAAGTGCGCGTGCTACTCACGCATATATGGACACTTAAGGACTGACGCACGCACGCCAGTCACACCGTGAGAGTCCGACCGACGCGATGTGCGCTGCCTTCTTTTACGCATACACGCGGGGCCGAGGCCGTAAAAAGGCTTTGCCCCGTGTCCGCCGCTCGCGATTATACCGCGACGCTGCGATAAATTTTGCCCCGCGCGTTTATTTTATAAGCGTGGATTACGCAAATTCCCCGCCAACCACCGGGTATTTATACGCGTGTTTCGAGCGCTGCAGTTGTGCTCGGAACGCTTTATTTCTACGTCCCGGTGTCCCCGAAGTTTTACGGTAGTGTGTGTTTATGGTTAATGATTTTGGATTTTTGGTAGGTGTGACGTTGATTGGGAGGCTTTGAGGTTACGGATGGGTAAGGCTTGGAGGAATTTAATTTTTAGAGGTTGTTATTTGAGGGTTTTGATTTGTAATTTGATAATGTTTGGAATTTAGTGCAATGCTCGTCTGTAACTTCGAGGCCTGCCTCGGATTTCCCTTTTATTTTACCCGTTTCAGGTTTCAGGGAGATATCTGCAAGCAGTAAAATATTGACAACATAAATGTTGATTTCAATGTAACACAAGGTAATAGTATAAATTAACTATAAGTATTATTATCATACATGTATCTTTTTATTTGATTTCAAGGAAACTTAATAGAAAAATAATTATTTATGTAACAGTTTTCAAATTAGAAACAAGCAATTTTTCCAAAAAAACTGGTATAAAAAGAAAAGGCTAGTTACTACTCTGAAATTCGTTTCATCTATAAAACCGAAAATTATCTCTTTCAACCAAAGTAATAAAATAGATACTTCCATTTAGTACAATGAACACTGAGCAAAATTACATAGCAATGATTACTATTTTTAGTTGTATATTAAAAACATATTATCGACTTTCTATAAAAATTGACAGATTCACAGTAAGAATATAATATTTATTAATCAACGTTCACAATCAATATGGTAATTTTTAATGTTTTTAGTTCCCAAACATGGGAACTTGTATGAAGAGTCGAGTGTATCTCTAATATACAACTAGCAATAGTAAGCATTGCTGTATAATTTTCCTCAGCGTACATCCTACTAAATTGTATTATTTATTTTATGGCGATTCGATAAAACATCGAGCACGCCACGAATATACGAACAGAACTAAATAAATGTCTTGTACACCATCTCTGAACACACCCCAAAACAATCACCAATTGTTCCTTAAATATTCGCCAATCACCCCCTAAAAATTCAAAAATCCCCATCGCAACTCTCCTTCCTCCCGAATCCCCCTCGTTAATCGAATACCCCGAACCTAACCTCCAAACCTCCCGCAACCCTCTCGCTTAATCATAGAAATTATAGACTTCATCCTATCTTAAACAGCCATCCCTCAATAACGCGGCTCGCGCGTTATCGCTCCATACCCCCCTGCTGCGATTTAGGCAGCCTTTCGTCCCGCCCTGGCCAACATTAACTCCCCAATAATTCGCAGCGGGGCTAAATCCGCGGTTACGCAGAGCGAGCTTCGCGCTGACTCCGACTAATGAAAATGATGTACACCGGGGGAATGTCAGTCTATTAATTATGGCGCGAGCCCCGCGCGACGTAATCCTAATTTGACTGTCCGTGTGGGGGGAAGCTCGCGGTCGGTGGATTTAGACGCTGATGCCGCTGTGGGTTGACGCTTCGTTGGGGCTGGGAGAAAATTTGGGCGCTGCGAGTGATGGGGTGGATATGGGAGGTTCTTTCAGGAGGCTCGGGTGGCGCTTGGTGTTGTGTGATCATTTCGGGGTTGCTGGCTGATGGAGAATTGAGCACGCGGAGGAAAATGAAGTGATGGGATCGACAGGGTAGACGCGCTGGAATAGCGGTTCGAGAAAGAGGGAAGGAATAAGGAACGTGTTAGTTTTGGGAGCGGGGATCGAACGTAGCATCAAAGTGGAATTGGAACGATAAAAGATGGAGTTTTAGATTTTTTGAGAGCTGTTGTGAGTTATAGCCTAGTTGTTAGAGATATAAAGCAAGCTTTGATTGTTGCGAAGATTCAAACATAACCTCTAGATGCAACGAGGACATACAACCCAGATAACACCGTTATTCAAAAAGAATTCCTAAAGTATTCTTTAAGAGTTTGTAAATGTCACTAGTATAAGTAATCTTTATGAACTCTTTAAGAACTCTTTAATAATTCTTTAGTAATTCTTAATGAGTTCGTACAGAGTTGATCAAAAAAATTAATTTTTCTGCTGTCTGGGAATTTATATTGTCTATCGTATTTTAGTCATAATGATATCACTTCTCCTATAAATCAGATTATGTCTTGTAATTTTTAGTAAATTACTTTTCTTATATTCATTCGAATCATAAATTAGTTTTCTCGGCATTTAAAATGTTCAGATTTTCTGTCAAAAGTTGAGATATTGGAATATTGAAGGAGATTTATACAGATAGCTCGTAGGATATCCAAGATGCATTTTTAACTTTCGTTCAAGCCGTTCATTCGAAATGAACATTAATATAATGTCAAAATTTTTTATCGTAATCTGACGTATGCTGTTTCATAAGACTCCTTCTATTTTATGCATTCGTCTTGTAGCGGATAAATAATGTAAAAATGCATGCATCGGGAAGAATGTCAATATTTTTAACTCTCACACAAGAATCATTGAAGTGAAATCTTAAATAAGAATACGTCTGAATATGTTTGTCTGTATAATTCATTGCATTACAAACACTCGTCTGGCGGCCAATAAGTAATGTAAAGATTCATGTCCCAGTTTTTCATTAAAAAGTTATCGAAGTCTAATGAAATCTTACATACAAATATATCCGATCACGATACTCTGCATGATTAATTGCATTTCAATCTAAATTGAACTCTAATGAAATCTTATATAAAAATATATCCGAGCACGATTGCCAGTATGATTAATTACATTACAATCTAAATTAACCACCTATAAATCACGTTACAATCTAAAATTCCCTTCCTCCGTAAAATCTCACAATTATCGCAACACAAACCTTCTACAAACTCCCACCCACACTCCTCGAAACTTCCAAATCCACAAAACATGGAAATCGATGAAGCACATTGAACCAAAGTCAGCGGTTCCCTTCCCTCAATCGACGTAAGCCGCCGAATGCGATATTTTCCCTATCGGCGAGCACACTTGCGCACGCTGGAAAACAGAGGGGCGCTCGAGGAAAGAGTACACGGCGAAATTATCAGCCGAGCTCGGTGCCGGCTGTTTCCGCTGGTTGCTGCTGCGCGCTCCCCCTTCTCGTCGGATCTCGAGCCCCGACGTGAAGCTTAACCCCTTGTGACGTTTCCGGGCGAACAATTTCGAATCACGTGTCACAAAGCTTCGGGCGCGCTTTTCTCGCTTTATACTTGGGGGTGGGGGGGACTGAAGCGCAAGGACGAGGCGCGCAGTTATTTCGCTTGCCGGTCTTTTTTAAGTGGCAGAGTTTGCACCTTCCGGGTCATGAATTTGTTTGTTATTAATGCTTTGTAACTGATGATTAGTTATATTATTATTATTATTACTATAACTATTATTATTATTAGTATTATTATTAGTATTATTATTAGTATTATTATTATTAGTATTATTATTAGTATTATTATTATTAGTATTATTATTAGTATTATTATTATTAGTATTATTATTAGTATTATTATTATTGTTATTATTATTATTATATTTCATATAATTTTATTATTACTAAATTTCGTCATATTTATAATTATTGATAATTATTAACCCCTGAAGGGGATTATTTAGTTACATAACTTGTACAAAGTTTGATGTTATTACATATATAGATCTGGACATAAAAGGTTCCAGTCATCGAAAAATTTACATAGAGTTGTACAAAATGACGTAAGAGGTAGAGAAAGCCAAAATCTTGTTCTCTTTTAGGTGATAAATTTTCTGTTCTTGCGAGCTAATGAGCAAAATTGTAGTGATTTTAGACTTGTATTTAAATTTGCGAACCATGGTTTAGAACTGTTAAAATAGAAGTAATTTCAAGTATTTTTTTCCTTTTGTCAACTCTTATTCAGTTTTATTGATCAGGCCCTATTATTTTAAAGATATAAGTTGCAGTATCTAGAAAGTGCGAATTTTAGTTAAAATAAATCGTACCTCTGCTTCAGATCATAATTGGGCAAGTATTTAAGCTATAAAATTGATCCAAAAGTAAGTAACAGTAAACAGAGAAAGCTTTAATTTCCCTTTTATTGTATATAAAAATATTAGCCTGTTATCAACTATCAAAGAAAGTGATATAAAATACATATAAGTAAGTATTTTCAGTGGAATTTTTAACTTCGAGGGATTGAAACGCGACAAAGTAAACGAAATTTTCGCGTATTATATTTTATATTTAGCTTTCACAAAGTATTCGTATATGAATGAAGGCGAGTATTAAAATTTAAACGCGCGTAAATTTCGCTGAAAAGCGATGAAATATCCGGGAATGCGAGCTGAAACGAAACATTAATGTGATTGTCCATTGTCCGTCGTTATTTCCGTCGTGCCCCGCGCAATATTCGCTTATTTCTCTTTGGCTTAACTTCTCTATCAGCTGTGATCATTAACAAACAAGCTAATTTAATGAAAATATATATCGATTGTTCGAAGCGTACGTTTCGCGTTATTTATTTCTGTGTTTTACTCTCTTAATTTTGAGTTATTAAACAAAAATTGTGGTATTAATGCTGTCCTTCATTGATATTTCGGTTTAATAATTGGGTAAATAAATTTCAATTCTTATCAAGATAATTGATACTTACACATTTCTTTAATTTCAAAGAAACCTACAATTTCCAATAGCTCATAATAAAAGTATCACGTCACTCAAAATACAGAATCACATTAAACTGCCTTTTATTTCACTTTCCTGCAATCTTTTACAATTCCTCTCATTACACTCAAAAAACCCCGAACTCCAAAACGAAAATCTCCCCCACGAGATACACGCTCTCTGCCTATTTTATTGAAATTTACATGGGGAACGAGCCCCTTCTTTCCTCCTCCTCGCGTAACGTCTTTTGATACGCTCGCAAAACATTTCCCTCCGCGTCCACACGTATATTCGGCATTAAGCGAACGCGCGCACCATGCGCAGAAATATAGAAAAAGAGACGGATAGATTAGAGGGGGAGGGAGCGGGTTTTTAGTGAAAAAGAGTAACATCCGCGCGCGGCGCTCTCGCGAAACGAGAAAGTTATTCAGCGTGGGCGGCGCGAGTTTGCAGCGTAATGATAAACGAACACGCCCTGCATATTTATGCTCGTGTAATGCGTATTAACGCAGGCGGCGCTCGCAGCAACTCGTAAATTAATTTAAATTTTACCGAATGCGCGTGTGTGTGTATGCGCCGTTGCGAAAACATTTTGATTCGCGAAAGATCGAGTGAGCGAACAGAGTCTGCTGATGCTACGAAATAAAATGCATGGAAAAAAAATTTCGTAATTATTTCGAGGAGTTGATGGGAATTCGCTGGAAAGAGACGAGTGTAACAAAATTTTTCCGTGCTGGCTGGTGAATATTTTTTCTGTAGAGAGTTTCATCAGAGGGGTAACATGGATCTAATATTACAGAGCATAAAAATGATGAGGGTTTTTGGACTATGTTTTAGTTTTGTATTTTAGTAATGGATGATGTTGAAAAAACTCGCGAGTTTGTCCCATAAAGGGGAAAAAGTGTTTCGTAATACTTTTTGCTAAAATTACATTTTGTAGAGCGTATCGTGTAGATTATGGAGAACTTTTTTAGTCTTATTGATGGTTGCGTTTTTAGTCTTAGAATTGTTTTAGTTTTAGTGAAGAATAATCTTGTTGATCACTTACAAAATAAAAATCTGCGATAAATTGCGATTTAAGCACTAAGAAATGTGGATATTGCAAAAATTTCTGCTACATAATTTAATCTTAAATTTTTTTCCATTTTCGCTGAATTTACACAAGAAAAATTGTAAAATTTCATTTCGTGGAGCTCAAAATATAAATAAATTATGAAGTATTTATACTCCCTGGGGGGTAAATATTCGCAGTTTTATAACGAAATATTTTTCGTACTGTCTGATGCATTTCCGTTAAAATTTTCCTCTGTAACTCAAAATTTAATCAAACGCGTTAACATAATAACACAAAGCACAGCAATGACTAGTGTTTTCATACTATTTTCGACGTATCACAGTTTAGTAAATTTTTCCGCATACTCTATTGTATTTCCGTAGAAATTATCGTCTCCGACTCGAAATTTAATCAAAAGTATAACGTCAACCCGATAACACAAAGCCTGACAATGACGAGGGAATTTTGTACTACATGTCTACACTGGCGCAAATTGATATTTCAAAAGCGAGTAGGTAAGAGCGCGCGGGTTAGCTAGGTACGCGCACTCTTAGCAATTAATGGAACAACTTTTACGATACGCATTTTAAATTATGAGCGTTGCCGCTATAAAAGCGTTTACGAGCGACCCAGGCTCAAAATGCAAACTACTGCCGCTACTGCGAGCTTAATTCCGAGCGTAAGGTTTTTCGCGGGGCTAGAGCGTTCTTGACTCTTGAATTCGAATATCGCGAAAATAAAATGTTTCGTATTTCCAATGCGGAATGTGTTTTAGGTTAGGGGATGAGATGTGGCTAGGCCAGAAAGAAGTGAAAGCTAGTAAATACTTTACATATTTTATATTGTAATATTAATCACAAGAGATAAATTGTATTTACTAAAAGGTGCTAATACTGTAATAATTTTGAAACACTTAGTTAGTGGTTATTTAAAGAATAATATAGAGCACGTACTGAGACAAAATTTGTTTACCATAGATAAAAGAAATTAAATCTTTAACTAATCCACTTGAAATTTTCTGTAAATTTTAGGAATATTCCGTTTTTGAAGATAAAAATTAATTTTTATTTTAACCTACATATATCGACTTTCTTTCTTCATGGACTGAAATTCTGGAATTTTTCAATAAAGTGTAGAAAGTGCACTTAATTAATGTACAACCATATTTTAAAGATTTACTGAATTTTTATCTCTACGCAAATAAGTTTTGGCTGAGTTATTACTTTTTTTTATTCGTCGAACAGTTACAAAGTGTTCACTGGAAAGATTTCCATTAGCATTACAGACTCTCATAATATTGTATTGGTTGACAAGATGAAAGTTTACAAGATACTTTTACAAGATAGAAGTTGTATATATAGTACTTAATAATTATCATTTTTTGGGGCTTCACACCGACTTATTTTTTTAATGAAAATAGTTACTGAAATGCAATCATTATAAAATTTATCATTAAATGAAAATAAAATCCGTAAAACATGTAGTGTACAACCTCGAAGCTAAGAACACTAATTGTTGTACAAACGCACCTTTCTTATGCACGTTGCTTTATTTCAAGTAAACCAGTAGTCCAGACGCACTGAAATTTGCTCCAAACCTACGTTTGTACGTTACAGAACCTCATAAAGCAACATTCGACATTTTAGAATTTCCATATTTCAGTATCGCCTCTTCCCCCAACAAACCATAAAATCTCGCGCCCAAACGCATTACAGAAGATCGATTAGCCAGAGAAAAATTGCGACAATGCGTTCCAGGCAAAAAAAGTACAGCACACAAAACAAATCCAAGATAAAAATATCGCTCGCCCCCCTCCATCAAAGGGGGAGAGACCGTTGTCTCTTTTAATTTCCGCATACCCCTCGCGCGCTCTCTTTCTCTCTCCCGCATTCGTTCGTTCGGTTACATTTGCACAGCGCTGATAGTTATTTATCGCGGGGGCCGAGAGACCAATAATTTACATTCCGCTCGTCCATACTCTCTATCTATCTATCTCTCTCTCTCTCTGTGTCTCTGTCGCAGTGTGGCCTGTCCGGCTGCGTGACGTTTTTCGTCCGTGCCGCGCGCGTAGCGCTGCTCTTTTATCAATAATTGACAGAGCATAGACGCTCGGCGCGCGGGCTCGTAAAAAACCCGAGCGCAAAAATAAAATAGAGGGACTGGGCGGAGCGCGAGATCGTGTCGTGGAAGTTGCAACAAAAAGGCAGTGGTGTGCGTAAGACAATTATTTTGAGGGTGCGGTTTTCTTAGTATTAGAATTTTTTCTTAATTTTTGCAGTAAATTTCAAGAGTAATGAGAAGTACTTTTAATTGAAATTAATTGGAATCTATTGCAATTGAGCACAATGAAGTAAAGGTATAAGAAGAGAAAACGGTAGCTCACGCATTTCTCTAAAGCAAAAAATCTAAATAATTCTTATCAGGTTTATATTTTTTGTAGATAAGAAGAATCGTGACAGCCCTGATTTTTTTCTCATACAGAATTTCAGAGTGCTATATTACATTTGTCAGTTATGATTATTATTTTTGATATAAAAAAAACGATGCCAACTGATTTGGCACTCTGCTTTCTCAAAGAGATCTTCTTAATTACAGTAAAAATTTCATTGAATTTCATAATTTAGTTTGCGAGTTACAGAGGCTAAAAAAATTACTAAACACACTATATAACAAATGAAAAACGGTATATTTGGAATGTATTTCGGTGTCAAATTGAAGGATTCTATGAGTACTTTATTGTGAAAAAAATTTCTTCCCAAAAAAGTTTTCAATATACCTAAATTTTCAAATTTTTAAATTTCGAAAAATGGCCGCAAAATTAAATTGAGTCGACCAATTTCACTGAAATTTTAAAGCCACTCTTAAACACGGATAACAAACATGCATGTACAGTTTAGTAAGGTTTTACCGATAAATATTTGGACACGGATAAGCGACGTACATACACACACATCCTACAGCGGACATTTTTTGAGAGTAGCTTATTCGAACTCCCCAAGTCAAAAAATACAAAAAAAATTTTTGTCGAAACAAGGCTTTCTTTTTGTGAAAGCAAAACATGCAGGAAACGGCTGATGCTGATGCTGATAAATTTACTTGGTTTTGCTATGAAAAAAGAAGAAAGCTTCTGCTATATCCAAAACAACGTTAGCAGTAATTCTGATTTATTTATATACTAACGAAAAATTATTTTTGTAAACTCACACCGAATCGTAATAACAAACATCATACATTCGCTCACTGCTTTAGACTTTCTTCAATTAACTTCCTTTATCATTATAAAAACAAGCCCTCCTAATTAAACCAAACCCTCACAATTCACATCTTTACGCGTCACGTAACATCCACAGCTCGAGCAATCTCATCCCTCAGCTTCTCCTCTTAGAATTAACTGGAATAAAAATTGCCGGCGCGCATATTAAGCTCCTCTGCGCGCGCGCGCCTCTCGTCCCTCTGAGACAGTCGATTTTATCATCCGCTCCTCTTCCCTTGCAAAAAAAAAATAAGAGAGTGATTCCTCAGGAGTAAAATGCCGACTGCCCGTCGAGATTCTCCCGTGGTCCTTCGAGTCCCTCGCTCCTCTCCCTCCCTCGTTTTACTGCGCGAAATTGAGACAGCCGGAGAAAGACGCATCCGCTCTGCTGTTCTTACTTCTAATCCTCTAAACGTCTCTCGACTGCTGCCGGCGCGCAGATAAAGTGACTCGAGCCCGGGCGTTCCGTTCGAACAGCTGCGGGAACACTGCGTGGAGTCCTCTATACATCTCTCTTCTGCTCTCTAAATGAAAACTTTCGCATGATTTACTCGAGCAAGCGCGCTGCAGCCCCGGAGATAGCATTATATTCGCTAAGGTATATGTGTGTGTGTATATATATATATTGCGCGGATGGAAGATTTCCCTGGGTAAAATTCTTCTATCACGGAGTTGCCGGGGATAAGTAACATAACAATGTTTTTCATGGGTTGGAGCTGAATTCTATATAATAATATATAACTGTAATTATATATAGTTAATAGTAATTATTTATATGTAATTGCGTATAGTGTTATACCCAAATATAACTAATTATGTAGTTACATGTAACCATATATTGTTTATGTATAATTTTATAAGTTTAAATTCATTTAATTTATAAACAAGTAATATATACAACCTGATATGATTTTGAGTAAAATTATATAAAATTGCATATAAAATCATTCTTACTCTATACAGACAAAAGATGCAGAATATTAATGTTTTTTAACGCAATTTTATAGAATTTAATAAATCCACATTAATAAAGTAAATTACACTGTGGAATTGTAACGTTACAGCCCATGTAAATGAATTTACGGCTTACATGCATGCTTCATATCCAAAGAGTACTGGTTTTATATATTCATCAAAATCAAATATAATGACAACGGAATATAAAATTAATACTCATTGTAATGAAATTAAATATATGATATATCTCTCCGAGCCAGACACATCAATACTCATAATAAATCAATTATGCTTCAATATTGTCTATCACCAAAATATCGTAAAACTTTTCTACACAGTCAAATTCGCTCACTGCACTCCTTCATCACGTTCTCGCAACCAAGATCCACCGCACCACCACTACTAATATAAATTTTCTATCGCCATTCCTTTATTCCCTCATAATCCCGCTTCTTTCTCGCTATCTTACTCCGCCAACTTTTCTCCATGTATAATCACTCGAAGACTACGTACGGACTCTCTCCGTCTCTCTCCTTCCTTCTCGCTCTCAGTGTCTTAGCGTTTTCCAATATGGCAGGCCGCTCGCCGGGCTCTCTATGTACTTTCCAAGTTCATTGGCATAAACTACCGCGGCCCGCCGCACCGGCCAAGTAGTAGAAGTCGAGCTCTAGTCGTCCAGGCGCGCGAGAGATGACGGCGCAGAGAAGAGAGAGAGTTAGCATTCTTGCGAAAGAGGGGGGGAGGGGAAGTAAGACAAGGCTGCTAGATGGCGGTGGAGGCTGTTAAATAAAAAAGTTACTCGCATTTTATGAGACTTGCCGTTCTTTTCTTAGACCTTTTCGTTGTGCTTTTTCTCTTCTTTCGTCTCGCCCGTGTACTCTGTTTCGCTTTTACTTCGTAGTGGTTGGTGGTCTATAATGAAATTTACTGTCTATTATGCTTATTGACATTTTTGGACAATATATGTTTATAATTGTTGCTTTCAATAGTAATATTCATAACTCTTTTAACAATTTTCTTCCTCAGTTATTGACAAAATGCTTAATTTTAAAGAAAGATTATCGTGAAAGATAATTATTATCTAATATCCTAGATAGTATTATCTTTTTGTATGATGGAGTTAAAAAAAGTTTTAAAATTATTAATTGTTAGAATGATTTTTTCTTAAATTCAACGTATCTAGTTAACATTTTATATAGATAAAAAAGCATCTAGATAACACATGAAGAAAAATGTTAAATGTTTATCTAAATAACGTGTTGTCTAGATAGTATATTTGGATAATATTTTTCGGCATTTAAATTAGATACTTAATTTTAATAACGCATAATCTAGATACATATGTATCTATATTTTCTATCTAAAGATAATCAATTATCTAGTGTTCTTTGGCCTCTGTTTTAGCTAAATAAGAGTGCCCTTAAGGGGACACCGGATATCTCTATCCTTGTCTAATTGGGTTTTTATTCATAATTTTAAGAGAAATCATTTTTTTTTAAATAATCGTTGCCCTCGCTTCGTTTTATAGTAATCTAAATATATGTTCAAACTGGGTTCATATGATTGTTTTATTTTCGAGAAAACTTTGACATACTATGAGGGCCAACTACATGGAGATTAACCTTTACATACTAAGTTTGTTAAAGTTTTCTCGAAAGCAAATCAATCATATGAAACCAGCTTGGACACATATTTAGATTACTGTGAAACAAAGCAAGGACAACTATTATTTTTTCAGAAAAATTATTTCTCTTAAGATTATGAATGAAAATTCAATTAAATAAGGACAGAGATATCCGGCGTCCCCTTAAACTATACACAAACCTTTCAATAAACATACTTCCCTACCTAGCCTGTTATCTAGATAACCTATCCAGATACATTCACCCGTCTGGCTTTCCTTAACTTTTCCCTCACGGATTTATCCCGGCAGCGCTGCCCATCGGCGCAAAGTCGCTTAACTTTGATTCCCCCAACATCCTGGCCGGGCTCCGAGCTTCGACTCCGACTCCGCTGGGCGCTGGTTTTTCCGCGGATTAGCCGCGCGACGCCGAGCGTCCCCTTTGCGCTCGTGTCGCCGCTCGCTCGCTCGCGCAGCTTTCAAAATTGACTCGGCGCGGATTACCGGCAAGCGCGCGAATTAGACGGGTTTCTTTTATCCGGGCTCCTTGCTCTGTGGAATTCGCAGCGGGACTCTGAGCGTCTGCGAGTGTGAGTGTGTGTGTGTTTACTTGGACGGAGGTATGTATACGGGGCTTGGCCAAGGCCGCGAGCGTCCAGACAGGGATGATATTGCGCGCGTTACGTGCGCGCGTTATTAATTGGACGGCGGGCTTATGGAAGAGTTGTGAAGGCGTCCTTTGGGATGAAAATTGTTTTATGTAGTTTTCTTCGTTAGCTTTGCAGTAATTTAATAAAAATATTCGTTTAGCGTTTGATACATAATTCTTCTTTTGTGTTTAATCTGGCGTGTAGACTACGTAATTAACGTCAACTGTTCATTTTTTAGGTCTAACGTATAAATAATTCATTTTAAAAAGTATGTTCGAGACAATATAAATATAAGGAATTGGATATAAATAATTAATAACATTATACGATGAAATTCACTATTTATATACCGAATATTATAAAGCCCTTCATAGCAACAAATTCGTATGAAGGCCAGAATCAATCTGACGTATGTGTCATTCATTCTGAGCATGAGTGAGCCGCTCTCGAGCCGCCAACAATCGCCGTCGCAAAGACATCCGACAATGTTATTGCGTTTATACATATAACAACATTTTGAAAGCCTTTTGCATTTGCTAACGGATTCTATTTGTAACAAAGTACCTTAAACATTTTTTTTATAACGTGAATAAAAAAGATCATTTTCGACGCCTATAAAGTGCAGCGAAAATAGAGTTTTCCGAGCGTCAAGTAAAGGGTACCGAAAATACTCATTTTCGCTACTTTTTATTTTCGGTAGCCAAAATGAGTATTTTCGGTACCCTTTATTTATTTTTGCTCCATTTCCTTAATAAAGTGGACGACTCGAAAAACTGTATTCTCAATCCACTTTGTAGACGACAAAGAATGGCCTTCTTTATGCACTTGTTATAAAAAATACGGTACGCAACTTGGGGCAAAAGGGTATTTCCAGACTCGAGTGTTCAAAATCATCATCCTCGCTTGGAAATACCCATTTTCGCCCCTAGTTGCGTAATATACGATTATCGGAACCTTGGAGAATATAATATGAGTGATTTGAACTTCGAAAATCATAAAATCGTGAAAGTATTTCAATTTTATATCAATTTATGATTTTCAAGGCTCTTATCATTCGGATTAGAATTCTCGACAGGTCCATTAAAAAGCGAAAAATTATTTTGTATAAACAATTATTATTGAAGTTATTAAGCGAAAAACTACTTCCTTTGGAGTAGATTGTACATCCTATACAACCTTAAATGAAGAAACAATCTCATAAATCTGAAATAATTAACACCCCACCCCCCTATAAATCATTATCCGCGACGCTCAACCGACACCGTGCACCCTCCGCTAAAACAACAATCCAAAAAACAATCAATCTCCTGCAGGCAACACTACACAACAAGCCACCCGTGACCTTCTTCCTCCCCCCCCCCCCACCTTCTCACGTGACCCCGCGACCCCCGCGACGTCGTAATGAAACGTATATATCCCGAGGATGTTAGTGTCACGAACGCATCAGCAGTCGATGCCTCGGCCGCGCGGCACAACCAAACCAAACCAGAGCGACGAGAGAGAGGAGGGGATGCAATTTATAGGCGGTCAAAGTGCAGTTCGCTGTTCCGACTGACTGACCCCTCATCAGACATTCACCCTTGCGCCGCCGCCGGTCGTCCGTAATTGACGTATAGGTCTCGCTTCTACGTACATGTATATACAGGCAGCGAGCGCAGGACGGCGGAGGAGAGATAGGAGAGAAAGGAGGGGAAGAAGGTACGGGACCGGCATAAAAAGCCAGAGCGCGGTATAGAGTGAAACGTAGCCTCCGGCTCCGCGCGCGCGGCGCTGTCTTTCTCCCGACGAATTTGCGTCAATCATTCGGCCTTTTATCGCCTCCTCGTCATCGGCTACTCCCAAATTAATCACGTTTCGCGTTTCTCTTCGTTTCGCTGCTATTCGTGCAGTCCGCAAGAATTACGCACCAGGTTTTGTCCGCGTCTTTCTACCCACGATTGTTCTGCGTACGTCATTTATCGAAATTGGAACGAAAATGCCTTGATACTACACGTAACGTAAAGACTTGCAAAGGATATTTTTGAAATATTATTCGGGATGGTACCTCTGAAACTCAGCATGTATACTTTTCAAGCAATGTAAAATGAAACACGATTTCTCTCTCGCTTAGATTGATGTTCATTATTAACATGATTTTTTTAATTTAAAAATAACATTCGTTTAAGAATTAAGTTTTACGAGTAACTTCAATTATCTACGAATAATATAAGAAATAAAATAATATTAAATGGTTAGTTTAATAGACAATCACTACCGGTATACATCGGATTACATACCACATATACCCAATCACTTCTGATATACATCCGATCACTTCCATTATACATCGGATCACTCACTTCCGGTATATATACGATCATTTCCGGTTTGCTATTTATCACTTCTGATGTGATGTAGATCTACATCCGAGTTAGTGTAGAATGTAAAATAATACGTGTTCAATAATAATAAAAAAATTAATATGAAGCAATTCAAAAGGTGTAAATTAGACTGACGACGAGACCCGAATCCAAGCTCCTTAATATAATAAAAGAAGAGGAAGAGGATTACATAAAAAATCGTTTCTTCAAGTATAACCAAAACGGGCCTTATAATAAACCCTACCAGGTCCCAAGAACAATTCTCCGCTACCGCCTCTCCACCTGATTCCCGCCATAAATCTATTTCCACTCGCACGGCTTCCCAGCGAAACTTCCTCCGTACCCCGTACACACGCACATCTTCCGGAGAAACATCCGCGAAATTTTCGGCAGGGCGAAGAGAGCGAGAGAGAGAGACGCTCGCTACGAAATTTATGATGGATCGTCCCCTCGCGACTTGGGATTCGACGCGAGCAGCAGCAGCAGAAGCAGCAGAAGCGAAAGTCCTGAGAGAGCGCCAAGCTGCGTCCCAGAAGCCAAGAGCTTCTCGCTTCTCTACGCGAAGTCTGATGCGGGGCTCCGCTGGGGGTTTATTTGGTAGGGCCGGGGATGTGTTGCGAGCGAGCGCGCGTTAATGAGGTGTCTGTTGCTGCTTTCTAGTTGGTGGTATTCTTTTTGTCTGTTGCGAGGAGCGTTTAGGTTGATTGAGAGTTTTTTCTTAATGTGATTTATGAACCGGAAGATTGAAAGTTGTTTCGTGGAGTTTGCGGAGACTTTTGAGGGATTCGGAATACCTATTATATTCGTATTTAGAAAGCCTCTTCTTTCTGCTATTGTATTAATCGGATTGAATTCGGATTTTTGTCGCTGATCTGATTTACTGTTTGTGTTGCATTTCACATTTTTCTTTTTTTATTACTTCACATTTTTTACCCCTATGTTGACCTGAAAGTGGATCACCAATGAACCGGAAGTGATCTGTAGCAAACCGGAAGTGATATTCTATTATATTTATACTAACTTTTGTTGCAGTCATCAACCAGCTTTATTGCCTCCTTTATTTAAATCCTATTCTATATCATAATTAAACAAGCGTTTTTTAGCATCTTAGCCGGAAGTCGACTACAATTAAATAAAAACTGACCGGAAGTGAATTGTAAACGGCCGGAAATACACCGGAAGCGATACTGACGACTATGATCAAATTCATTTTGTACGATAGGAGATTTATCCTGATGTATGTAAGATTCTCATCCAAATACCTAACCAATGTAATTATCTTCTCATAAGAACTCTCACAATAACTAATCCACACCGATCAAAACAATAAAAACACCAAGCGGATGGAGCTTTACCCCGCGAAAATACGCGAAATATCATAACCGCACACGCTCTCAAACCCAGCGGTCCGGACTACGGGCTATATAAGGAGCTTATCCTCCTTTCACCGCTCGGACAACAAGAGTGCACAACGGAACAACCCCCACAACAACAACAACAGCAGCAGCGTGGCGATCGGACAATCTCAGCTCTCTCTCTCTCTCTATCACTCTCTCTCTCTCTCACTCTCTCGCGCGCGTGGCGGGGATAACGTAAACAAAGCCTTAATTACCGTGCTATTAGCGGGCTCGCTGCTGCGGCACAAAGCCAGCGCGCGGCAGCTCGTATTTTAAATCGGCTTGCAGAGAGCGGCTAAGAGCGGGGGGTGGGGGGTGGGGGGCATATACGAAGCCCCACCCATTAACCCTCCCATGTACGATTACGGCAGATTACTTATCGATTACTATTATAATGGCTTCCGAGTAGCTGGCGCATACGTACGCAGTGGCACACTAGCTGCAGTTGTAGCTGCCCTATATCTGTCGCTCTCTCTCTCGCTCTTGCGCTTCTCTGCTAGAGCTCGCGCGATTATCGATATATACCCAGTGAGAGGGAGAGAGTGAGAGAGGAGCCATAATTTGCAATAACCGCCGGGCGATAACCGTAGCTCTCCTTACTGCTCTCGATAATAATATCCCAGAGAGAGGTTGCGCTATGTTGGAGCCTGCGTGGCAAAAGTGCGCGCGCGAGGCTTTTACCCCGGCGCGCGGTTTAGAACGGTTCTGGTTTTTATGGAGCGTAATTTTTGCACTTTGCGGGCCGGGGGATATCCGGGTCGTTGGAGTTTAGTTGGATTAAGGTTGCTTTTCGAGTGGGACACGGGAGGAAGGGTTGACGGTGGTTAGGTATTATGATGGGTAAAGGGAATAGAATGGGATGTTTATTGAATTATTGAGTATTACTAGTGAAGAACCAGATGTGAACCTTGAAAGTTAACTGTGGGTTATAGGTTAGCTAGAATTTAAGAGTTTAGTTGAGATCCTCGATTTTTCATCAATTTTTCATCACTTGTTATTTAATTTGATATTCAATATTTGTTGTTTAATAACTTTGAATCAGATTAATATTTTTAAGACTAAATTAAGTCTACTTTCATTCATTCTTATTTACTTCTAGATCATGATAGAATGTAGAGATATCGTTTTTAAAAAAAAACTGCAGCTTCTGCATAAAATAGTCTATATGTTAAGAAAAATTACCTATTCGACAAAACGACTAATGCCGGTCTTAATCATCAGATAACAGAAAACAGTTCTCAAAGTTTCAACATAATCCGTTACTCAAAGGGTGTAACTTCTCCTAGTCAATCCTATTCTATCATAGTAACTAGTCATAATCACCCCTTATTTCTTACAAGCCGTGTATGTTAGCGTAAACGTGATCTTTCAAAAAAATCACTGTTTTGTAAGCTATTATCAGTAGTTTTTTCTTCAGAAATAAAATATGAGTTGTCTTTGTGCTCTCTTGTATTTGTGACATGTGCTATTCATAATTGAAATTTTATAATTCTTTCTCTGAATTACTTTACATATTTTTCTGTTCAATAGGTTAATTGGCAATCTGTCCTAAGATGATATAATATTACTCATTCCGTCTTATGGTCAGCAACTGCTAATTCTCTCCTCATGTATCAAATTCTTTCATAAATCATTTTCATGGCGATACTAGCATGAATATATTAGTAGCAGCATGCATTCATCATCAAAATTATTAGTAACTTGACTAACTAAGAGGCTTAACAGTTTAATAGTTTCTTGGTAATTTAGATACTACACACAAGCACCAGCTTACCCATCGAATTTTCCACCTTAATGTTCTCCAAAGCTCAAGTGCGCAGCCTCCCCACGCCACCACTTTTACCAGCATCCGCGCCACTTCCAATATCCCAGGACTTTCTCAAGCGTTCGCGACCAATCTTTTTTCTCGCCACCCGCTTCTTAATATAAAACCAGGCAATCGCGAGGTGGCCGGAAATTCCATGTTCGAAAAATCGGCAGTCTGCGTCTTGTCGTATGCGCCCCTTACCAAAAAAGAGCGAAAGATAGAGAGAGAGCGCGTGTGTGTGAAAACGTCGCGCGATATGGAACGTGGATAGAGAGAGAGAGAGAGAGAGAGAGAGAGAGAGAGAGAGAGGCCGGGCACTCTCTCGAGAGAGATGGCTTTTGAAAAATCGATGACTTCAAACGGGGATTTCGCTCGCGTTTGCATGAAATGAGAGTTTCCGAGCTCTCCTTGCCACGCAGCGCACACCCTCGAAAATCAACACTTTTTCAAGACTCGTGGACCGGATATATATATGCTTTTTTTTCTCTCCCTCTCTCCTCCTTTTGGAGCGATTTTCCATTTACGTTTTTCAATTTTATACTCGCGGGTTTTTACTTCCATTTCGCTCGTGTGTGTGTGTGTGCGCCGCGTCTCTCTTTCTCTGTTTCTCCGTGAGCCGTGGTTCGAACCGCCGACGTACACGCTATACCCGGTTCGTTTTCGTTTCCCCTGGTTTTGTCTTTTTCCTTTCCTCTCGCGAGCTCCGAACAAAGCCGATAAAGTCTTCCGAAAGGCCGGACGTATTCGACTTCTCCACTTACCCAATCTATCGATTACACGCGATCCCTTTATTCAATCGGAAAAGTTTTTTCGCTCCGCGCAAAATCAAAATAGGAACGACGTCGATGCTTCAGTATGTCGAAAGTACGATATTTCGCGGAAATCTTTATCTTTAAAGTAATTATACGAAATGAAAATCAAGAATATTTCATAAGAAGCACCAAAACTTTATTAGTAATATTGATACCGTAAATGTTGTTTCGACTACAGTTACTCTTTAATAAAAAGTCGCTTTAATTTTCAATGTGGAGTAATATTTTCAAACGTCAAATGAGTAGAGTACTCTATTTATTTAAGTAGAATCAATGTAATTAGATAAGAAAAATCAAATTTAGATTCTGATAAAGTATGTGTCTAGACATAGCATATATTATTGATCAAAATAGTGAAAAAAGTTGACGACCAAAATCATGATTTGTGAAAACCGACCCCACGATCACCCACGATCTTATGACGAAATCCTAACTTGTACGTTACTAATTATGACTGAAAAATATACTTCCGACCAAGAGATCCGACTAAATATTGTATGTATACACTCCTCTCTAGGCTAATTAAACCCTAAATCTACCAAGAGAAGTATAGGTCTCGCGTTAAATAAAAAAAGGTTCAACATTTCTCAAAGAAATTCCCCGTTATTAAAAAGTCCAAACCCATAACTGCTTCATAACAACCAAAGCAGAAATAAAAAAAACGCCTACAAATTCTCCAACGCCTCTAATGAACTCTTAAAGAGTCTCCCGACGCTTGCAGCAACACACGCCGCTTGATAACGGGTCGCGAGAAAAATCATCGCCTCCCCGGCGATAAAAGTTTCAATTACCCCTCCCTTACTCAAAGCTTCCTTCACTCCCAGCGTCAAAGCGCAAAGAATCCTCCATAGCCTACCTGCCTGTGCCTCACCTTTGAAAACTATTAATCCCGTGTCTCGCGCAGCAGCCGGCCTCCGCCTCTAAACCTTCTAAATCGATCTCGACACGGGCGTCTTTGCGAGGCCGGGCTTCTCTCGCCCGGAGGCGCGAAGCTCCGGCATCCAGCTTCTGCGGTGCGTTATTAAAAACGAAGGCTGCAGTAAAAGCGCCCGGCGTCGTGTATACCTTTAATAAACTCCGCGTGGGAGGGCGTTGAGGCTGTTGAGCGCTTGGTTGTTATAACTGGTTGGGAGCCAAGAGGCCTTCGAGCGCGCGCCAGCAGACGACGCGTCTTTTGAGTGTCCCATTACGCGGAGCGCGCGCGAGGTGCGTGTATGTGCGAGAGAGATAGATATAGAGAGAAAGCAAGGGTAGCCCCCTGGGCTCTCGAAGATTTCGCGTTGCGGTTTGTAGCGCAGCGGGATGGGTTGGAAACGACGTGGGGGGATAGTGGTTAGGTAGGGGGGGGGGGGTAGGTTTGTAACGGAGGCCGGAGAAATAATAAACGGTTTATTGCGCGGATGCTGCGGGTATGATAAAAGCGGGGATGCTCGCTGGGGAAAAATTAAATTTAGTAACGAAGAAGCTTGGGGTTGGGAATTCTTTTTGGAATTGCTCGACAATTATTAGTTACTTGTTTGGTGGAAAGTTATGGACAAAGTCCCGAATTTTAAGAGATTGTCAGTATAGTATTATTTTAGATAACAATATCCATTTTTACAAAAGTGACAGAAATGTTTATAAAGTATTTGGCAGTGATTTTTAATGAAGTCCCTTCTGGATGATATAGTGAAGAAAATAATTTATATAGATAAAGTGTTAGAGACAATAATTATAAAGTATCTAGATAACATTAAACGTCATCCAATTTTTTTTATATTTTTTATATAACGAATATGATTATGTATATTTAGTTATTTAGAAAAATGCATCTTGATATTTTATCTATATTATACATTTTTATTTTTAGATTGTAAATTGTTCCCAACTATGTATTATAGCTAAAGTCGAGCGTCATGGTGCTGTACTGCTATATTCTTAATTTTTGTGAGATATCTTTTTATCTGGATACTTGTCTACGACTGGTCACAAATCAGCCAAACGAAGAAGCTAAAACACCTCGAATTTCGGTATATAAAACAGGTCCATAAATTACCCCCGAACCCACTCCTGCATCGTAATTATTTCGTCCACGAGCTCGCGATAAGGCGTCCCCCAGAAGAACAAAGCTACGGACTTAACCCACTGCAGAGACTGTTTCAACCCGCTGTAAAAATTCTCGGATTCGCGAAATTCCTTATCCGCCGGCCGGTGAGTGCGCTTATAAATCTCGGAGTCACTCGGAAAATAATAAAGCGCGTTATCTCCGGCTCCTTCTCGCGCATAAGAATACAAAATTTTTCCTAATCGGCTGTCAACGTAATTTATCGGAGTTCTCGCGCACGAGCCGTTATCTCGCGAGCAAGAGACTATAGGAGGTGGAAGCAAGAAAGAAAGGGGGGAGGGAGGAAGTAGGAAGGAAGAAGAGACCGCGGCGAGAAAAGTTACTAGGGGAATTACGCTCTTGCTCGCAGCTGACCCTTATGGCCACTGGCTCTGGCTCCCTGCTTTTCCCACTTCATTCCCTTCTTTCTACTCGGTCTCTCTTGGATTTTCCCACTTCCCTTTTTTGCTCTTGCTCTCTCCCTCTCTCTCTGTCTCTCTCTCTCTCGTCCTCTTTTCGGCCAGAGCGAGCTCACTTTCCTATCTTAACAGCCCATCTACATTGTCTCGACTCTCCGCCTTGTTCTCTCCTTCTCTGCTTCCCGCACATACACGCTCACGTGCACAAAGAGGGTCGCTGGAGCGGGAAAATTTATCTGGAACTTAAACAATGTGTTTCTTCTTTTCGGGAAAACATACCACCTCCCGATCTCTCTCTCTCTCTTTCTCTCTCTCTCTTTCGGTGCTCTCAGGTCTTTCCTTTCAGCGGGAGAGAGAGAGGATTTAAGCCGACCCTCACCCATCATTTTGTTTTGCGAGGACTTTGGATTTAGTGCGCGCAAAATGCCAAACGAGCGCCCTCTCTTTTCGTATTCTTCTCTTTTAGCGTTGAGTTAAGTGTAGTGTAAGCTTTGCAGGAAGAAACAACGGAGTGCATTGAATACACTTTTACTACTGGGTCAGCTGTACGTTAGCTTCACTTTCTTTCTGTATTCTGTAAATATTTAATTCTGAAGAATAATCATCTCATGGACGTATTTTAAAAATTTCCTTTTCTAGGAAAATACAGTATTATAAAATCGATTACATTCTAAAGGAGAAACGGTCATAATGACGATATTGTAATAATCCAATAAATTAATCGAATGTTTCTTTTAATGCATTTGGTAAATTATTAGTTCATTATGATATTGTTGTTCTAATCGAATCTATTTTATAATTTCCTTTGCAATGGGAGGTTTAAAAATACTTTCGGAACGTTAGCATTGTTAAAAAGCTTATTATTCTGGAATGAATTGCATTCGTTTACATTGATATCTTTAATTCAGTCTTCGGCGAAAAAAATAATCGTACAACTTAATATGCTTCCTATCTAATTGATCAATGTTTCATTAGCTTATCGAGAATCGATTCATCTTCACATCTCATCATTCCCATATTTCCCCGCAAAAAAAAGGCATCGCAAACTCCCCGAAAATAAGACAAAAAGGTTCAGCAGTCGGAGCACACGCGTAACTCCCAAACTCCCTTTTTTCGCGTTATCGAGCACGCAGAGAAAAAAGGAAAGACGAATAACCCGCATCCATTCATAAGCCTTCGACTCATAGAATTTCTCCGCGCGAGAGTATATGAACTCTCCGGGCCGAGAGCGCGCGGGCGCGCGTACTTTTTGCCAGTTTCATCCCTTATGGTGTATAAGCCCCGGCGTTTTCCCCCCTTCCCTCCTCTGTCATGACAAATGATCGAAGCTTCGCCCGTCTCTCTGCCTTCCCATATACTCCATCTTTCTCTTTCTACCCCCTCCCCCCAACCCCCATGCCTCTATCTCTCTCTATCGCTCTCGTGAGAGTTTCCTGCTGGAAGTATATACAGCCAGAGAGAGAGAAAGCCTGGACGTAGATTAAAATATAGATTTTATTGTTTTCCGGTTGACGCTCGCGCGGGCCGCGATTTATACACGGCCGTTAGTCATATCGTCCTTCTCCTCCCTTGCGCGCAACGCGGGACGCATATGCGGAATAATAATTCATTCTCGATTTGTATTTTATGAGTCATTCGATAAGAATTACCATCCGTGATGAGGGTCGCGCGCGCCGCTCGAAATGGACGAATCGCGCGCCGCTGCAGCTGGCCGCAAATGAACGCGCATTGGGACGAGGGAAGAAAAAAATACGGGCTCTCGTATATTTTTCAAGCGCTCGCGCTATCGAATCGCGGCCCGAAGGTAGTTTTCATTTGCGTTCTGGAGTTTTTTTACGAGATGCTCGCTGCCTCTCTAAATTCAAATCGGCGCGTAATTATACAAGTGTCTCATTTTGCTGATTAAATGGCTCCTCTGAATGGCGCTAATGGATCAACAAGAGCGAAATACGCGGTAATTTTCTTTTAGGAAATTTATGAATGCTCGTTAAAGCGCCATTGATATTAATGGATGCTGGGCATCTGTATTATGGATAATTTTAACGTTTATGCTGGTCATCGATTTTTTTAAGGGACTGCTTTGGTGTTGATGACCAAAAAATAAATTATAGGTCATATTAACTTGCAACTTTCTGCTTACATTTAACCATATTTTAAGGCCGTATAAGTGTTTGCAAGTAAAAAATTATTGAATTATATCCCTGGTAGAAATCAATCTATTTATAAACCAGTAATTGACCATTAATAGCTATAAATGGCCTATTACTGGCTTGGAATGAGACTTATTTCTACCATAGTTATAGTTATACGTAATTGGTTAGAGCTCTTAAGAATATGATAAGCGTAGAATTGGCTATTATATAATCCTGAAAAAAGATAAAAGAATTACTTAGTCCACATGAGAGTAGCTGTTAATAAATCTAGGATTACTTATATTTTATTACATGATAATCTACCCAGTTAAGCAAAGCGAAAACGGTAAGTTATTCTCTAAATCATTACCAAATCAGTTAAATAATCAGAATTAATGTAAACCCAGACACTTAGTATACTTATATCTGGTTAAGTAATGATTTAAACAGTATGTTATCGTCTTGGCTAAGACTCATCCAGGCAAGTAACCATTGCTAACCCTTTTATCTGTATAGGACGTATAATTTCCTATTCTCAAAGATCACTTTACTTTTTTCCAACACTTTGATTTCTTTCTTCCCTCTCATCTCGGAGCTCTCGCATCCACAATCGCCCCCACTTCCCTTCACACCAGCTATCCAGCAAAAACCAAAAACAGAAGCCAGCAGCCTTCTTCCCTCCACCCATTCCCCCTTTTGTCTCTTCTCTCCTCTTCAGGCGCATCTCAACCCGCATTTCCTATACTACGACCGTTGCTGCCTGATCCCGTAGGGGCTCACGGATCTCCTCCTCCCCTCACCCTCCGATGCATCAACTCGCCCACAGCCTCTCCACCCCCCCTTTTTTTACCCTGCGATCCTCCCCGATATTTCTTCGCACTCGCCTCCATACATCGCAATTGCGTTTCCCACTCACTCTCTCTCTCTCTTTTTCTCAGCTGCAGGGCGCGGCGACTTTTCTACCTGTCGCGTAGCCGCGGCCTGATATCTGGCAGCGAGAGGCCGAGAGACGTCGACGGGGGCGCTGGGGCGTTCCGGTAAGAAGCTTCAGCTTCTTCCATCTCCGTCTTTTTGCTACTTTACTCGCGAACGCGCGCTGCGGATGGCGGAAATGGGTTAGTCCGGAGCTGGCGTCTGGGTGTCAGCTGCGGTGCGACGTCTTTCTCTCTCTCTCTCTCTTCTCGTCTGCTGTCTCTTTTGCGGTTGCTACGGTGCTCCTGCTTTCCGCGGAATTGCCGGCTATGTGGCGTGGTTCTTTGGCGCGAAATGAATCTGGATTATGGGAGATTAGAGCAATCGAGTTGGCGTTGGAAGTTTTTTTGGAGTGCTACTCGCTGGATGGGTTGGATCGAGTTTAAATGGATATTTGTTTGTCTAATGAAGTATTTTGTTTTCTTTCATTGTATATTATAGATTTATAACAGTATTTCTCTTAGTTGGTATTTGGAAGTCAATATTTCATGACCTTGTCAATAGAATTCTAATCACGATATTTGTTCAACCTCTGCTTCTTTTAAGTCCAATTCAGAATTTTTCTTATTTGTTTACCTTGGTCTACTTAGAGGTTATTTTACTTTCTGCTTTTCCAGCTAGGACTATATGCTGCTCTTGCATTTCCCATTCTAGCTAGGTGCATGACTCGCCGTATTAATTAGCGCGATTTAATTACTCTGATAACATTAGTTGACTACTTAAATTCTTCCATCTAATTATTATGTAGCATTATATATTTCTCGCTACCTACTTCTATTTTGCTCCAAATTTTGTAACAATAAGTAGAATTTATTTAATTTACTTCAATGTTCTATCATAATGTTTTCCATGCCCTCGTATCATATTGCAAGCGTGCAAGTACGGCGTAACGCAGAGGCACAGCAGATTGTGGCAAAACTACTTCGACTGGAACAAACTTGTACATAATTTCGAAGCTCGCGCAGTATGTTGCGTGGCTCTGACGCAATTGTTCTCTCGAGTTTGCATGATATTTCAAAGAAGCCAAGCAACTGTCACTCAGCCGATAAATATGATTTGAGTGAAAACGAAAACAATGTTTTAGGAACGATCCACGTAGGAGCATTAACGCTAATTTAATTCAAAACAATTTTTCTCATACACTATTCAAACAAACTCCTACTCGAAAAATTCCTCGCAAACTCGATTTCAAAGAACCTTTATAAATTATTTTCTAGCGCACACGCAATTATCCAACCTTATTTACAGTTTTAAAAAATTCCCGCAAAAACGCTTCCACAGCCCTCCGCGTTGCTCGGTAATTGAATCCCACATTTGCTTTGGCGAACAAACATTCGTTTTCAACGCCGCGCGTATCACGCTCGTGGATTTATTCGAGCCCGGTTAAATCCCGTTTGATTACAGAACGTAATCCGCCTCTCGCCATCCTAAACGCCCGAGCCATATCCAAAAGAAAAAGGCGCTTCTAATTAAAGCCTCCTTCGTCACCCGCAACAGCGAGAAAGGCGCGACAATAAAGCACCACGCAACAAACAAACAAAGAAAAAGCAACAACCACACCAGGAAGTAACGAAAAAGAAACGCACACACATAGACGAATCCCGTGCTTAAAGCCTCTCTCTCTCTCTCTCTCTTTCTCTTTTCTAAATACAAACGGCCCTTAATTAAAAAAATATCAACACTCGCGTAGGTCGAACCGACCACCTAGGTCGAAAAGTCTGCTGTCCGTCAGCTTCGTGCGAGGCACTCGACGGCCTAATGCTACACTATAGCAAACACGGCGGTTTTATAGCCGTAACTACACACGCCTTCCCTCACCCCCTCAGCGACTCAGACTGCTTACCTTCAGAGGGTACGCACGCGCACCCACACACACACACGGAGCAAGAGTCTCGGTGCCTTTTCGTCACGCCATTCCGCTATACGAATATCGCGTGCCGAAGCGTTCCATCGACCGTGTTGCCTTCGCCTTCTGACTTTGCTCTCTCTAACTCCCTCTGCTTGGAGAAGTTTCGCCTTCGACTTGCCTTTTGGCTGTTATTATAATAGAAAGAAGGCTTTTCCCGTGCAGCGCTGGTACACAGATATATACGTATACACGACTCTGCATAACTGGGAGTACCGAAGATGAAAGCCGTTTGAGACGCTTCGAATTATGCTGCTTAATGCAATCGCTTTATGTAGCTGCAGCGGCGCTCGCGCTCCCGGCTATTAATGGGGCCAATAAGCGGCGATTTCGCCGTCAAAGCGTCGGAGGGGGCGCTTGCTCGTTTGCCGCTGCCGTTGCTGCTGTGTGCGCATGTTCTTAGCGAGGGAATATTGCGTTTGTCGGCGCTAGAGTCAATGCTTGCGAGCGTTCTATGATCGACGACGACGACGAGGCAGCGTAAGTACATTTGCGGCTCAAATCTGTGGTGCGCGAATGCTTGCAAGAGTCTTCTCGCGGTTCAATGGATCGTCGCCGATAACTCGGGGCGTAGGTAGTTATTTTACAAGGGCTGTTTGCGCGGAGGGCGCTAAGGTTGTTCATGGTTTGAGAGGCACTGGAAGAGAAGTTTGAAAGTTTGGGTAGTTGATTTTGATGGGAATTGTGAGATGATGGAACATTGTGTGATAAATCCTCTTATTATGTTAAACGTCGTTTGTATCGGCTTTATATGCAACCTATTACATTACTTCACACGCACTTTTTTAGCCCGTATTCTAACCAGTGAACCGGAAGTGACTTGTAATAAACCGGAAGCGATACCAGAAATGATTTTTTATTAAGCTGTGCTAACTTTTATTGTATTTTATTACTTCATATGCATTTTTTTAGCCCGTATACTAACCTGGAAATGATATACCACTAAACCGAAGTGACTTGTAGCAATCTGGAAATGATACCAGAATTAATTTACAATTAAATTATCATAACTTTTATTCTTGTATATTATTACTACTCATACGTCTTTTCGGATCGGAAGTGAATCGAAAGTGGCCGGAACTGATGACTGTTCTATTTTAAATTCATTTTATATTTCAGGATATTTAGTTAAAATTACGAGCTTTTTATGAAATAAAATTTAAAATAATGATTTTATCAACCTATGGTAACATTAGCAAGCGAGGAATCTCTTTTTATCTCAATATTGTAAACGAAAAGATAAAAGTTTTATTCGATTTCTTCATCAATCAAATTCTCCGATGTTCAGAGATTTGATCGATATTGGGGAACGACGTCTATTGCAAAGCCCATTAGCGAATGATATTACGTCTAGCATTTGGGTTGTTATCGTATTGAGTTTAATGAGAAATCTAGGCTAATTTAATTGCACTTTCAGGCCGCGCTGTTGCAATTGCAATCGAAATGTTTCGATTGTTAGAGAGGCTACATAAACCGAAGTTCTACTAAGACACTACGGTGCTGCATTATGCGACGGGAATAGCTCATTGTAATGGCGATGAACTGATTTATTTTGAAAAGTTTGTACAAAAGTCTTTCTTTTAAGTAAATACTATTATACTAAGAATCAATTTAGTACTTTGACCCACTTACATTATTATCGTCCGTTGTTCTCACTAAAAGGGCGTTTATGCAATTGTAGTTTATTATAATCCTGGAGTAAAAGAACGTAATTATCATTATTGCGAGTTGCAAATCAAGTGCAAAAAGTTCAATTTACTGTTCAGTAACAGCAAAGCCATCAGCAAATTATAAAGTCCATAAATAAATTACCGCAATTTTTACGATATCCATAAGTCCCTCTCTCGTTTTCACACACACACACACACTCTATTTATTCGGAAGCATACAGCACAGCAACGCGGCTCGTTAGCTCAACTAAGTTTTTTATGATAACAGAAAAAATGGGACGTGCCATCCACGGTCGCGCGACTAATGCGTCCATTATAATAAAATATGAGTCATCGGTGTCATCGGTGTATATACGATCTCTCGCAAAGGGACACACACATCATATCTCTCTCTCACTCCTCTGCTCTAATCAAAATTGATGTGCCGGTGAGGGGGAGTCTACCCCATACACATACGCCGCACAGGAACCGCGGAGCATATTTTTCGCGCTCTCGCAGATTGATTAACGAGTCGGCATTGTCTGTACGCTTTGAGATTTTCTCGAGCGGCGTCCACTCGACTCTCCCTCGACAATCCAGTTTCTTTACCCGGCGCGTAATCGCGACCCCCCCCCCCTCCCTCTGCTCTCTTTCTCTTCTGCTTTTATTCTTTGTTCCCCCGCGCGAGTAACGACAAAGAAATCGCTCTCTTCAGACTCTTTCTCTGATGTTGGAAGCGGAGGCTCCGCTTGGCTCCTCGTCGGACCGTCCGACGAGAGGAAATTCGCGACTCAGAATGCGCGAAGGCTCTCGCTCGTTTATCCGGCGCAGGTTGAGTATCTGGTGATTATCCATTGATTTTGAAGTATCTTTTTTTTTGTAAATTACGTTTGACGGATTTCTTTTGATTATGTTTTTCAAAGGGAATTTTCGAATGGAAAGGTTTATGCATTTAGTTGGAAACGTTTCTGTTCGTTTCAAACTTTTTTATTATATTTCGAACAAAGCGTGCATTTTTTAAAATTTATTTTACGTAACGATTTTATAATATTTTATGCTATTGTTATTATATTTCATATGTTCTCTAATTTGTTAATAATTAATCTTAAAATCCCGAAAACTGAATGCTATAGTAGCGGAGTCGGTTGAAATATAATATTCATTCGCTTGTACACTATACATGATATCAGTAAGTTGATTAAAATAGAAATATTAAATTTTAGTATCTAGTATCCCCGAAAAAGTTACGTTTATTATTTAATGACTTTTTCACATGCATTGTAGAGTCAAAAAATACACATCCTATATGATTTATTTATTCAATTTATCATATTATAGGAAAATAAAATAAGATTAATAAGATAAGATAAGATTTCCTATACAAAAATAAGATCGAAAAACTGAATTTCTTATTGTGATTAATAAAAGCTAATTAAAGCAGATTGTAACTTGTTGTATTAGAGTAGCTACTTAAATCCTTAAAAAAGTAAAACTGGAAATGGTATAATCAAAAGTCCTACAAAATATATCTTAGTTCATAATTAATCCGATTTCTCATCCAATCAAACTGTTTCCCGCGAAACAATGCAACGAATTTCCGTCCCGTAAAGAAAAACCAGCGAACGTGACCGTTGAAAATTTCATAACCCACCTTAAACCACGGCTCACCCTCGTGCTCAGCCAGCTCGAATCCGTCGTTTCAATCGAAAGCCATACGGTTATGATCCTCATTATTGCGCAATTCATTGCCCTCTCTTCTTCATCTCTCGACCCGTTTTCTCGGTATCCCTCTCTAGCCTTCCTTTTTTTTCCAGAGCTACTGCTGCTGCAGCAGCAACTCCGATCTTTCGCTTCGTATATACGAGCGAGCGAGCGAGAGAGAGAGAGAGAGAACGCAAACAAACGCGCAGCAGCAGTCCGGCTAGCCTCTGCACATACGTTATTTGGCGCGCTTCCAACTGTAGTCATGCCAAACGCGTGGGATATACACACACGCGCGCCTTCCATATCCCCGGGACGCTAACGCGCGCAGGAACTTGCGTTCCCGTTCTTTTTTTTACCTACAGCTGGCTTTTTCTGCTCTACTCTACGGGCTGGGTTTTTCTTCGTTTTTGCGGGAGATTCGCAGGAGGATGCATTAAGTTCGCTCTCACTCTCTCTCTCGCTCATTTTTTTGGATCGAGAGGGAGAAGTCACGATTGAGTGAATGTATCCTCGCTGAAATTGACTTCTCTGCTTTCTTATCATTGCGCTTCTGCTGTGTATTAAAATTGTGTTTTATATATTTATATTGATAGAGGACACTTTCAGCATGAGAAAATTAGTGTTCATGGATACTTGTTGATGGACTTTTAAACTTGTTGTTCAATTCATAAGAACAACCTAATCATTTACGTTAACTAAGCAATCTTAATGTAATTTGATCGGTTGCTTTTTTATATTAAAATATCATGTCCTGGCCAAGCTTTTAGACAGTATATAAGATGCCAATTCCAATTCTCCGAATAGATCTTCAAAAAATAAAGCGTGGGTGATAAGAAAAATTACGTTCTTGAATGGTTCAGAGATTTGCTAAATTGAAGGCTTGCGATAGACACAGCTAAATCCAGGGATGATCACCTACGATTACTATATGTAATAATAGTTCTCGAGGGTCAGTCGTGATTCAATATTGAGTACTCCATCTTCTTTTATGATAAAACTATAATTAGATCTAGTGTAAGAAAATATTACTATGTATTTTATGAGTTATAGCTTCTGTAATAATGCGCATAATACAGCACGAATGAAACGAATTGCTATTATATAAAAGCATAAAGGTAAAAGGTTTAATTTTCGAATTACATTGTATACTAAAGAAAAATAAAGATGATACAAATCTTAATCAAAAAGAGATGAGTTTGTAACTCTTCTGTTTAAAATGCCAATCAGCCAAAACCATCAGAAACGGGTGGGGATAAATGTGCCGAAAGATAATTTTGCAGACGAATAATAATGCCGAATTTATTATACCGAAGGGTAAATTTTCCGAATGGTGAAATGTGCCAATGGGTAAGGTAATCGATTAACAAAAGTACCGAAATAAAAGGTTCCAACGGGCAAAAATGCCGATAATTAAAAATGCTGAAATGTTGAATGGCAACGGGTAAAAACTAATAATATCGAATATTGAAAAGAAACGACCTAACAACAATTAACACATTATTATAATACATGCGCATATTTTAATAAAAGTATTCTTTTGTCCAAAATTTCGATTTCGGGATTTTCTTTTTCGGAATTCTTGTTTTCGGCATTTTTAACTTTCGTCATATATAATCATAGGTATTGATTTTTTCGACAATTCTAACCGTTCGGTAAATTTATCCTTCTGAAAATGTATCTCTCGGTATATTTATCCCCACCCATCCGAAACTATTTAACTCGTAACACTAAGTTCTAATTAATCCATCCAACAAAGTCACCCCCTCAAAACAATCAGAAACAAGCGAGATAAAAGCCCGGCGCATCAACCCGATTGCTTATGTAATCCCACATCATACCGCCCGCTGCTATGCAAATAATCCCCGAAAGGGAGGCGAATCGGTTCGTTTGATTTTCGGGGCCGTGGGGCAAGCCCGACGAGAGATCAGTATCGCATCAGCGGCGCGCGCGCGCACCGCCCGGAGGGCAGCGACGAGGAAACAAGAGAAGACACGAGGTGGACGGACGCGTGCGCCGGCTCCCCATGACGATCTTCAATGGACTGGGCAAACAAACGAGTTTGGCCGATCGTTTGCACGCTTTCTAGCTCGTCGACTGTTGCGGGAGCGAGCGAAATAATTCAGGCGCCGGCGCCAATGCTGGCCGAATCGTCAATCGCGCGAAGGGTGGTGGTACAAGTGAGTGAGAGAGTGGGGGGTTCCTGCATATTTTCGATTGCACTGTCGCTCGTCGCGCGTAAATCGGGTGTATACCGCTCCAGAGCGACGTATTGCCGTGAGTTTTTCAGTGAGCGTCGAGAATTAGTTTTTTCGAGGGCTCTAATTGGTGTAGAATAGATTCTTTGCTTTGAGAGTGTGTGTTAAATGAAATGTAGAATCTAGTGATGTTCGCGTGGAATTGGATCGAGATTCGGGAAACCTTATGATAGACTCTGCGAAACCTAAAGGAAGTACGCACAAAAATAATTATAAAAAATTAAAGGAAAGATTGAATTTATTATAAAAACATAAAAATATCTAAAAACTGTTAACTTCTTGTGTATACCACTAAGTTAAAACTAATGTCCTCTTGTCTCCAGCTATATATTACTTGTGTGCCCTATAGACGGTTGGTAGTGAAGGGCACTTGTATACCTTTATAATTTTTGTATACCCCATCAATTTCTTCTATTGGGTTTCGCAATCTTTCTTTAGGATCCGCGAATATCAATTGAGTTCATGGAGACCAATAGATTAGATCTGTTACATTTAAATATAATTTTTCGACGTTGTAATTCGACGGAAGCACAAAATTCCAAATGAAAAATTGCTAATTCAATTTCGCGATAAGCCCTGAAACCATGAACTGTACTAAAGTAGGTAAAAAAAATTCAGCGAATTATTTCGGCAAATCCAGGAGCGTTAAACATCAAATGAAAATTCGCCCCGGCGCAGGAGTAAATTGGATCAATGAGAGGAGCCGGCAAAAAGGCGCAGAAAACTAATGCAAAATGTAAAATTGGAAAGGATAATACGATCTATTATGAAACGCGAATTAAAAAAGTGGGAGCGAACACCGGAAATTCCCAATCTCGTCCGATTACACAGTCGCACGCAGGGCGGCATTAAAATTCGTAACGAGCGCCCGTCCGCCCGGGAGGAAAAATAATTTCATTCGCCGCTCGACGTTTATTTTATACAAAAAGGCGGCAGTTACGCCGCTGCCAATGAGCGCGCAAGCGACGCAAAAAACGCTGATTTACGAATAGCGAGTGCCCCCCCCCCCCCTCCGGATTTTCCGTAGCCACTCTAATTACCAGAAAAATTTTTGAACTTAATCAAAACGTGCGCAGCGTAATTCATACTCGGCGTATGTTTGCCCGGCATAATTGTGGCGGCTTATTCGAGCGCGGGTCTTTAAAATGTACTCAAAAAGTTCACTCCCGCGTGCGCGCGCACGTAGCCGTGATTTGCGGATCGCAACCATCGCGTATATATATATAAGCTCTTTCTCTCTTATTTACCCATTACTTTTTCTCTCTCTCTCTTGCGAATCTCGCGCTCGGTTTGTCGGTTTTTTCCTTCCTCGCGAGCCAGAAATTCTAATTTACCTTATTTACATTCGAGCTGGATGTGTATATATACTTGCTGTGGAGAATCGCCGCTCGCGAGGAAAAAGATCACACGCACACACCGAGGAAAACGAATTTAGGTTTAATTTTTTGCGCTATCGCTTCAATTTTTCGCACCGCGTCATCAGTGGGCGGCGGAGGATAGAGCCCCGGGAAGATTCATCCGAGGGACGATTATAGGTTTTAATTAAAAATTCAATTACGGCTAAATTACGACTAAAGGATTTGGCGCCCAACGTGGGCCGCCGTCGCCAAATCCTTTAAGCGCGCAAAAACGGAAACCGAAAATTAATCTGAATCTACCACTACCTCTCCTCTTTCCCACTCCTCTTGGAACGGATGTGCCTCCTCGCGCCTTCTCTGCCTCGGCGCGAGTTCAAATGGGAATCAGCAGTAGCGCGCCGCATATATGGAACTCCGTCTCTCTCTCGCTCCCCTCGAACACTACAGCGAACTTAGTTCTCGTCTCGGAGTGAGAGAGCCTCGAGAGCTGCTGTTCGCAAGCGCGAGGTACTTTGCTTCCTCATCTGATTTCGCGAAGCCTCGTGAATGTAATAATTAACCGCGAAATACGATTTAACGAAGAGGTGGAGGGGGGGGGGGGGGAGGGGGGAGGCTGAGGAGATAGCGTGCGCTAGGAGTCCTATTGGCGAGATAATTAATGGGAGAGGCGCTTCGGCATCGCGAATTCTATTTCCTTTCGTATATGCGAGGAAGCAGAGAGAGAAAGAGAGAGTAAGAGAGAGAAGATAAGTACTTACTGTGGATTTGGAGGATCTTAGAGAGGCGGCTGTTTATGCGGTATTGCGATATGCATAGTAACATTTTGAGGTTGAATTTTGCGGTTCCGGCTGCGGAGGAGCGAATTATTACATTAAGGTGTACAAGTATGTAGCGGGTATTTTTATTACTCGATATTTGAGTGAAAATTTAATTTGATTTCAGGTAAAACTGATTTTACATCAATGGAATATTCCGCGTCATTGGATTTCGTACGAAATTTTCAGTTCAAAAGTTCGACTTTGATTAAATCAAATCTTTCCGCAAACTTCGAACCGATCCTCATTCCGCATTCTAAAATCTTCAATTTGGTTCGATCACTGAAAAATCTTTAAACTCGAGCAGTTCAAAGTTCACAATACTATCCATCTAGGAAAAAAACTACCAAATCATTCTTTATCGCTTAAGAATTCAACACCACCTTCATCTCAAAGTTTGACTTTGATCAAATCAAATCTTTCCGCAATCTTCAAAGCAATCCTTATTTCACACTCTAAAATCTTCAATTTAGCTCGATCACCGCTGAACATTCAAACCCCAGCAATCTAAAATCCACACATTAACCATCCCAAAAAAGACCACAACAGCATCCTTAATCATCGAAGAGATCAACACCACCCACACCTACGCTCAACCTGCAGTTCAAGCGGCACAAATCGAGTCACTCGCAAAATATCGCCAAGTCTTGTTTGCTCTCTCGCGAGCAAAGTTGCTCCATCACCGACGTACGCGCGCGCACACGTCAACGCTCCCTCGCACATCTACACACGGCCCAACGTCCCGGACTCAAGATTGAAGAGGTTAACTTCATAGCGGATCAATTTCCTCGGCTCGTTTCCTGCATACGGCTCTCGATTTCCATCCCGCCGCCACCGCCGCCGCGTCTTCGTCGTCGTTCCGCCTCCTCCTCCTCCTTCCACCACCCTTTCGACGACCTTTAGCGTATAGGTATACGTATATATAGAAGGCTTCCAGCCAACCATGACTGCGATTGCATTTTCCCCGAGTCCAGAGAGAGATAGAGAGAGGGGGGGGGGGGGGGGAAAGCTTTTGTCTCTTGCGCAGCTCGCTATCGAGAGGGTCATGAGGCTTTATGTGACTTGGAAATCGCGGGTGCAGTAGAAGGAGGGGTTCTCCGTCGGAAAATTGTTTAGCGATATGATAATGTGTTTTGCCGATGGACGAATTGATGTGTATATATTGCGAAAAGAGGATTTGCAAGGGTTCGCGGGAACGTGGCTTCGCCGTATATGTTATCGGAATCATATAGTTCAGTGACTGAATGATCAAAAGCTTTGATTTCAGTTAAATTGACTTTCCGTAAACCAGATTGATGGATGCTTTTGGAACTAAGCAATTACATTAAGCTGTTATACAACAAAGTTAACATACCGTTAGTAGAGTACTAATTAGAACGTTGTACAAGTCGTTGGTTGATTGATTAATTTGCACTGCGTACGCAATATTTGAATTGCGAACAATTATTATAATTGCAAAATATGTTGAACACTTAATAAATACTATCTTTTTAATATTTAATTGCATAATATCACGAACGCCGCGGATATAATTAGAATATCAAACGCACAAACAAAGTGCTACAATTATAATTACGCCAACAATCAACTCGGCACACAAAATTCATCAAACCGTTACCGCACGCTAAACAGCCCGAACCTTCGGCATCATTTTCTAATTCATAACCTTCCCCCCTCATCCACGATCCACTCCAACAGCAATAATCAAAAATTATAATTGCTCGAAAATTACAAGCGCGTAAAATCTCGCTCTCGGCGCACATACACACATTCTTTCTCTCTCTCTCTCTCCTGTATGCTTCTTCCGCGATTGCAACGGGAATTCCAACGGCACACAATGGAAAGCGAGCCCTCTAGTAACGATAAATTTTCCTCCCATTTATACCCCCTGCTGCTGCTGCTGCAAAAGAAAAAGAAGGATGCAGAGAGAGAGCAAGAGAAAACGGTAGCATTTCTGCAGCTCCGCGCGCGCCGCGGCTCGTTATGACAAAGCAAAACGATCATATTCGCCCCCGATGTTCGTGCAGGCACGGCCGCGTAATATACCCGTATAGCACTGAAAGAGCGAGAGAGAGGCACGTTCGTTTCTTCGAGCACGAACACCACGAGCTCGGCGTAGTATAAGGACGCCAATTTCGGTTGCTGCGCACTCGCTAGCTCCCTCTCACCTATATATATATATACACGCACATTGCCGCAGCATTTCTCTCTCTCTCTCTTTCTCTCTCCATTCGGTGCGGGGCACCCCGAGATTGCATCTGGCGAACTGTCGAGCTAATGACCGGGCAGTATTGAAACTGCGCAGGTTGTTCCGGTAACAGCCGCGGATGAGGGGGAGGCAGGCTCAACTATATTGGAATAACGCGCGGCTGTTTCTGCTGGCGGCGGCCGGCCGCCGTAACAATTATATGCCGCACCGCTGATGCCCACTCAAATCGTCCACTGCTCGACGCTCGCCGCAGTCTACACTTGGGCCGCGTAGTTTCTCCTCCTTTTGCGCGGCCTGAATCGTTTTACGAGCGCGTGCTTTTCTTTCGCCGCGCGGATGGCCGACGGGATTTTTCCCTCTTGCGTTTGCCGTGGATCGATTTTTTTAAATTAATACGCTGCCTGGAGGGGAACGCGCGTGGGTTTCCTTTATGGCCGGCGGGGATTGTTATGGGATGCTTTTGCGGAGAGTGGCTTTTCACGCGCGGAGAATGTCGCGGTGGAGTGCGCGCCGTTGTAAATTGTAATGTTGTTATTTGGCTTTCGGAGGCCGATAAAATGTTGTTCCTGGTGAATGAATTCCTTCAAATTGTATCTGTATGATTCTAACATTTTAATGGTTGTAATTATTTTGTAATAGACTCCTTAGCGGGTTTTTAGTCAAGTATAGATATAGATTTTCATGCATTTCGTACGAATATCTAGACAGAGTCTAGTCTTTAAAAGCTTTTTATTAATATTGATAATAAAGTGAAAATAATAATCTTCGACAAAATAAATTATTAAAGCATGAATAGAAGATAGTTGGGTAGTATCATATTTGTAAAATCGGGTAGTACATTTCATTAGAGTGTGATTACTCTCTACTTTTTAAATTCGATATATGTATCTGCAATGTATATCAATGTATATCGATATACTTTACAATACATACTATATTACATAGATCTTAGAGGCTGTTCATCATCATGGTGATTTTAATTTGTCATTATAACCTTCAAACATATTTTAATACGATGAACTGTCAACGATTTCTTTACTAAAATGCATATAATATGTGTTTTGTTCTTAGTCAATGGATCTACCTAAACTCCGGTATACTAGCAACTTACTACCCTCAATCTCCCGCTATACAATTCTAAAATTCTTTACTACACCAGCAATGTCCATTCAACCACACCCCCAATATACAAACAGCTCAACTCCGGCTAAACAAGCATCGCGCCAACACACGCGGCCAACTTCCGCCCTAAACGAAAACTCTTCCACTCCCCCCCCCCCCCCCCCCAAAACTGCATTCAGTCCATCACGAGCGCGCGAGCGACGGAAATTCGCCCTTGACGTGTGCTCTCCAACTCGTCGTCGTTTGTCCAAGTTCGCGCAGTGCCGTTAGTTTCTCCTCTACGACGACGACGACGACAATATCCGCGGATCTGCGCTCGCCTCGGCGTTTATCCGGGAGCTCGTTCTGTTTGTTCCCTTGGTCCTGCGCAAAGCTCCGCTTCTGCTTGCAGCTTTCTACCCCAACTGCACACACACACACACATAGCCTCTAACTCCGGTCGTTCTTCCGGCCGAGTTGCGCGCTTCCCTCGAATTTGACTTAATATAGAGGAGGAAAAGAGTTCAAACGACGGGCCAGCGGGATCAAAAAGGAACGAGCGAGGAGGAAAGGCAAACGGTGCGGAGATCGACTTTCGGTTTTCGGCGCTCGGCGCTCGTGTTTGCGCGCGAGCCCCCGCGTGGCGCTTTCATTAAGTGACCGGTGAGCGCTCGCGTCAAAGCGAGTACCTGACGCTCTCGCGGTTCGCTGACCTCGTGGCTGGCGGACGGCGGCAGCGCCGCGGCCGATATTGGAAAAGCCCGGAGCACGGCAATGGCCCTTTTAAGCTCCTCGGCCCTTCGGCCGACGTTTTAATAATAACTTCCGGCTTGCTGGGTTTGGACTTGGATTTCTTTTTTCTGCTTTCTGCCCTCTATGGCGCTTTGGCTCTTTGCGTGCGTGTGCGCACGCGGAAAAAGAGTATTAGAACTTAATAGGACTGCATTTTTTGGAAATGTTTTCTTCTGTGCATGACGGTACGCGGATACGCTTTTGTAGTTCAAATGGTTGCAGTTTTATTTAAGGCACTCTGTACATTGTCAATTATGAAGTTAGAAAAATTGAAGCTTGAAATATTGTTGTAGGTTCTTTCGTACAATATTTTCGTGATATTCATAGCTTGGAAAGAGATTTTTGGTTCGATTTTTAAATCTGTTTGAATTTTGTAAATAGAACGAGATTTTCTTATGTTACTTTTTTCTTTTTGTATGTATTGCAATTAAATCAAAAAGTTTACATAAGAAACACATTCTAATCTATTAAAATATGATATCAAAAAATTGTGAAAGAACTCAATAGTATAATCGAAGCGACAGATCTTTACTAAACTCTGCGTTTTGTCATGTGTAAACTGATTAAGTTTAAGTTTGTTTGACAGCAAAAAAATTTAAGCGAAAAATACGTTTCACGTCTTATGATGAACATAAAGTCAGGAATGCTTAAGAAAAGAATTCTATATATTTAAGCAACAAATTCTTTATATAAAATGAAAAGAATAATCGTTCATTTACCTGTAAAAGCTTTACAAACTTTTTTACGATAACGGGTGAGTAACAAACAATTGTAACTATATGCAAGCCCCAAAGTGCTTCACCTCTACATAAAAAAAAAACGCTTACGCCAACACACGTTGTAATAAAAATAGATTGGAGCTATCAAAGTCACAATTCCAGTACGAAAGTAGCTATATATACATGTATGTAACTCCAGTCGGCAGCACACTATGTTCGTCCTTTTTCCGAGTCCGGGCCGCCAAGCGATGCGATGCCTCGTCGCGATTAAAGGCTAATAAGTACGAGTCCCTCTCTCTCCTGCTCTCTCGTGTGTGCCACTACCTCCGGTGTCCCGGTCGTTGTGTACTTTTTGATAAGGCCCTTAAATTACGTCCAATTATACAGAGAAAGGAACGCTTTTTTGCTCCTAACCTCCAGCTACGCCCGTCAGACCGAGCCCAAGCGTGTAGTCGTGCGTCGTCGTCGTCGTCGTCCTCGTACTACCACAGTTCGGGCGGACGGTAGGGGCTGGTACGCACGAAATTATGCCACATGCTCATGCATATTTATGAAGCCCGCCGCGGCGCGCGGAGGGGCTCGTCGCGTGATGCCAGCACCGCGCCGCGGCTCTCCGTGGCTTTTCCCTCTCGCTCTGTAGCCGGTTGCTTTTTCGCGAAAGTGTAAAAAGGGGCGAAGTGAAAGTCATTTGTTAAATAGCCAGACACTGTGTGTGTGTAAACGTGTGTCTATGTGTGAAAAAGGAAGATGTTATCCGGGGGCTTCTTTTTTCGCGTCGCCTCGTTAAAACGCCGTTTAGCCGAGACGCATAAATTAATAGACCGAGTAGTACGGAGGGAGGAGCGAGGTATTCCGGGGAATACTAAAATGACGCGTGCTCGGGATTCTCGGGACGGGCTGTACGGGAATGCCGGATATTCTCGAATCGATGATTCGCGAGAGTCGATGTGTATAGTTCTGATGCTGCCGGTGCAGTATAGTGTCGGGGGTTATATAGACACCGGTTGCGGACGTTAAGAGCGAGTCGAGCTCGCTGCAGTGAAAGCTGTTCAAGTATTCGTTAATTGAGCGAGTGGTGCGTGTATATATTCTTCCGCGCTGTTACTGACACCTCCGATCAATTTGGTTTGGTATGGAGTTTGGGACACTGTTGTTCCATTAATCTCGAAAAGGCTCGGTATTCGATGCACGGTAGCTTAGTAGTAGATCAGGATATGGATTTCGAAAACAATACTATTGTTCCACTAATACCTTCAAGATGCAGAGTAATCTGGAGATTTGTACATGGATGTTTTAGTTTAGTGGATTATTTCAAGAAGGTAATTAAACGAATTGAAGAACTCTTTTCGGGGATTCATTACATGTCTTTCAATATGAGACAATTTTTGGAGGCCGACAGACGCTTCCATTTTTTAAATGATGTTCGTGGATTAATTTAAGAGAAAAAAACTTTTTTTTAAATAAAACGAGGATGCTTGAAAATACATTTTAACGTTCAGAAATTCCCATTTTTTGCATGACCTCCATTCATTGAAATATCAATATTTTTCCAAATCCGTATACACTTTGATACATTTTTACGTTGCAACTATTGTTTTTTTTTCTTATTGTCAGAGATCAATCTATGTGTCCGGGACAGTGTACATTGTTTACCATTCGCCAAAAATATAGTTGTTATTTTTATATAGCGTTGTTATTTTATGTTTAAAAACGTAAAATATCTTTAATATATATATATACAAATCCTTTATAAAATTTTGTTCTCATGCATTAAGATATATATGTATATATATATATATATATATATATATATATATATATATATATATATATATATATATATATATATAAACTTTAGAAAAAGGATCATTTTCATTACCTTCCTGGGAAAATTGGCTAAATAACTTATGTATTACTTAGAAGCCTCCAGGCTAGCCTGAACCTTCAAAGACACCCACTATCGAGTTCACGACAGCAAAACAGTAGATCCGGTCCACGTATAACCAGCCGAGCACAATGTACAAGTTCGCTACCGCCTCAGCGACCACGCCTAGTTAAGATCGAATCTCAAAAGCAATTTGGCTTCGATCGGTCGCGGATGTCAGCCGTGCGCGCACACCGCTCGCGTAACACTTGTAGCGGAGAGCGTCGATCGGACAGTTCGCTGTCTGGTATGCGCAATTGCCATGACCAAAGGAGAAACCTCGGTCGCGCGAACTTCCGAGTATACATCCCCCCGACCCGCGTATGCGATCGTAAATGGCTCTAATTCTCGGGATGAAAAAAGCGAACAACTCTACGGGATAAAATAACGACGAGATAAGAAAAGCCTCCGGAGAAGGAGAATTCAATTACCGGACGGTTAGCGTATCGTTACCGTCATTTCCTGTATACACGCGCCCCGAAATATAATTAATCTGCATTCGCGCGATAAAAGGTCTAATTTTGCGCCCCACGTTGGGCGCCAAATATCTGTCTCCAGGAGTTTATTAGGCCGCGAGAGTTGGTCCGCCGTCGAAATCTGCTCCGCGTGCCTCGCTTATCTCTTCGCTCGGTATTCCGGACTGAAATTAATTCCGTTTATCATTATTTTTCCGAGTCTCCTCCTACCGCAAGGTAGGAAAAAGACGCAGACGCAGGCGGAGAAAGGCTATAAGGTTATACGTTATATTCGCGTCCCGCGCAAGACTACGCATAAGGAAGAGCGAGAGAGAGAGAGAGAGAGAAGGAGCGAAGGAAGTCTCGGGTAACGCGGTAGCGCAGGCACCCTCATAAATATTCACGATGAAATCTACCCCTCGATAATAACGGGCCCCGATATATATATATATATATATATATATATATATATATATATATATATATATATATATATACGAGTGGTTGGCGCGGTAGAGCTCCTGAGTATCTGATGCGATCCCACACGAATGCACAGACACACGGCTAGAGTTGTGGGGGCGATGGCTCTTACCACCTCCTGTGTCTATATCTCGCTGCATTATCCATCTCTCGCTCTCTGCTCTAGGTACGATCTCTCTGGCCTCTAACTTTACCTCGTGTAGAGAGTCTGAGCTGCTGCTGCTGCCTGTGCTGTGTGTTTGTGTATCTCTGTTCGTCATCAGCGGAGAGTCTTATCGGTTGAAAAACCACCGCTCGTCGAGTCGTAAGTTAGAAGACGCAGTTTTTGAGGATTAAATTTTTGTTGTTGAAGGTAGTTACTCATGGTTGTCTGATTGATAGTCATTATGGTTAAATGATTTTATAATTTACAAGTAATAATGAATGAGTGATTAATAATTTATATAGAGTCTCTGATAGAAAATTGACCGATTCCGTTGGTTATATTATCAATTTTTAGGTTAGCTAAAAGTTGATTAGAAAGTATCTATGATTTGACTAGAAACGAATTAAGAATTCAGTTAGGAACTCAGTCGATTAGATGTAGGCAAGGCAATACGGTTAACCAATAAAGTTTTTATTGGTCTTAATATTCTATATTAATCTAATTTCTGCCAGTACTAAAGGCAGATTTATTCATAAACGTTATTGATCTACTTTTATGTCTCAACATACGGGTTTCTTGCTAACTTGTTAAGCAGAAATGTTATTTTATAAAATCTCTACCAGGGATGTACATTCACTGCGAATTACGTAATGTTAAATAATAAATAATATTTAAATAATATTTTGATGCATAGATGATGATGATTTTGATGATGATGATGTAATGCATTTCTCTGATAAAAGCTTATAATTATTCGGATCAAGTATTAAATACAAAAAGAAAAGCGATAAAACGGTTAATTAACGATGTTATTAACTGCGAACATTCGACCATCCTGACGCACGGGTTTTTATTAAATTAAGCATTAAAAGCTCGCAAATTAAAAATCAATATAAAAACATACGCTTTAAATAAAATCTACTGATAATTCGGCATCGTGCTGTACACGCCCATCCCCCAGAAATTTTCCACTTTACAAACGCGGCCATTATTTCGGAAATCGATAGATTATTCAGCACGATAAAGCCCCGTCGTCCTCCAGGTAATCGCATTAAAATAACAATTACTCTCACCCATTCCGATTAATAAATCTCGAAAATAAATCTCCCTCTCTCTCTCTCTCTCTCTCCGCACTTTCGTCCACCAATGCGGACTCCCCATTTCGACCCACTGCACAATGCGACGGCAGCCTCGAAATTTCTTAAGACGCTCTCAATTACCGGGCGATTTCACTGCCGGCGCGCAGAATCCTCGCCGTATAAAGTGTCTCTCGGCAAGTTCTCTTCGCCGCCCACGTCTAAGCGAAAACATTACACCGTGTACGTGATCCTTTCCGGTCCGCGCGCGAGCCGCCCAAGATTGAGTGCGCCAGTGGCTTGTACAGTTCAGCGCAGACACAGTCCCCCCGAAGTCTCTCTCCTACTCCTACTCTTTTCGCGAAGGCAGCCATGCGGACAAAGAAGAGAAAGAAGAGAAAATGGAGACGAAGTGAGAGCGAGAGAGAGAGAAAGAGTAAATTGGTAAAAATGTCGGAGGACTGTTTGGGGGGGTGGGAACTAGTGCGGACTATTCTTCAGCGACGCGCTCGTGTTTTCCACTCTCCGAATCTCTCTCTCTCTCTCTGTCTCTCTCGTTCTCGCGCGCGTCTTCTCACCGTATATAGCGTTGCCCTCGCTATTTTTTTCATCCGCTCGAAGGCGGGATTCTTTCCGGCTGCGAGCTCGTCGCTCTTTTTTTTTTGCTCGCCTCTCGCTTTTGACCGTTGGAAGCTGCTGCCGAGCTCTCTCGCCTCCGATTCTTCCGCGTGCTTTATGTCTGCAGAGGAAAGTTTGCCGGAGTGTCCGGTAGAAGTAATTTTACTTAGCGCGAGGAGCTTGGGAATTTCTTCTTCGGAGCCGTAAATGAGAGTTAGGTTTTAATGACGCCGAATGGAAATTGAACATATTTTTATCTGTGAAGTTAGGGAATGTGCAATATCTTTTAGAAAAAGATGAATCGTTAGATAATTTTGTGTTAATATTCAAGTCTTAGTGTAAATATATTAATCATAAGTAATTCCAGTGTAATTATATATCCTATTACTTTTTCTGTATACTCTTTTTGACTCCAGTGTCAGAATTGAGTTCTGTTAATGGGAAAATCCAATATGGCTGTTATAAACAGACAATAATATCTATTATCTATTATTTTGAAATGTTTTTCTTTGCATATGGAAAAAAGTATGAATTTAATAAAAGAAAGCTGTCTCAATAGTAGACAAAATATTAAATATTAACTTACATGTTTTTTAATTCGACTTTGCGGTCTTCAAATGGCGATCAAAATCTGAAAAAAAACTTTATATCTTATATTTCCATTAAATGATATTGAAAGAGTTTATAGTCAAATTTAAACTGTATTGATGTATTAAATGATATTTAAAAAATAGATATTATTTCCTGCTGATTGTCTTTAAAGCTGCCATATTTTATTTTCAATATATATACTATATTCGAATTGCTTATGATTTACAGATTGAGCAAAAAGACTTGAAAAAGTACAAAAGCTTTCAATTTTCATGCATCACTGAGTCTGAAAAAATCCATCATTTCATTACAATTCTATTAATTGTCCAAACTTTCGCCTCCCCCGTCCCCCAATCTCCCGTAACACACTTTCGCACTTTCGCTCATTACGCACCTCTCTCCACCCCTCGCCCCAAACCAAATAAACACCCTATCTCTCTCTGTTTTCCTTTTCTCCTCAGCTGCTCCCTCTCGTATCGAATGACTTCACGCCACCACCTCGTATCCACCCCTCGATTTTCGGTAATGTCAGTCCGAATGGAGCAGAAGACTCGCTCGGGCTCCTATGGACGTATACACACACCCCCCAGCAGCCGGGAAATTGAGTGAGCCGAGAGGGGAAAGGAGCAACCTTCATAAAAGATAAACGAAATCTTTCCAGCTCCCAGGTATCGCACGTGTTGATTCGCAATCACGCGTCCGGCCTCATCGAATGTGACAAGTCGGGAGGCGGTGGTCAAGTCTGCCGATCGCGCGCGTGCCTCGTTTTCGCCCCCGGGAAATCGAACCGACGGATGAGACCGTCTAATGATCGAGAGTCGAAAGTGTGGCCGAGGATCGAGAGGTTGGATTTCAAGGTGTTATGAATTTTTATGATAGAATTACGGGTTGAGTTTTACTTTTGGCGGGACGATGGGGAAGTTTGTTGTGTGGCTTTTTTAAAAGATGATGATAGTTTGGAAGATTTGAGGAAGTAGAAACGAAGTTTGGAATTTTTTAAATTTACCGAATATGGATGTTATTCGTATATTCGTTTTTATAAAGATAACGGCACTTTTTAAAATGTGCTGAAGTAGACACAAAATTCTGAATGATTAAAATTTACTGAATATTGATGTTTGTACTATATTTTTAAAAAGATAATGGCAGTTTTAAAAATATGCTGAAACAGAAACAAAATTCTAAATAATTATCATCCACCGGATATTGAAATTTGTCGTATATATTTAAAAAGTTAATAATATATTTATAAATATGCTGAAGTAGAAACTTCATTCTAAATTATTAAAATTCACCGAATGATGAGGTTTATAGTATAATTTTAAAACAGATAATGATCGGTTTTATTCATACCAAAATAGAAAAAAATCTGAATTATTAAATTTCACCTACTATTAAAGTTTGTAATATATTTTTTAAAAAGATACTAATGATATAACTTTAACAATATGCTGAAATAGAAACCGAATCCTGAATTATTAAGATTCGCTAAATGACAGTAACAAGATTATATCATTAGATATTTTGAATTATTTAAATTCATTATTTTCGTTTTCAATGTGCAATTTTATATAAAATTTAGGAACATCGCAAATTCAACATGTAATAAAATGACACGATCTTTCGCTAGAAGTATATTGCATTAATTCCATAATAAAACATGATGTGCGTCAATATTCAAGATGCCCGAGATAACGGTACATTCAACGGGACAGCCGCTTTAAAAAATTCAAAAATTAAATTTTCTAAACCCGTAGTAGTCCTTTCGTCGAATTGGATTTTTCCCCGTGAATACGTCCCATCGTCGCGAACTACAATTGTCAATGAATATACATGGCATTTTAAAGTTAATACAAAGATATACACCCGCGCAAAAAAGATGTATGAAGAATTTCTCTTTCATTCTCGAATATACCCTTTTCCATTTTTTCGCCGTGTGCGCAGGCGTTCGCGAAGTTCCTGTTGGTACAGTATGCCTTTTTGTCACGGCCGGAGTAAAAAAGCTTGCTCTGCATTTTAAACTTTTTCGATGAATAAAAAACGAAGATTAAAGCGCGTCCACTACTGCTCTATCAATAATAAATGCAAGTTCCTCCTTCACTTCTTTGCGAAATTTCTCGTGCGCATAAAACACTGTGCATACATGGAACCATCGCGTTTCTAACCCTCTTGCGCAGAAAGCCGAGTATTCTCGTTGAAATGGAACTGTTGCCATATGCAGAAGAACGAGTATACTCGTCCTAATATTTTTATGATTACTTTTGACCGAATTAGCAAATTAGCCGTTGTTACGTATGAAAAAAGTGGCGAGACTCGGGTGTGAAACATGCGTCTCTGGATCCGGATGCAGATACGCTCGGTACTAGATCTATTGCCTCACGCTCCGTGACACTTTACTACATGTACGATCTCGCAATTCAAAGCTTGATATATGCTCTATACTAAATATGTATGTTATAAAAAAATCGATTATTAGTTTATAATAAATATGAAAGTTTAAATTCGGTGTATGAAAAACTTATTCCATCGTAATTTACTCAAATCAGCTTGAAAGGAATTACTCGGGAAGATTTTCGAGGTCAATCACTACAAATCTGCATGTGGCAGCTGCGACTACAATATTTTGCAATATTGCAGTAGCCATATTGCATTTTTAAATTCTGATGACTGCTAATTCATAATCAGTGCCCTCAGAAACCCTAAAACGAAACAAACTCACCTTTCAACCTTCCTTTAAAAAATTACTGCATTCGCAAGGTATCTCTGGCATAAAACCCCTGCTTAGCAAGTGATTAATATTTCACCATCCTCTGAAAAGAACTAACACAAAATCCTTATTCTAACCGTAATTCAACAAAATTTCCCCTTTACTCCAACCGGTCGAGACTCTCGTCCGTCTCCCCGGACGCAGTGTCTGCAGCCAAGAAGACGAGAGCCGAAAACACAATGAAAAGCGGTCTCCGGGATTTCCATTAAATTTGCAGCCACCGGTCCAGCTTGACTCTCTCTCTCTCTCTTTCTTCCTCTTTCTCTCTCTGCCAACGTTTGAGGGCTCGTGCAGTCGAGAGTCGATGACTTTCACGAGCCCCGGCTACGACTGCAAACGAATCTCGAGAAAACGAAGTGCGAGACGACTCTCTCTCTCTCTCACACACACTCTCTCTCACTCTCTCTCGACAAAGACATACAGTAACACAATGCGGCTTGTTTCGGAGAGGCGTCTTTCCCTCCTCTTCTAGGGCGTTGAATTACGTACTCGAGAGCGAGAGAGAGAGAGAGAGAGAGAGAGAGAGAGAGAGAGAGTGAGAGAGCGTGGCGTAGTAGGATCTCTCACGCCCCGGGACATAGTTACACAATGAAGATGCGAATTTCGCTCTCCCTGAGTTCTGGATTCTCTCTCTACTTTTCTTTTTTTTTTTGTTTTTTGTGGCTAAAGGGTGGGTGTGTGTTCGGGTCTTTGATGGCGGCGGACACCTCGAGGAGAGGCGTAGTGCGAGTTGACTGGGGAATGAAGAGCGTGCGAGAATTAAGGGAGTCTGGGGGATGAAGTTAAGGGTGAAGTTAGATTGTAATGATGTTGATTTTGATGGTAGATAGATAGATAGATAGATAGATAGATATACTTTTTATTCATCAGAAGACAAAATCTTACAATTTCATGTACATGTAGTTGTATTTATAATTAAAAATAACAGTCGGTTTAATATAATTGTTATCTTACTTTCTCTTATTGCATATTTCTTGTTAAGATAATAATTCACTTTATCAGTTCGTCAGTTTATAAAATCTAAATGCAATGAACACAGTCAAATATCACATAAAACGCTTCGTCAAAAAAAATAATAATACATAGAATAAAAATAAATACAATAAAGATAACATATAAATAAGAATACATACATATACTTTGCTAACTCTTTGCGTACACTATCACGTCCAAACTTAAAACACACTCATTCATAACACTTTAACAATCACGCTAATAAATACATTCACACTTAATTAACACTAAAAATATTTAATAAATAAATAAATAAATTAATAAATAAATACGTCGAATACATAAATAGACAAGATAAATAATTAAATTAAATAAATAAATAAATAAATTTAAATAAATAAATAAGTTAAATAAATAAATAAATAGGTTTTAATAAATAAATAAATTAAATAAATAAGTTTTAATAAATAAATAAATTAAATAAATAAGTTTAATAAATAAATAAATTAAATAAATAAATAATTTAAATAAATAAATAGCCTAAATAAATACTCGACTCATCTTTTATTCTGAACGTACTCCTCACCATGTAATTGCTTAAGGTGCCTGTTTAATGCCGTTTTAAATTTACAAAAAGATGGCAGGCACCTCACACTGCTCGGGAGCGAATTCCAGAGGTGCGCACCTTGAACTCTGAATGAAAAAAGGCCCTTATCGGTGCGCGACCCCGGAACCGAGAGCTCTTTCATACCACCCCTACTTGAAGTCCTGGCCTGGTTTTTTTCAAAGAGGGCAGTAAGATACGGTGGCTGCCGCATGACAACCGCTTTGTAAAGCAGCAGCCCCATAAAATACTCCCTCCTCACCTTCAAATCTAACCAGTCCAGTTTTTTCCTGTAGGCGGTGATAAGCTCAGTGACATGGTGAGAGAGTTACGGATTAGTATAACGAAAGGTCCAAGTGACGTCCACTATTTTCCAATAGATAATTAAGTGAATACTTTATATTTATAATGCTTTGTACTACTCTAGTAGAAAATTATCTAGTTTTGTCTAGTTTCTAAGCTTAAATTATTATGGTTACTGCGTTATAAGTCGGAAAATTAAGGATAAATCTGGATAACTTTCATCATATATATGCTGTGTATACCAGTCATCATTTCTAGAATTATCTTGGAATATAAAGTACAATTGCTTTGATCATTGAAGATTTAGGTAATATAAATCTTTCATTGTTTTACGACGTATCGGCGACAAATGTGTTGCTCTTTTAAGTCTGTCTCTGTTTAGTCATTAAAAGAAAATTTATTATAGTAAATTTTTTAACAACATAGGTCTGCGTATGTTAACATAAAATAAAAACATTCCCGTAATTATTACGAATCTTACCTACTGTCAATATTACACATTGTAAATTGTGAGAAGTAATAATTTGTCACAGTCAGTCTGTCTATCATGAGTCGTTAAACGTTAAGAATATAAATAATGTAACAACAAAACTTTTCAAAAAAGTATTTTTATAATAAAGTAGATCAGGGGAAAATAGGCTAGGCAGAAGTTAGCCTTTCCATAATTGCCAAAACAGAATCGAAATAAATGAACGATCTCTTTCTTCTTACTTTTCTCATCTAATTAGAAATTGATTAAGAGTCAAAAATACAATCAATTTTTTTTTATAAAGAATACAGACAGAAAAACAGCAACAAATTTGTCGCCGAAACGTCGTAATAAATTAGAATATTTATTAATCAACTCACAGATAATCGTCGCATCCTATATTCAAATACTTCTACCAGAGTATTCACGAAATCGTAATGTTCAAAGAAAAAGAATATTACCCAACCTAATCTCTCCAAAGTACAAAAGAAACCATCCAAATCATAAAGAACCAAAAGCCCTCCTTCCCCCTCCAATCCCCGTGTCCTCCATCAGCAGCATCACTCCTACAGACGAAGTACGAACTACGAGCTACGACACTCGAAAGGATCGACACGGCCTCCTCTCCCAGAGCAAACGATTAAGTACAAAGTGCAAGCCTCGTCGCGTCTCCCCCCCCCCCTCCCCCCTCGCGTCACGGCTCAATGAGCACGTCCTCTCCTCTCGGATAATTTTCGCCGAGTTTACCGAAAGTTCGCGCGGGGAAAAGAACAAGAAGAGGACGAGCTGGCTGCTGCTGCTGCTTGATTCCTCCTCCGGCAAAAGCTGGCGCTGGAAGTTGGATCCGTACATCCGGGAGCGAAGAGAGGAGAGAGTAGTAACTTTGGGAGCGCTGTCTGACTCACGGTGTTTTGGCCCTCCGCGCGCTTGTTCTTCCTCGAGTTCGAGGAGGAGTTCTTCTTCTTCTTCTTCTTCATACTTTTGTTCGACGCCCTTGCTCAATCTTTCGATCCCTACGAGGATCTCGGTGTGCTGGTCTTAATGCGATTATTATCACCGGGATGTATGTTTTTAGGGTGTAGGGAGTTTACGCGAGATCTGGGTTAGGTTTTTTTTAGGTGGGTTGGTGGCTTGTGGAGGATTTTGGTAATTTTGTGGGTAATGTATGCGCTGGATTTGGTGTCGTTGGGTGATCGGTGTGTTAGTTAAAGTTGGTTTTTGAAAAGTAAAGTTAGAGGAATAACGAAATGTTGTCTGTACATTTGGATAGAAGATTTATGAACGTTATTGCTTCATGTAGGACTTTAAAGAAACAATTAAATAGAAAATAAATTCTGAAAAATGGTTGTAAGTGTTTTGTGTTAGACGATCAAAACATTCATATTTTATTTTGTATATGTGTCAATATTCATGTAAATTTTTCTGATAATATCAAAGTATTAGAATCTTAACTACATTTTCGACAACTTTAAAAAAAATCTTTATTATCATTACTTTTTAATATGAATATTTTCGATGCAACTATATTAAAATCGAAGTTGAAGTGTCACTACTGTTTCTCCTGCTGGTCCGATTTAAAGACTCCAGGAAAAGTTTGACGATTAAATCAGTTTAATATCGGGTGATTTTAATTGTAATCTTCGAGTGAAAAGTTTATTGAAGCTATTCGTTAAAATGGCGGTATTTCATTTTATGAAAATTCAGGGTATCTTTTATTCACTCAGAATTCTTCAAAGTAAGTATGCGAATTATTGTATAATGAATTCAATTGAATTCTTTCTTCACCACCGTCTTAAGGAAAAGATAATTCGATGATGAAAGTTTTGTACAATCGAATCTTTATTGCATTGAAGAGAATTGAAACTTGAAATAAAGTATTAAAGAAATTCTAATAGCAATTGTTTTTACGAAACAATTACGTTCTTATATCAGAATCTTCATTAATTATTTTCTCGTACAATTATGGATAAAAACCGTTATCCTGACAATGACCCCACTTCTGTTAATTTGATTTAAGTCAACTAAATATTATTTACGCAGTTACATTTTACATAAAACCTATTTATTTTCACGTATCGATACTTTTAACCATTTATACAAGACAAGACCATTATTACAAAACATTATCGATGCAATAACAAATTATTCTTCACAAGATTTGTACATTTTCGTACATAAATAATATCGAATTTTCGAGGTAACTTCACATTGGCCAAGCTAAATGAAAGAATCCGTGCTCCAATTTCAAGTTATCGATGTTCGAATCATCCACGTTCGAATTGTAGTTATATACGTAAAACCTAGATTGACAGTGACGTTTTAATTTTCTGTTTAACGTGGGTTAGTTACTAAGAATATTACATTTTAAACTTTTCATACATTAAACTGCGTTTATCTGTGAACAATAATTGCTGGAAACTCATTTAATTAACGTAAATATGAATTTTAATATCGGGGATAATGTCAACACAGAGTACATTTACCCTATTAGCGATTTTTTTCTCAGAGTAATAAGATACCACTGTATTGATGGTCGAATTATCAAGGTCTGAAGGTTCTACAATAGTTCGCATATAAAACGTCATTTTCATAAATTTCAAGCTATAAAAAAATAAACTATCCTATTAAGCTTCTTCTTCTCTATCAGTAGATGCGCCATTCAGGCTACAATTAGTCTCACCTCTCTCCTTTCACCCACTTTCAAAATCCGACTATTAACGTCAGGCTGCTGGTGCTGCTGCTACTAGCGCAGCACATCAAGCCTCCACACACATCTGCACCTGAATCTCCACCAGCTCCACCTTTCGTATTCGCATTGTTCCTCACTCGCGCAGTTTTCGCCATTTCCCCGGTTGGTTAACTCACATGCACAAATCGCAAATCAGGCACACTCGTACGCACACACACACGCACAGGCCACATACACATACACATCCACACACAAACACATACACATACACAAGTTGCGAAATGGGAAATACGAATATACTCACGCACACACATACGCACATATTCACACATGCACACGAATACACATACGCACACGCATACACGCATATACACAAACTAACACGTTCATACAAACACACACATACACACATAAGCACACACACACATATCCAGAAATAAACACACCCTTACTCATACACACATACACACACATACATGTACTAATCCACGAGAAAGACAGCATCACATCGAGAGAGAGATAGAGAGGGAAGCATCCGCTATACGGGCCGTGGAGTGGGGGTTAATTAGCGCGAAGGGTATACGCGTATACGTATCGTTTATAGGCCGGCTGCAGTAATTTGCCGGGCCTCCAGCTCCGCGTAACTGCTCTCTCTCTCTCTCTCTATCTCTCTCACTCTCTCCCACACACATGGCCGGGAACATAACGCGCTTGTAGGGGAGGAGGGGTATTTATACTATGAGAACGGAAGGGGGTGAAGGTTTTGTGGGTGGGGGTGGCTTGGTCCGCGTAATGCGACCGCGCGCTCCAGCAGCAAGAAGACACGGCAGCGGCAGCGGCAGCTTGTTTCTCGTTTTGCTGCCTGCTGGCGGTCGGCTATGTCTCTCGTACGTCCGCCATTTTTTGTCCATTACAGTTGCTGCTGCTGCTGCTGTTGCAATGGTGTTGTGTGTATACAGGGCTAGATTTTAGCGGTAGTGTCCGGAGGCTTAGCCTTGTTTTCTCCGTCTGTCTGGAGGTGGGGGAGAGTGTATAGTGTGTGTCTGTGTAATGCTCGAGCTCGGGGTTTAATTAGAAAATGAAGTTTTTCGTTGTCTCCTAGCCCGGCACGTAGTGTATTTCTCTTTTTGGCCCTAGTGAGGCTGAGAGGGTAATTCAAGGGTGGTCCTTTAGGAGGGCGGATGATTTTCTTTAGAGCGGAGAGATTGGGGGATAGAGTCGGTGATGGGATTTGAAGCGAGTCAGCGAGTTTTTGGCAAGCTTTAATTTTGGCTTTTTGGAGTGGAGTGGAGACGCGTGGATAAGGATTTAGTTGTATAGAGGTTTTTTTTTTCATTCGGGAGAAGTTAGTGAGTAAGAAAAATATGCGGTTGAGGTGCTTTTTGAGACTGACGACGCGTTGTAAATAGCAAAATGTAATGTCGGTTAGGTACGATGTTCCGAAATAGCTTCCTATTATCTTAATGGCAAATGTAATGCATTTATAATTATTGATAAGTAAGCATATTATATAATATGCAAATTCTGAAAAATTACTTCCTGCATAATTTGTTTGTAAGCCAGTCTATAATTATTAATGATACGTCAATTATCCACAACTCCAGTTTCATATTATAAATAATTAATTATTCAAACGCAAAGTATATTAATATCATTTCAACAATACATAATACATTAATTTAATTTTAACAACGGAAAACTTCCAGTTAATAAAATAATGAATCTATAAAACATCATCGAAACATTAATTAATGTTCGAACGAGTTAATATATGCAATTTCAAATTAAAATGCTTTAAAACAAATAAATGGAACGTTTCGACAATAATGTAAAATAATTTTCAAAAGAATAATTACGTGCATTCAGTGATGAACAATAACAAAATAATATGTTTCATTAAATATTCAAATAAAAGAGCCATATAATAATGTAACACAATTAAATGTTAATATCCTGAAAGCTACGGGAATGTAATATACGTCCCGAAGTACACTCGAACCCACCGATCGCCCTCGACGTTGTCATACCCGCATAATACATTAAACGCAATAACAACTAGAACGCGAGCGAGCTTCGGTCTGTTCACTTTGTAAAGCGCATAAAAAAAACCACGAGATGAAACCCATCGATGAAAATCCGCGCGATGACTCGCTCTGAAAAAAAAGAAGGAAATCGAAAGAAGAAGAAAGGCAGAGGCGAGGGATGGAAACTTTTATCGAGGCGCGTTAAAGTCGGTCGAATGGCTTGTTCCCATAAAATTGAACTCGAGAGACCTCGAGTGGTGATTCCGGGCGGCGCGACGCGCGTCGTATATATATATATATGTACGCGCGCGAATCATCGCCTCGTCGATGTGTGTAGTCTGCACTGATGGAAAGGATTTTTGATGATAAAGGAGAATTTTTAACTATCAAGAGTATATACGATGAAAACAGTCCTTATAATAGTTGATACACAGTTCGGAATGCTTAAGTATTTGTTTATTTATAAGCACGCGACTTGTTATAAGTTAGGTGATGTGAAACTTTCTCTATTAATTATCGACCATTACAGACACATTTTTTCATTGAATTTTCAATTTTGAGAAAATACCTGATCACCAACGTAACGATGGAATATTTCTCAAAATTAAAAATTATGCCCCTGTAATTATTGATAACAGTGAGGGTTTCACACCACCTTAAGGATTCGTATTTTATAGTTAAAAATTTGTTTATTAACTAAAAATACTACGAGTATAATTCTAAATATCTCAATTCTTAGCTAAAAATAATTACTTTTCTCAGTATAGAAGGTGAATTAAAAATCCGCCAGCTCGAGGGATTGTACGCGAAGGTTTTCGTGTATTTTTCGGGGGGAGATTAGGACGGACGTTCATTTCATGGGCCGTCGGATTCGCTCGAACGTGTGTATAGGCCAGAGGTGTAATTTTTCCCGGGGTGTATTTTTCTCTAGATTTGATGGAGAGAGAAAGAGGAAACTCCGGCCTTCGATATTGAGCGAGTTCGTGTGTGCGCGCGCGGGCGATGAGTTGACGCGGCTGACAGTTCGTTATTGTAGGGGATTATCAGCTGGATCTCGAATTTCTTTTTCTGGATTATTGTACAGAGCGTGGCATTACTGATATTATTTGTTTCACAATGCTCGTATGAATTCAATGTGCAGTCAATTCTTTTTTTCTTTTTATAACAAAAATAATAAATAACTCGATCCCGATAATTCGAAAATTTATATTTTTCGATATATCCAATCATTGACAAGTGTCTAGATAAATTAATGTGGATAACAATTTATATAAAAAAGTATGTTTATTGAAATATATATATATGTACATAATAAAGGCCGAAGACCAATTTAAATCATAAAGATAACAAATTTTCTAGATAAATATTTATCTTTAACCATTAATGATAATATATATTAATGACAAGAGTGTACACGTCTAAATATGTAAAAATAATACACCTGAATTTGGAGTGTTAATCTTTTATCTAGAATAAACGTTAAAATGCTTTGTTATTCAGATAGCACTTTATCTAACTAAATTATCTTTTCATATAACATTATTCAAAAGTGGTTTAATTTAAGCAAAAATCATTAGCAACGATTTTTGAAGCTTAAACTTATACTGCTTTATAAGAAAGATAATGTGATCTAATTTTTCATTTAATCAATCACCTTTCACTTTTCTCTTCCTTCTAAGATAAACACGACGTAAACTACAATTACACTCAATAATCGACACTCAAAACTACGCTCAACTATTCTCAACCATTCCTCGCGCTAACTTCCAAAGCCACCTAAAATCTAGACCTCTTTCTTCACAAGCAACCTCCACACTCTCCCTTCACACCATACACCGTATCATCTCATGCTCTCCATCAAGGCGTTCTCGCAACCTTGCACCTAGCCTGTCTTCATCCTCTACGTACACAGAGGCGTGGGAGAGTAGATAAGAACGGGAGAGCGAGAGAATTGTTTTTCAGCATCGCTGCCCGCGCTAATAGATATTGCTTCCGCCCGTCAAACTGCCTTTCACTCCCGTACTCGAGGACTTATATCGCGCGCGAGCGCGCTGTTTGTATTCGTTAGGGAGATTAAGCAATTGGAGCGAGCCGGGGGAGTTGAAAGGGCAGAGAACACTGGGTTGTTGTATTTGTTTTGTTTTGGGGTTGGGAAGGTGTAAGGTGGATTTTTAGAGGCTTTGCGTATGGTAGAATTGTGATGTGGTGTACGAATGGAGACTTTTGGGAATGGGTAGGATAATAGAGTTGGGCTTCAGGAATTTTTCATGTGGAAATATTGGCTTTTGATTTGGAAACGTTTCTGCGAATGAAATAACGAATTACAAGTTCTGTTAACAAATGTGATCTATTGATACGTAAGACTCTATTTTGAGCATTTGATATTTTTAAGATATATTGATCTAGCTGTCATTGTGATAGGTGTTTCCTTATGAACTGCTTTAATTATCTTCCTAATTTTATATAAGAAAACATCTTCAGTTTGAGCAAAAATATGGCACTCTATTGGTACATGCATTAAAGAAAAAATTGAAAACAGTAGCTTCTAAATTATAATTACAACAAACGACTACATTCAATTTTTCAAAACAGTTTCAACCCCATCGTCTCCCGTTCTCCTCTTCGCACTCTGCTAACCGCGCGAGCTTAGATCTCCTCTTCTGCGCTCGTAAGACAAGTCCTTGAAAACGAGTCCTCGGCGAAATGCTCTTTAGGCCGGCGAAGTGTGCAGCGAAACTCTCGCCTCTCTCTCTCTCTCTCTCTCTTTCGAGGCACGCGCGCGACGAACGTAGTTGAAAAGGAGGAGAGAGGGAGCGCTCGTAAGAGATGCCCCCCAATAAAGGAGGCACTTTTCTCTCTCTCTCTCTCTCTTTCTCTCTCTCATCGCTGCTGCAGCTGCAGTTCCTTCCTCCATTTCGTGTCCATCTTAGCAGTTTCCGGATGGGGTCCGAGCCGAGGCGAGAGAGTATTTTAGGTGCTTCGAAATTTCTATGAGCGCTAAAGTTCTTTTTACTCGCCTCGAGTTTCTTTCAACTGCGCCCGCGCCCGGTCCAAGTTTCCCAGTTAGAGCGACTATTTGGAGTCTAGTTGAGTTGAAATTTTTTTATCTGCAAAGAGACGTTTTCTTTGTGGGGATGTCTTTTTGGGACTGAGGAGAGGAGGTGTAAGTTGATTTATATAGCAGCGCGAGGTTCGGTAGCTGGAATGAGGGAAGTGTATTTTGTGTAGCAAGATTTTAGAATATGTATAAAGTTGCCGAGAAATCGGTAATTAAATTTTGTAGTAATTTTATTAATCAAGCAGTTTTAATTCGGAAATGTAAAACGACTTTAATTGTGCTTATACGCCACACTCACCGTACTTTTAAAGTGTATTTTATTATTTCGTATAGTTAAAATATTCTAATTAATACTTTATGTATATCATCATCATATTGAAAGAAAATATTATTTCGTTGACAGTAGTCGCCTATTTAAATGTGGATAAAATGTCTTAGAGTAAAATATTTTTGTTGAAAATAATTATGTCTTAATAAATTGATAAATCATGTCTCTTTTTATTTCAATAAAATAATTCTCTATAATATGAAAAACTTTCTAATAATAGCAAATTCAGAGCCTTCTGGTAAGTGCAGAGTTACATATACTTTGAGGGCATAATTAATAATTAAGAAAATCAAAATATTTAAGCATTTGAAATACATAAACAATTATTTTATATTCTTTGAATAATGTGGAATAAATTATTATCAAGGAATAGATATAAATAAAAATGCAGTTATGTGAAGTTCCGACATATAATATAAAATATGACGCTAGATAAGGCCGCCGATAAGGTTAGAAATTAGTAAAATGACATTAAGAAGTTTCACTGCTATCCGCTGGCAAGTTATAATAATATTTCCTGACATTAAACTGTTGATGCCTTTAATGAACAGAAACGCAATTATCCTCTATTCTGTACACAATAATTAATCATTTACAACCTAATGTCGATGTAACTACGTAAATTTGAAACGTATACTACAAAATACGGCGCTAAATGAAGTTACAACACTAAAATTCGCTTCGACATTCCCTTAATCCACAGATAAATACTGTTTAATCAATCCGACTGCAAAAACACCGTAATACCCCGTCTCTATTCGCAAAACAGAAACACGGAAAAACGAAACAGTTGAAAGAGAGCCAGAGAAGGAGAAAAAGCGAAGCAAGCAGAGAAAGTAAGATCGTAAACATGATTAACGTAACGGCCCAATAAAAATAAGTTATAAACGCAGTTATATTAAAATGCAACTTATTGTCTCTTCCCCCCTCCCGCTCGCTAATGTCGGGAAATGAGCAGTATCAATGCAGGCAGGAGAAACATTATCTTATACCCCGGGGAACGGCTCGCGAGACCGAGATGCAAACACACACACACACAGACAGACAGAGAGAAAGAGTTAAAATTAAAGTGCGCCTCGCCGGGGCGAACTTTCCCGGCCTTCGTTAAACGCAACAAATAAAACGAGGAGAGAAGACGCCGGCGCGCGCGAAACTCGCGGAATCCCGCGCCAGCGCGGTGCCTTTATCAAGTATTAAAACTTCTTAAATCGACGCTGGCAGTAAAAGTACGAGCCAACGCTGCGAGATTTAATGCCGCTGCTCTGTCTCTCTCTCTCTCGCACCTCCTCTATTTCCTTTTATCTTCTTTCTGTCTGTCTTTCCTTTCTTTTGCACCCCCGGAGTGCCGCGAGCGCGAGAATTCGCAGTCGCGCGCCATTCGTAATTCCGCCACCGCAGGCCGGACTCTGCGCTTCTCTGCACGGGGCGAGTGGCTCTTCTAATACCGCCGTTAACGACGGTGTTTGTAGCTCGTGGCTGCTGTTTCTTCGTTTTTTTTTTGGTCCGGGAGAGCGGAATGCGAAGTGTGATGCGAGTCCTCTTTTTTAAAGTGGTTTTGGTGTTTGGATAATTGTTATTGGGAGGGGTTTGACAGTGGTCGGGAGTGGAATTTAATTTTGAGAATTTGGAAATTTGTAGGGGGTTTTGGATGAGAGTGTAATGGGTAGGTTTTGCAGTGGGCGGAATTCGTTTAAATTGAGAAGATACTTGAGTGCTATTTTTGGGTGGTCGGGGTAATGTCGTAATAATGTCGTTTCGTAACTACAAAGCCAACATTGACTTGGTTTGCGGCTCGGCGCTGCTGTGCAGCCCCAAATTATATTAATTATCTGCTGATGAATATATCGAATAAAAATCAACTGAAATAGTTTCGCTTCATGCAAAACCGATAATTAAATCTGTTGTGTCAGTTTAATAATTCAAGCGGTTTTAATCCAAAATATAGAAGGACTTTATTTCTTATAAATGTAGTATTTATAAAGAGAAAAATGTAGACTTCTCGTATTTAAAAGAATTTCTTATTTTGTGTAATGTAATAACATTGTAATTTTAAGTATTATATATTTATCCTCATAGCGCTCCTGCGCTATTGAATCATATTAAAATCATTTATACTTATAAAAAAAGCTTACTGAATTCTATATAAATACCACATTTTTCGTATTTATAAAGTATATTTTATCTTGTAAAATGAAATCAATATTATAACAGCACTTTTTAAAATATATTTTTATCTTATAGAATTTATTTCTTACTTAGACATATGGATTTTTAATTTTGAAAATAAGTTTCAGAGTAAAGCTTTTCCAAAAGATACTTGTCACTTTATAAAATTCTTTTTACAAGTTCAAAAATATTTATTTTTATTCAATTGAAAAACGATAATTTTTATAGTAGACTGATATAGGTAACTATCTAAACGAAAAAGTAAAAATAGTTCATTCCATAAATTCATATTTAAAAGAGCATACAAATAATGCAATTACCATATTATTATTCAAATTTACCAATATCCAGCATAGAAATACGTTTGAAGTAATCTTGTTACAGTACCTTGGGTAATCAAAGAGATACTTTCAGTTTGCTTATTGAATAGACACTAATAATACAAATAAGAATATGTCACAAAATATTACAGCTACAAATGTATCTTAATCACCCTTTCACTAAAGAAACTTATTTGCATTTTATTTTCATAACACATTGTTCTAAAAACGCACTCCTTTCCGATCACGGAAACTCACCCAAGCCCGGCCGTATCATTCTCGCAAAAAAGTCACTTTAAATTCTCGTCTACGTCCACTCCGACCCGTCCAGACTGAAATTTCCGAATATCCACCGTCTCAATATATCCTCGGCAAAATTGATTCTCGCTCTTATTGTTTCTCTCGAGTCCACGAAGAGAAAAATAAAAGAAAGCTTGAGCCGGTAGCAGCCAGCGTTTGCGGCTTTTCTTTCCGTACAAGTAGATACGCCCCTTACACCCCTCCCCCCCTCCTTCCCCCGTGGCATGCGGTCAGCCGGGAGCAGTCGACTCGCGACCTTTACTGCGCGCGTGTGTGTGTATATACACGCCGCGTATCGCAGCGCGCAGCGGCGTCCTCTAAAGTTTCGCGTTTTATCGTTCTTGGCGAAGATATTTAATTTTTGTTCGGGGAGCGCCCTTTACACCGATCGCTATTTCGTGCCTCACTATACACGTACGTACACGCACACACATACACATACACACATACACACGTATTCACATACTTATATACACGCATACACGCATATATATACTTGCATACTCATATATGTACACGCATATATATACTTGCATATTCACACATGTACACGCATGTACATGTATACACATACTCATATATACTCAGATAGTCATACATACATTTATGCAGACACACAAATACAAGCATAATGCACGCGTATATTTACACATACGCACATACTCATATGCATAAAATTACACATACGCACATGCTCATATGCATAAATTTACACATACACACATACTCATACATACTTATACCCAGACACACATACTCATACTCATACATACTTATACCCAGACACACATACTCATACTCATATATACTTATATAACCATACACACATACTCATACTCATACATACTTATACCCAGACACACATACTCATACTCATACATACTCATACTCATACATACTCATACTCATACATACTCATACTCATACATACTCATACTCATACATACTCATACTCATACATACTCATACTCATACATACTCATACTCATACATACTCATACTCATACATACTCATACTCATACATACTCATACTCATACATACTCATACTCATACATACTCATACTCATACATACTCATACTCATACATACTTATACCCAGACACACATACTCATACTCATACATACTTATACCCAGACACACATACACGTGTACATACTTATACTCACTAATACGTACTCATACATATTCATTCATACATACGTACATATATACATACATACATACATACATACCTACATACATACATACATACAAATATACGTACATGCGTACATACACATACATATACCGATATATAGGCGTATACTATGTATGTCCAGCTCTCGCTTTCCTTTCTTTTGAGCTCTCTTCAGAGTATCTTTCTTTTACGAGCAAAGTTGCCTCCGCGCCGGCACTCGACGACTTCGTTCTATATCTCCCTCTCTGTCTGCAGTGCCTCGGGAGGCGAGCGATGACGATCGATTTTGAAGTCCCAGAAGGTACGGGGGCGAGGTTGAAGGCTGTCTACTTTATCTCTTGGACGTAAAAGGGCGGGAGGATAGGGGGGGGTGCCACAATAAAAATTGCAAGTTGTAACTCCCGTCGCGAGACTTTCTCTCTTCTTCTTCCTTTCATTTTTCGAGCTAGATAGATAGATAGAGAGGCGCGAGAGAGAGATAGAGATCTGCCTCATTTGAGGATGGAAATCTGCAAAACTGCTGGGAATAAAAAGGGAATTACCTTTCGGAAGTGAATTTACCTCGTCTCTCTCTCTCTCTCTCTATCTCGATACACCCTATGTACAGTGAGTCCAGATTCTGTAGCCTTTGAAGAGATGCAGCTGCAGCTCTCTCCGCGTTTTCTTTTCCCTCGGCCAAAGGGTCGTGCAGGGGCTATCGGTCCACTTGCTTATTCCGTCGGAGGCGACTTGTTTTTCTCTCTCTATTTCCCTCTTTTTTTCTGTATACCTCGCTTCGTATGCCCTCTCTTTCTCCAACGGTAGGGTGGCGAACGAACGGTTACTCGTATAACCGTCTATCCATCCTCGGGCTCTCGAGTATCGAGTTTTCGGATAACTCTCTTTCTCCCCGAGTCGAGCTTCGAGGCTTCTTTTTACGCTCGCCTCCTGTTTGCCTGAGGTCAGCGTGATCCGGGCAAAAAGAGAGCGAATCCATTGTATCTCTCTCACTCTCACTCTCTCTCTCTCTCTACGGTTGCCGAACGCCACTTTGTATAGCCCAGCCAGAACTGGAGAGAGAGAGAGATAGAGAGGGAGAGAAAGAGAGAGTAATTTCCCTGTGTGCAACTGAAAATTGAAGCCTGACTCGTTTTCTTTTTCTGCAGTGTGCCAGGTGCTGGTGGTGGAGAGTAGAGCCAGTCGATTCGTCGATTAGAGGGTCTTTTGATGCGAGGAAACAAATAGAAATGTGCTGCTGCGCTGCTTTTTGGCGCGTGGTTGGATGGGGTGTTTTGTGTGGGTGTGCAGTGTTTGTTGTGCGCTGGAGCGTCTTGATGCGCCTGTGATGGAGAGAGCTTATGACTGGCATTGGAGGCCTTTTTGCTACTCAGAAAAAAGTATTGGAGCAAAAATGACTATTCAGGATTAGCAAATAAGCCTTTGGTAATTTCAAGTATTGTTATTGTTTCTTTTTAATTTTGACGATTGTACAACACGATAATGGTTAGGACTCTGAACTAATTGACATAATTGTTTCACTTTCACGGATAAAAGACAGATAAGACAATATAATATAATTTTATATACTATAATATAATATAATACAATATGATAATGACATGTAGAATTCTATCTTTCATAAAACAGGTTCATGCACTTACAAGGTAATTCGGAAGTTCATCAGATGACATTAAATATACATATACTAGACTTTTATGACTGTTGATAGCTCCTAAATTATTGTGTAGTTTTACACTTTACTAAATAAAATAATAGTCATCGTGATAAAACAAATTAGTTATATTAAACTTCCACTACAAATTTAATTCAAATATAATGAATTGTGTATTAGATAAGTGCTTCTCTCAGTGTATCGGAATCATTCGCTGAAAAGCTATTATAACAATGATAGTTAACAAAAATCAATACTGTTGATTACATTTAGCTTTTATACGAGTCACTTGATTTTACTAATAATTATAAAACCCTTTCATAGATAAACATTCATAGTTCTCGAAATTCCCACTCAACCACCTACCTCTCTCCACCTCCACTCCAATCCTCCTCCCCAAAAATGAAAGCAAACCAATCCCCAAAACTAAAACCACCGCGAAAATCATTCATACCACCAAGCTCGATCACCCTTGAAAAAAAAAGCTAAAACCACCACCTCTCTCTCCACCCATCCAACAACTACAACAACAACAACAACAACGACCCAATGAAAAGCAACGGGCATCGAATTCCATTCACTCCGCACTCATCACACCACGCTCCAAAAACGCGCTCACGCTCGCCAGCAGCGGCAACTCGTCGGAATCGCGCGGATACCAACGTACCCTCTCGTATATCGCTTATTTTTCCCCTGTACCGCGATAGATTCTCTCTCGGCACATACACACATACACCCACACGCACACGTAAAAAAGGGAGGGAGGGGGGAGATTAATTAAGCGGATTCAGCGTCGAATCTTTGTGGCGGTCGATAAGGCCGCGCTGCCTGCAACAGAGACAGACGCGAATCGCGTCCGCGGTCGCTGCGGTCCGACCGTGTGTATCTCGATGTACCATACCGTGTATATATATGTATATGTACGTATCGGTGGCGCCGGTGGTGGTCGGGATTGAAAAATGGCGGTGCGCGTAGCCGGGAAATTGTCTCGGCAGCGGTACGGAAAATAGATCTATGGGGATCGCCGAGGAGGCGGAGGAGAAGCGAGGAGGAGGAGGATAACGTTTGACCTCCAGCGTGTTTCCGGTTTTGGGGGATGGAGGAGGTGGAGGGTTGCAGGGGACGAAACGAAACGCTGCTGCTCGCAATTTAGTGGCAATCAGCGGGAGGCGAGCGCGCGCGCACCGGCTACTCTTCGGCTCTCGATCTCTGAGGCTTTGGTTTATCGCCGCGTGTTCTTCTTTTTTCTTGGAGGAGGGGACGGATTTTTGGTTTTAGACGGGGGTTTTTTAGGTCTGGCTGAGGTGAAATGGTTTTGTGGGGATTTTTGAAATTTCGATTTGTAGAAATGTTTCGAAATTTTACGATTTGAGGAATGTTCTCGTTTTTACGTCAGATTGAATTTCACTTGGAGTCGAGGAGAAATTCTAGTTTACTTTTTGTAATGGTATTTTTTATTGCGGTGAAGAAATAGTGCAACGTAGGCTGGTAGATGTGAGAATACTGAAATTTCGATGTAAATTGTTTTTAAAAAGCCGTTCTCTCGTTTTTTCAAAGCATTTAGCTTTTATAAACCATATTTTCGATAATACGTGATGTTTTTAGATGTATTTAATATCAGCTTATTCATGGCAGCTCAGGATTGCATGCGGGCTGTTACGCGTGTGATTTTATGAAAAATTGTGTTTCTCGAAACCGCTTGTTATAGAGCTCTGTTCATGGAAATTTGTATTCAAATTATACCGAAAATGTATAAAGCAATTTACGGCTATAGTATGCCATACAAATAAATCAAAAAAGTTTTAAATTTTAATATACTCTTTCCGTAAAAAAATGAATTATTTACAAATTTAATTCTAAGTATAATTTCTAATTCTTTAAAAAGCATTAGAAATTGTTTTAATACTTCTTCGAATATTCTAGACATGTTTTCAAACATCAAGGAACGCATAACCATTATGTCGCCTGGAAAACAAGAAAAGCAAAAATCCAAAAGCAGAAGCAAAATGCGTTTTACATGACTGCTCCCACTAACGACTCTGGCCTTTTGCATCCAGAGCCAACTATTATTTACGTATACGACCATCCCGGCGTACAACTGACTCCATAAAAAAAGAAGCAAAAACAAAAGAAAAGCAAAAGAAGAAACTCCGCGCGTCCGCATAAAAAGCCAACGGCGCAGTGAGAGACACAACTGACACATTGTCGAGCCCTCCTCTCCCCCCTGAGTTTTTAATATTTTTTCGCAGCACAACTCCACCCGCGTCCCTTGAATAATCCGATATCCCGCCGCCCGTCGGACCTCGATCTACTTGGTATTCCAAACCCTCTCGTGCCTTCGCGTCCCTTTTCACTCTTACACACACGTGCACATACGCATACATGGATACACACATACTCACATACGCATACATGGATACACACATACTCACATTCGCACACTTACAAATCTACAGACATACATACACGTACACAGATGCAAATATAGATACATACACATATATAGACACATATATGTACACATACACATGAACAAAATACATACGTATTACACATATGCAGACTTACATGCTCACATACTCATACACATATGTGCATAAACATTAACACATGTACATACGCATACACACTCACATACTCATCCGCACATACATACTCACATATACATGTATGTGAGTATGTATGTGCGGATGAATATGTGAGTGTGTATGCGTATGTACATGTGTAAATGTTTATGCATATATGTGTATGACTATGTGACATACATACATACATACATACATACATACACGTACATACACATACCCACACACACATACAAAAAATACGTACATTTTCATACATATACTCCTACACACATTCTCATACACATACATATTCACGCGTACTCATATAAACATACACATACATACTCACATACTCATACATATAGAGAAAATACACACATATAGCCGGATATATGCACGTATACATACACACAGTAAACACGTACAGATGCACCTATACACATACACACATACAAAAACTCGTTTACATACACATATATTGTACGCAGGACATATTCAGAGAACGGAGCTTGGAATCTGCTTTCCTTCTTGCGATTCAGCACCGCGGTCAGTAACGCGACAAAAAGTCCCTACGCGCCCTGGGGGTAATATTGAATGTCGACCAGCGGTGGCCTCCATTAAACGCGCAGGAATAAAAGGAAGACGCGTGTATCGCGGTCACACCTACATACACGCGCGAGCGCGCATATTTCGCGTTTTACGACTCTGCGGGACCGCGGGCGCGTAAAATTCGCGGGGCGAAATGATGATGGAAAGGATTGGTTTCGTTTCAATTTAGTTGCGACCCGAATTCCACACTCCACTCCCTCTCTTTTTAATCCCGTATTGGTTTGGCTGCGGTTTTTTTTGCTCGCCCCCGCTCTCTATTTCTCGCGATATCTGAATTTATATTCATTTGTGCCTTGTTATATTGATGCGGGAATGAAAGTTATAACGCCAATTTGGTGTTTTAATTGAAATGTTTGAATGAGGACACGCGATTCTAGGGAATAGCTGTGTATCTGGTAAAAAAAAATATTTTCGTAGTAAAATGTTGAATAAAATAATATTACCTGACACGAGTTTTTGTTGCTTTCTCAAAGAGAGGGACTTGTAACGATGAAAATTATAAAATCTTAGCTTTTTACGTGTCTCAATGTTACCGAGCTTGAATCAGATGTAGATTTTTCATAATTATGTATATGAATTCACGTTACGCGAGTTTTATAAGTTTCCAATAAGTATCTGACAGACAATATTACTAAAATACTAATTCGCATTAAAATCTTTTTGTTCTCATAAATCCTCTCAGAATTAAAAGAAATAATGTTAAAATCAATAAATTATAATTTTTTATAATAATTCTTCAAGAAATCAATCCCCGAATCACATCGAGCCATTCATCTCTATCCACCCAAAAAAGCCAGCCTCGCCAGCACCGCGCGCAAACATCCACCGGCACCAGCTCCACTTCCAAAGCGCAAATAATTAGTCAAATTGAAACGGATCCCCCCCCCTCCCAATCACTCCCTCCAAAAATACCCGCGCACCCGAATACACCCTTTAACCCGCGCTCGCGCGTGCGAAACCTCGCTCCCCCGCGCACAGCTCAATTGCGGGAAAAAACATTCGGCAAACCTCTCCCTTTGCCCCCCTCGTAAAATCGCTCCCGCGCTCCATTGAGCTTTCGCCCCCCCCCCCCCCCCCTTCGAACCAGATACGCGCGAAGCGATTCAAGACCGCGTATAAACGCGACATCCATTACAATAATTACCGAGCGAGCGAGAGACGGTGGGAGCTTTCGAGCTTTTGTTTGGCGGCGCGGTATTAACGCGAGAGCGAGCAGCGCGCGAGGTACGTGTGATTTCTCCGCGAGACGGGGCTGCGGAGCATTTCTGGAGGGAGGGAGGTAGACTTCCGCTTCCGCTTTCGTTGACTCTTGCGTGCGCGGATGTGTATTGTATGGCTGGGGGGGCGTTTACTTTCTGGGTGTGTTTGTGAGCGCGTGTGCGCGTGTGTACAGGCCGTGTAAGCAGTGAGGAGAGGGTTATTTTTGAGCAACAGGGGTGTTGATGCTTTTCGCGGGTTTCGGAGTGATTGAATTTTCGGTCGTTAGCGTTTTTGCAGTTGTGATTCGTGTGTACATAAATGAAAAGTTGTGGAGGAATAATAAGTTGCAGTTTTTTATTCAATTAATTAATCAATTAAATTCAATGTGTTTATTATGCGTTCTTGAACATGACGATTACCTTCTTGTACACGGAGAGAAAAAGTTAGTAATGAATACTGTACTAGGGTAGGAATTCGAAGACGAAGAGTAAAATGGGTTGACAGTAATGAATAAAATTTGGCGCAACCTCCAATCCTTCCGCTTTTCATGCTTTTATATTAATTAAATGCGTATACACGTAGACTTCATGATAAATATTTAAATACTAAGCAATTTTTCTTCAATACTGTACTGTATTCAGTCCTAACCCCATTTAGTAGCAATTACAATATTTTTCTTTACGTGTAATATCAATTAGATTTGTATATATTTAGCTTCATTTCATTAAATAGGATATGATATTTAATCAATGAAAATTGCTATTGGAACTAAAATAATAAATTACATTATAATACGTTTTTACTGCAGGTTGGTATCGTTTGCTCTGTATACATATGTTTTTTTCTTACGCATTCTTTTTTCGTCGTGAATAACAGTAGATACCAAGCGAAATGGATGCGAGAATTCGTTTTGCGTGCACACGCGCCAAGACGTGTGTATACATACGTAAACGTATCAACAAGCCCGAAGAATGAGTGAGAGTTTATTCCAATATTCTTCTAGAAAAATATTCCTGTATATTTTTAAAATTTTCTGCAGGATTGCCTTTCTTGAAATATTTTGATTATTCTTGTAAATTGTACATTCTAGATATTAAAAATAAAAGTGTAAGTTTTGAACTAAAATTAGCCCATTGACCCCCAAACTAACAAATATTTTTCCTCATCTTTTATGAAATCCTTCAGGTTCTGAGATAAAAATGTACTTTTCTCAAATACAGAAATTCAAAATGGCGGTCGAAAGTAGAAAAGTATAAAGTCTTTGTTGCACCACTTTGAATATCGTATAATAACAACGCACTATGCGTACATAAAGTTTTAAAAATATTTCCCATTTATACAACTCTCGTCAAATAAATTCGAAAAATACCAATCATTTTCCTTTTCAAACGAACATTTATAGACCGCCATATTAAGTTTGATCATTCGTTACTCGAAGAAGTATTATTAGAAGAAGTTATTCTTAAAGTACATATCCAACGCCCTTACTTCTGTATACTACATAAAATCCAACATTATTTTCATACGAAGATGCCTTTAAAAACAAAAATTCACTTTTTTTCGTCCAAGCCGCAATACTGAATTTATGCATTGAGAAAGTCAATTTTCCCGGCTAACATCTAAAAGAGCCATCTCAAAAATACTTCCGTATACTTTCCCAGACTCATAAATATAGCTCAAAATTCATACACTGCAGCTTCATCTCTCAGTTTCGGCCAAACCCTCAACCCTCCGCACATCAAAGAATCCCCCCACCCCGATCCAAAACAACCCATTCAATCATCGAGCCACCATAAACCCCCCAAAGACACCTTAAAATCGGCATTACCGCTGATTAGACCACAAGACCCATCGAGCACTAATACTAACGAGAATACCCGTCGAGCGCCTCGCGGCAGCGGCTTTGTACGCACCTGCACCGGTGGAACGGCAGAGCCGTAGCCGGAGGCCAACCCCCTCCCAAATCCTCGCAAAGTGATTGATACGCCGGTTGTTTTCACGCCGGCTTGGGAATTTCGGGCGATCCGTCGTGTGCACATGTAGTTGTGCAGCAGCTCCGATCCGTTGTCGTCGTCATCGTCGTCGTCGGTGTCGTGCAGTTTCGATCGCGTCGCTTCGCTGCTCGACGCGGTACGTGCATCGCGGGGAATGTGGGGATAAACAATTTTAGCTTGGATTTGAGGGGCGCGGTGTGGATGTTGGAAGTTTTGCGGTGATTTGGAGAGGGCGTTGATTAAATGGTAATCGGCGACTTGATGTATCAGGTAGAATCGAGACAATGCGATGACTAAATTCTTGAAGCAAGCGAACTTTTCTCGTGAGGGTAATTGTTTTCGCTGGAATTTTTATTACCTGGTAAGGGCTGGAACCTATTTTTACTGGAATTTTAAGAATTGTAACAGTTAAAATGATTTACTGATCGTAACTAATCTGATATTATTCTGAATTAATTTAATATTGATATTATTCGTCTTCAACGTATGCCATTATGTTAATATTAAAGAAATTAATGAAACAGGCTTTTTATTTGTTCTGCGTTGACTTCACCGTCCTCAAGCTATTCAAATACTCTTTAAATCTCTTCTAACACTTTTATATTTTCAATAATTCAGGCCAAAGCATTCCCCAGATTAATTATCCCTTTTTGCGTAAAAGAGCTTTAAAAAGATAAATAAATAAATACAAAATTGTTGAATAATTATTTATTTTGCGAAAAAGATGTAAAATAAAGCTCTCTGCGATTAACTCCCCGAAAAACACACCAGATCACACGCAGCGCCAAATCAAACCTTCAGCATCAAATACAACAAACAATCGGCAAAAGTATTTATTCAAACCGCACCTGCACCCTTCCCATTCTATACTCTCCTCCTCGCATCGTCCGTTAAAATGTATCCTCCACCCATGCGCATCATATATTTCACCACCGCCGGCAGTCCCTTACACACACTACGGCTCTCGCTCGCTTGCCTGCGCGAAGTGCATGATAAATTTTAATCCGACTCCTATTTCTCCTTTCTCTCCCTCTCTCCTGTATACACGCGCGCGAGAGGACGGGGCTCACCGACCGCGACATAAATGGTGGCATTATGCTTCCTCGCGCGGCGAGAGGTATCACGCAGTAGGATGCGCGCTTCGGCTTTCAATATTTCAAGCACTTATCGCCCGGAATACGTATACTCCTCGCCGATCCGACGTTTCGATTTTATTTCACTCCTCCCCGACGGACTCGACGCGCGGCTCGTATAATACTCGCGTTTATACATCATCTCTTCGCTCGCTCTCTCGCTTCGTCTCTCCTTCGCGGCGCTCTCCTCGCTGGTTTTGACTTTATAATTTAATGCGAGGGCGGCCGCGCAAAGGGCTCGCGACTCGCGCGGGTGAATTACGACGGGGGCGTCTCGATTTCACTCGGAGCTCTCTGTCTTGCGAGCGAGCGAGCGAGGATCTGGTGGGGTGGATCGAATGCGACGCGTGATTCCGCCTCGCGCTTTTTGCGGGGTGAGTCCACTCGTCGGAATCGCCGGCGAGTGGTTTGCGTTTCGTTACATATTTCAGGGGATTTGCGGGGTGGGATGGGTGTAAGAAGATTTTTGAGGAGATTGTCGGGGTTTTCGAGTTTCTTCGACGTGGATTTTGATTTGTAATGGGGAATTGGAGGTTTGAGGTGGATGGAGGTAATGGCAAATGAAACTCGAGAAATTGTAGGGTCTTTTGTATTAGTTATATGATTTTGTCATATACCGCTGAGTAGGATTTTTTATATGTACTTAAAACTATACTTACGCACTTATATACACTCAAAACTCTTCAAAAATGATTCTTCTTCTTCAATCATTTTTAGGGCCCAGTTTTATATAGTCTTAATCGCAGTATTCACTTCTAAACTTTATTAGTAAAATAATTATTTGCTTTTTTACATACTATGGCTCTCAATATAGAAATTTAAAACATTCTATAATTCTTATTAGGTACGTGAATAACTACGGAGCATGTTAGTATATTATTAATAATGATGATAATTAAACCCTCCAAATTGTAATGCGATGCTACATAATGCACGTACTACATTATGATTTTGGAAAGATCAATAAATTATTTCTAAACTCTCCATGCAATACCAAGTATACTCATATAGGCAAATATTCTTTAATTCCTCTGCATTTCTACAATATATATAGTTAATTTTCTGTAAGCCCTTTTAGTCATAAATTTAACTGTACTAGACTGTTACGTACTCAATTCACTTTTGGACTCGCATTTACTCTTTTGAAAACAAATTTCAGTTTATAGAATTAACTCTGAATATTGGTTTATAAACGAGAAGTAAAACATCAGGTAATTAATCAGTTTTTATAACGGCGGGTTGACTGTTCACAATAAAAGTCAATGCCAACACAACTTTGTTTACGAGGAAAATATTCAACAATATCTCTGCAAAAATTCTGATAAATATAAAATATCGGCGATATAAACGATACTTTGATCAGCATGATACTTCGGTCAAACCGTATTTATTCATCAATAACGCAGCGCCCGCATTATTCCGTATATAATTCGCGCAACTCTGCATTAGCAGCGAATTACTCTCTGCCATAATTGACCAATTACAAATACGAGTATAGCGATGTTTACCGATACCTCGTTAAATGTTACATTACGCGACTTGTTACTACCGTTCACAAATCTCCCAAACGTACACATCAACTTGATCGTACATCCAAATCTAACCCGTTCGAACCACAAAGGTCTGTAATTAAAGGGTCATTGGTGGCCATTATTTTAAAATGTATTGATTACAAATTTCAATCAATTTGAAGCATTATTTATATGAATTTATTGTAGTTTTTCATTCAAAAAAAATAGACTAACTTCAAAATGTTCCATGCATATGAAGAATTGATAAATTCAACTAAAATTTTGTTCGAATACCCAAAATTTAAAATACATATTCTTGTTAATCCACTAAGAATTTCAAGAAAATGATCAATATGGACTAATAATAATATTGTTAACAAAGGCTTAAAATAATTTTATTATTCAATAGAAATGTACAACTTTTTTGCAAATATCACAAGCATTCAAGTAAAGTTTTAGATGGATTTATCAATTTTTCATGTGCAGCAGACATTTCATGTCCAAAGTTACAGCGTTGATAAAACTATTGAACTGTGACTACCAATAGTTTTCAAACTCACTTTCAACATAATAAACATCATCTTTTACGTATAAAATAATTATATTCAACAATATAAAATAATTCAACGTAAAAATAAAAAAACCTTTGATATAATTGATAGTTCATGAAAATGCCAAAAACAGTCAGAATTCCTGCTTAATCCAACTATACACAAACACAGCTCCCGCAAGATAGTCCAAAAAGGAAGAAAAACAACTCGGAAAATTAACCACTCGCGGAGAGAAGACCCAAGGGAGAGAGCTCGCGGAGGTAAAAAAAACTCATTAAACGTCAAAGTGCTATCGCGCGTAATTAGCCGCGCAGCTGGAGGGTAAACACAGCGCTCGCTCGCTAGCGCGGCCCTAATGCAGCGGAAGGAGGATCCCCGAGGTTTTTACGCGCGCCGCCCATATAACCGTCATTTTCGCGCATAAAGGGACGACGACGAGGAGGACGACGACACCGTCGGTCCTTTATTCTCTCCTGGCGCCACCGCCCCGCTGAAAAATTTTGCCGCCCGCCCGCTGGCGGAGCTTCAGCCTCGGTCTCGCTCACGGGACATTAAATTTCACCGGTATTTTAGTGCGGTGCAGGGCGCCTGGGTGAGAGAGCGCTGGTGTAATATTAAATAACGCGCGTAGGGCGTGCGCGCGGGGGAGCAAGAGTTAATTCAGGCGAGGAATTGCGGAAGAGTAGAGAGGGATCTTTGTTGTTTTAAGCATTGATTTAGTGTGGATTTTTTGAGAGTTGTGTGTTTGGTGGTACGTGATGTATGGCTCGCCACTTCGTAAGTTCATATTTTCCGCGGAAAAATATATTTACATCATCATGCGAAATAAAAACGGTGAGATAGCGAATCGTAATCGCTAAAGTGTTTTTAGGTAAATTTACTACATTTTAGTCGGCTTAGCAAACTTATTTGCTATAGTAGAGAAATTTTTACAGTAAAGTTTTTTGCTATATTAGTGGAATGAAATAACAATGGTAAATAAATCTTTCTTCCTTTACTCTTCATTTAATTTTATTGGAAATACATTTTTTAGAAGTTTTAAGAATCATCGATAATGAATCTGTAGTCACAAATTTAGAAATTCAAAGCAGACAATCTAACATGTCGGACAAAAAGTAGAATTCTGTACTATTTTGACTCGGACTCATTTCTTAGGGTTTTTGAAGATTGCTAGTGATGAATCTATTAATTTAAACTTAATATTGCTTTTATCTATCATGTTAGATCAGCCATATTAAAATTTAGAGTATAGTTCTGCAACCAACGACCTTAAAATTTTATTGTATCATTTGAATAATGTAATAGTTATAAATACAAAAAAATAGGTACAAAGAAAATACGTTAGAAATAATCATATTTAGAAAATAACTTACAAAATATTTGTTCTTTATTCGTGGTACAATCAGATTATTAAATCATATCTTATTTCCGTGAGCTAGGAAGAGCCCCCTGAGAGGATTGCATATAGTTACATACTCCTCGATGCTCCTCCGCAGCTTCGTGAATGCATGCATGAGTTCGCGGGTCCAACACGCTCGAATCTTACTCGCCCGCGCGATTGCAAATTTATTATCGTTGGTAGCTCCGCTCTCGCGTTTTTTTACGCAGACACCGGTTATCCATCAAATTTATACGGACAGTAGTTCGCGCTTCGAAATTCGCGAAAGCATTCCCGTGTAAACATTTCCCGCGCGCACTCTCTCGCTAACTTCGTCTCGTAATTTTTATTATTCCATTTACGTAACTGCCGAGTACCTCTCCCGACACTGCTCGCAGCTCGGTATAATATTAGAATAATGCGCTTTTAATGCAGTGTCCCGTGAAACGTCTAATCATCCTCACCTTGACGGGCTTAATTCGATTAATGGAATTGAGCTCTCAGCTCGCAGTAGTAAGTTGAGAGTTTCTCTTTTAACCTCGCGAAGTTTAACATCAAAATGAATAATTTTCAAACGAGTAAGTGTCGATATTACATTGCGTAATCTTGTGACCCATATACCGACACCAATAATAAAATTAATTAAAATTCTCGAAATACTTGTTGGAAAAACATCAAAATCGCACAAAGCGCGTTTATTAGTATAATAAAAACGTACGTGACAACGTATAACAAAGAATCCCGCGGCGGAAAACTCCCTAGCCAACCGCCTCGCTTTACGATACAACGTTTACGGTCATTCTTTCGATATTTTATAGCCCACACCTCCCCCAGTCGCTGATCAAAGAGCGCATCGCCTCGTGTACACGTCGCTTAACGCCACCAGCGCGATGTTATTTTCAATCCATTTTGTGCGGCCAGCACCCGCGAGTTTACGATAGGCCGACGAGAATTCCTCCGATCGCTGGTTCGGAAAAGGAATCTCCCAGCGCAACAATAGAAGCGTCCGTCGCGTCATCCCTTCTCTCTCTCTGATGCTTTTCCCGGGACGCGCAAATTCGGCGAGGGGAAAATCTCGGGACTGCGGCGACGCGGCGCAGAGAGCTAACCCTGGGAAATACACATCGTCTTTCGCGCCAGCCAAGCGCCCAAAGAGGATTAAGGCGTTCGCCGCGCAAATTCTCCGCTCTTAAATTGGAAATTTACGTCGCTTCTATGGAGACGAAGGAGGATAGGGAAGGAGGATGCTTTGGTAAATCACCTGCAAATCCGAGGAGACGCGAGACCCGCGACGTCTACCGCACCGCGACGGAGGAGAAAAGTCGCTCTCGGGTCAGAATACGCTTCGCGGATGGTTTTAGATGAACTGTATAAGAAGATGGGTGGGTGGAGCAGGGATTCTCAACTTTTGCGTGCTGATGATTTATGTAAATTCGAAATTTTGTTGCATAGGTTTTGAATATTATTCTTCATAGTTTTATGAAAACGTAGATTTATCTTATTTAATATGATAATAATTTACCAATTACGCAAAATGACGTATTTTAAAAAGGCCATTAACATGGCTTAATCAACCCATGACCGATTTTGTGACGAATCTAATCATGCAGTTAAAAATTATTGCATAATTATTAAATTTAGAGTACCGTCATCATCATCATTGATATATAATGATAGATACGTGTAAAAAAAATAGTCTGGCAATAGTCTGGCTCGATATGTCTGGCGAAAGTCTGGCAGAATTCTAACATTGGCCACTATGACGGACTTTTAATAAAACTTGTGAAACAAAAGTATCGCTTGTATGTCAAATCGGCAATAACCTAAATTCTTGTCTCGTTTGTTACAAATATTTATATTTTAAACAAGATTATAATACTTAAAAAGCATTTCCACTTTTTCACCTCACAGTATGTATTTTTACGATTCTAGGCAATATTAACAATAATTGTATTATTCTAATTACTTATTTGTTAAAAATGAGTTTTCGTGACATAATTCAAAAAATGGTCTGGTATAGTGGCTAAACCCAGACTTCTGCCAGACTTTTTCCAGACATTTTCTAGACTTATTAACCCAGACTAATACCAGACTAAATTTTTTTACAAGCATTAAAAAAAATTTTATTCTCCTTTTCAACGAGACTTCCGCATTCAATATATTGTTAGATTACCCACTTTTTTAATAGTTGTTAAGAATTTTCATTTCACTATCAATGGTTTTGGCACAAAAGCTATTTTCTACTTCTTCTTCTTCTTCTTCTACTTGATTCGACAATACAATCATTTAAAAATACTAAACAACTTTTTTCAAGTTATCCCCCCAAGAAACTTCAACCTTCAAAATTTCTCTTCTCACCTCTCACCAGCGTAATTTCCCCACTTGAAATCGCTTCCGACTCGTCATATCGTCCTTTTTTCATTCCCACCTTCACCCCCACAGCGCGAACTGGGCCAAACGAAACTTAACGCGCGCAAGACACAGAGCAGCAGCAGTCGCAACAGCAGCAAACTCGTGGTACTGGGTAATCCCACGCTTTTTGGGGGGAACGGACGATTTAGCGCGTCGTCGGTTACGCGCTTAATTAACGCTCGAGTATAACCGCCACTACGCGAACTTCTCCCTCGCAACAACAGACAAAGGCTGCGCTCTGCTCTCTGCTTGCCCTCTCCGCTCTGTGCACTTATATTACGGTCAGATGGTGAGGCTAGAGGCGCGTTTTGGCCTAACAAATGCCTGCTAGCGCAGTCTGCGCGTCGCGTCGGGTCACGTGGGAACCACAAATGTGTCACATCTCCTCCTCCTCTTCCTCTCCTCTTCTCCTACGTGTATGTATATTTGGGTGTATGGAGCGTCGCTGGCTCGTTGAACCCGTTTGTAGTCGTATCCCGGATGCCAGTGAGAGTCGATTCCCCTGGTGCTGCTGCTGCTGCTGCTGCTGTCGGTGTTCTCTCACGCGCGATACGGGATCACGCGCCGACACTGCACTGTTTCGCGACAAGGAGAACGAGGGCGTCTGCGGGAGTGAGAGAGAGAGTCGCGATGCTGCGTCGGAGTTTATCTCTGCAGTGGGCCTAATGTCTGATAATACTACTTTATAGCGTTCAAAATTTTTCAAATTTATTCAAAAATATTGATTACAAAATCAATGCTTTTGAAAGATTTAGGATTATCTAGACAATAAAAACCTGTGATTCATTAAGGACATATCGATGGTTATAAGCGTAAAGATGTATTATTAATTTATATCGACACGGCATTGTCCAAACATTTGGTCCTTCGAGCCGGATTCCGCTTTCTTGCTGCCTGATCAGAAAATAATGTATAATTTCTAATTACCAAAAACGGTATTGAAATTATAAATCATACGATTTAAATATTTTTATACCTTTAAATATAACTTAAGAGATACTTTTCCACTATATCACTGACAAACCTTCTACCAAAAAAACCGTGTACATACTTTTAAAGATATCTTCTGTTTACAAGGATCTTGCTTTTCCGCTCCCACACAGAATCACGCACACACGTAGTCTCAGCTCCCTGATCGTCGTCGTCCTCTCGTCTGGAAAGTCGTCTCGCGCGACCCGGCAGCGAGTCAACATCTCATGGCTCGTTTCGCTATGCACGTGCCGCGTGCCCCGTATAACTGTATTTCCCCGCGCTGTGTTTGTTTTTGAACGGAGAACGCGCGCGCTGGTTCAAGATGATTCATTCTTTATTTGCACGACGCTCAGTGTATATACAGTGTTGTGTCGGGGAATATGCAGCGCAAGCAATGCATCCGCGGAGAGGCCGTCGCAACGTCGTGATTTCGTTATTCGAGATCTTGAGCTGAATTTACCTTTTGTTTTCCAGAATTACTATCTTTCGAATTCATTTTCTTGACGAGTGTTATGATTAATTCAAAATATAGGTTCATATTCATTAAAAATACCAGAATAATATTGATTGATACACTCTAAAAATTAGTTACTTGACGCAAGCATAATAATCATGAATATGGCTACAAATTATTATTGTTAGTTACAAGAAAAAAATCTGTTCAAGTAAACTGCATTATCTTGGCAATTAATGGATTTTCATTTGCAGGCAACAGAAATATTTTGCGGACATATACGAAAGTATTTGAAGTAAAATATACTTGCGGCGGGTAACTACAATTAAACATGGTTTTTAGAGTGACAATTTACGTAACAAAATTTAATAATATTTTGTCAATGTAACCTTTCTCACAATTTTTTCCTACCCCATAATTCCAACTCATGATCTTCTAAACAGGCAAGTGTTGTCACACGTCCGGATCACAGTTTATGATAAGTTTTAATCAAGAACAACCGCCAAATCTTTAATTCGATTTTCGCTACGTGTAACAGATAGTTATGACAATTACCACCTCACCCTCTCGACCAGACAGCACAACCCCAAATACAGAAACGCAGCCACATGCTCCTCGCACCGAAGGTCGAGTGTGTATATCATGCCGGGGGGCCTCCTGTGGCCTCGCGGTAGGGAATTTGAATAGAGCGCCCCCGCTCGCGCGCACCAGTACCGACCGACAACGCATCCCAATGGCAACTGCGCCGCGCACAGTCTGCTGGGACCTTGGCGCGCATCCTTATCTGCGGATATGCACGTTCGATGCCGGCGCGAATGTGTGCGCATCATCACGTGCACGCGCGATTACTTGCTTAGTCATAGGCGATGGAGATAACCGGGAGAGAGAGGAGAGGAGAGGAGAGAGAGGAGAAATCGCTCGGACACCAATGTGGCTATAATGCGATCGTACATATATGCGCGAGTGGGTGCGTTGTGGGCGAGAGGGGTTAGTGATTGGTGGATGTGGAGCTGTTCTTAAGGGGGTGGTACTGTGTGCGTGGACTGATCGGATGGTTAGTCGGACTACTTAAGAGGAGAGTGTCGTGTGTCTAAGTCATGGATTGGCATGAATCTTGGATAAGTACTTTCTGTTGAAGTTGAGGTAGGGTATTTCATTGTAATAGGATCTGTTTCAGGGTATATTGGCTATTGTTATAAAATATGTATGATAAAACAGTAAAAATTATGTTTACTTGCGATGCTCTGTAGATTTCTGTAGACATTCAACCTAAAAGAGTCTATGAAAGAAAAATTAATAGTAGACGTTAAAAGCTTCAATTTGATTTTTAGTATAATTAATTTCTAATTTCGTATATTTGTATTGCATATAATTTTCTAAACTATTTTCAATTGCGCATAATTGGTAAAATACCTTTTCTTTAAAAAGAAAAGCTTATTAGAATGAACTACGAATGCTGGGCTGTATTTTTAGGTACCAGAAAACGCCTTTCATAATAGTCTCATAAAGATTAATTTCTCAGTTGCTGATACTCTGCTTGCCACTCAATATTTATTTAATTGTTTATTTATTTATTTTATAAATTCTGCGCTACATTAATATTAACATTTACTAAACTAATATAACATTTCATTGGATATATAAAGTACGAATCATTCATTATTTCGGAAAGCATCCGTTATCACAAGAGCATCAATTTCACTTCAATAACAACTAAATAATTTCTTAAAAAATTACTGCACTTTAATAATTCAAATAAACATCTAGTAGCCCTACCAGTCTTCGGCTTTCATTATACATGCATCTGGTCGCAAACATCCTTCAAATTTCGCTCCCAGCACATCCAACACCTTCACACCCAACTCTCCTACTATCCATTATAGCTCAAAATTCGTACTGCGCGCACCTTCTATTTCTGGAACGCGCGCACGAGCGGACACATTGCGTCAGTATCTCGAATTTACGTTATCCGGTGGTGGCCACCGTCGTACTGCGGTGTCACCGAATGGTTGTACGGTACTCAATTATTTATACACGGTTGGCGAAACAAAAGGGGGAGAGGTGGGGCCCTCGCGGTGAGCGTATTAATGTATGAGGAACCGCGCAAATGCGGGTAATGACGTTAGAGTGGTGGCGCGAGGAGCGGATGTATGCTATTTTCGCGTTTAGATGGGTCCCGGATGCTTTTCGAAAGTAGAGGTGGATCGGGAAATTCCTTAACGATATTTATGGTAATTAGGTTTGGATTAGATTACATAGCAGTACTTTGTTTATATTCTGAGCTGTTGAGTTGGTTAATTGTAGTAAGGATATTTGTCTAAAAATGCGAATATTTGACATTAGAATTTTTCGGTATGTTAATTTGTGACTTTGCTCTTCATTAAGTCAGAATCATCACTTCCTTAGTTAACACAAATAGAGGAAATAGACTGCAACAAATATTGATTCAAAATACAATAAATACTAACGGTATATCCTGTCTTTCTACTCTAAAAATACAGACATGTACATTATTAATATGTTTTGTCAGTAAATCGACTGACAGTGTTAGTAATAGAAAATAAACGTAAACAAAAGTTAGTTAAAACGTCTGTCAGTTTAAGCGTCTTGACAGGTGGTTTTTTCATCAAATTTGATAGATAAAATATCTGTGATCGACCATAGAAGGAACGAATCACACTTAGTTTAAACTCCAAAAACAACTGCTTTTTGCATATTATGAAAAAGTTATAAATATAAAAGTATACCCAAATTTTAAAAGTTGAATATACTCCGCTCTGTCCATCGTCGATTCACTGACGCTATGTCTATCAAATTCACTTATCAAAACCGCCTTTCAACACATTTTAGCCAACGAAAACTGTTCCCCTTTTTCACATCCAACATCCATCAAAATCGTGTATCTACGCCCATTTCGCAGCTAACTCGGCATCGTCGTCGATACCCATTTGCCTGAGCTTCTTGCTCTCTCGCGGCTCTCCACCTCAGACAGCCGTTACTCGAGACAACGCGTGCAGACACCAGCACCGCCACCAGCAGCATAGCAGAGGCAGTGATATAAACTTGTCCCCGGAGGCCGTGTTCCGGCATTAAATATAGTTTAGGCGAGCGCCAGCGCCACAAAACCCGAAGCATTCGTATCACTTAACGGTCTTACCCCCTTGGCACCTCCCTCATAGTTCCCCAGCGCCACTGACGCTTCTTTCGCGCGCCGGAGCTCGCGCAGCGCGGACTGACGTGTAATTTTCTAGCGGCATCTTTTTCAATTAAAAGCCAAGAGTAGAAATTTTTATCCTTTTTTCGTAAAAAAAAGAAGAGAGGGAGAGAGTTGAGATGAGCATGGAGTTTAAGGGCTGTGCGAGGGAAAAGAAATTCATGAGATTTTTTTGCGTTATATGTACTCGTGTTGGTTGAGCGTTTCTTTTTTGCCGGCGAGGCAGCAACGGGTAAAAACGTTTTGAAGCAAGAAGATTGATTCGAAACTGAGTGCAATGTTATTTGTTTTGGGCTGGCTGTGCTTTTTTTTTCTCGTGTGGTATAAGCATAGTAGCTCGTTCGCGTTAATTTAATGCCGGTACTTTGTTTGCTCAAGTTTCTCGCTGCATCCAGTGCTCGCGCGTTGTAAATTCTGAAAAATGAAAATTGCACTCCTTCGTTTAGAGTGGCTTGGGTTTCATCTAAAAAGAGTTAAATTACTCTTTTTCCCGCTATGGATATGCACTGGCTCTTGCAGCGCGCGAGCACTCTGGAGTTTAGAAAAATTCTTCTTGCGCGATATAGTCGGAGTGTAATTTATTTTGCGAAATTGCTTTTAAAGAGCAGCTTTTTTTTCACTGTTTTTGCAATTTTTCTGTGTAAACAGCGTGAAGTTCGAGTTTTCTAAAATACACACGCATTTTAAGATTGCTTAATTAAAAATGTCCTTTTTAATTAGTTCGCGCTCGTTACATTAAGTAGTAAAATTTAAATAAAAATGTCATTTAATGAGTCTATCAAAAATAAATTGAAGTAAAAAAAGATTTTTTATATATATATTGAAAACAAGATGCTGTCATATAATTGCAAGCCATACATAAAAATAATAATAACGATTTGCTTTCAACCATGCATGGTTTGAACATGCTTAAATCTTTCAAATCCATCTGAACCTTAGCTAAGGTAAATGTACCAATGATCGAACACATTTCTAGATCGGACAATATTGAAAATAAGTGTTTATTAGATACATTAAATAATTCGTAATCACCCCAGATCTATAGACTAATGGTCGATAAATGATTTTTATAGTTAAGGTGGCGAATATTTCTTTATTTAAAAATATGCAGAGCTATGAACAACTGTCCGATTATTGGGCTTAAGCGTTCGAGCATTGGTACGTTTACCTTATTTGTAATCAAGGGAAAGCCAATAGAAAAAGAAAATTGAAATTTGTCCCACTTAGGGCGCCATTTGTTATATGCATATGTGTATTACATAATTTTTTCCATATTTATGCTGTTAATAAATATTTAGTACAAGAACAAACCTCGTTTTCGTTTCTCTGCAATAGACTTACCAAATTACCGTCCAACACCCTTAACCACAGTAATTCCATAATATCTAACAAGCTTCTATAAAATCAACCCATCTCCCGCGCTGTTACCTTCATTTCCTCGCTAAATCGTTTACTCACCCTCCAACCCTCTCACCTCCAGCAAGAATCCCAAAAGGTAAAACAAAAGGCATCCACCCACCCATGAAAAATAAAGCACAAAATTAAATAAGACTTTATATCTCCCTCACCTCATCCACCTCCAGCTCGCAGTAGCGGCAAGATCGACGAGCGGCCGCTCATAACTCGGGCCGTGCAAGGGACTGTGTAGCTTCAGCCGTGTGCAAAAGGAGAGAGTGTGAGTGAGTTTGGCCAGAGTCCAGGGGAGCTGCTCTAGATCCTCCTCTCTACGGGCGCTATTTACGGTCATTTTTACGGCCGACTTTGCCCCTCGTCATATAATTGCCGGACAGAAAGAGACACAGAGGCGCGCGCGTTCACATACCTGAGAGAATTGCCGCTCGCTGCAGTTCGAGTGCGGGAAGAGAGAGAGAGAGAGAGAGAGAGAGATGGAGAGGTAGAGCATTTTATATAAGCCAGTGCTGCCTACGTGACGACTTTGAGATACGTGCGTTAGGTCGGAGCTTTGCGATAAGAGCTTGGGTGTTCTAGACTCTTTTTATTTAAAGAATGTTTTTTATTTTTTAGACTGAAGAGTTGTCGAGGGTGTTCGTTCGCTGTTTTTTAAGGCTGGAGCAGTATAGATATTGTTTTATGGGGTAATTAAGAATGTGGGAAGTGTTTTTCGCAGTTGTTATCGCGTTCGTAAAAAAGTTATTTTTCGCATTAAGTGTATTAAAGGTGACTGTATACTCTAAGGTATTTTATCTAAGAGTGAACCACGGTAGAAACCTAAGCGAGTTCTTGATTAGTATATAAGAAGAAATCTGACTTATTTCTACACTGTTTTCTCTAATCTTCATTTTTAAAATTATATTAACTTATTTTATTATTATTCATTGTAATTTATTCATGTTTCAACAATAACTATTCGAAATATTACAAAATTTACATAAATATAATATTTTATTTTGCCAAGTATAAATTTTCAGTTTAAAATGAAAACACAGTTTACTGTGAATTCTGTTGGCGTTTACGGTTGGCCAGACTTTAGCTAACCCTCACCTAATTTATATTTAAAACATTAGCTAAGTGAAACTGGCTGAGAGTTAGCGATGTAGAAAGTTCAACTTGTTTATTCTCCACCAGAAAAGTATTATTAAAATTTTATAAAATAAATAATTATGATTGTAAATTAAAACTACTATGATAAATCAAAGCGCGCCACTACAACAACTTTAACATTCTCTACGCGTATAAACTTTACGGCAATCGCTACTCTGATTTATAATACATTCTCTATACCCTCTTTACCGAAAGTTTACAAGGTGTCGAGGACATTCTTCTTCTTCTTCTTCTTCTTTCTCCTCCGCCCCCCCCCCCCCCCCCCCAACAGTATCTCTCCGATTCGATAAAGCAGCGGCAGCTAATAAAGCAAACTTTGTGTACACGCTCGCTTCGCAACGCAGTACATTTAAAAAAGTCTTAAGCAGCGTCGTAATTCACGCGCGATATTTATTCCGCCGATGAAAGTTTGTCGCGCGAACCTATAACTCGTGTACTGAAATATCGAGGGGGGTATCGCGGAGAAAGTATTTTTTTCTTTTCATGGTGGAGGGTGAAAATCCTTATCTGTCTCGAAGCAGCTGTTTTCCGGAATTCCTCGGCTGCTGGCCTCGCACCCTTATACATTTATACGTGTCGCCGGGATAAACAGCCGTTAATCCTCGGGAAAAAAGCGCGTGCCTCGAATCTCTCTTTCTCTCTTTCGCCACCCTACGGACTGAAAGCCAAGTGTATGTGTGTGGGTATCTTTCGCCGCCTTCTTCTTCTTCTTGTTCTCTACTTCTTGTACGGCTCCGCGCGCGCGCTTCTGTTACACGCGCCTCTCGAATTCCAGATTAGAGGGAGCTACTTTTTTTTTCTCGCGGCTCGAGCTTTCTCGAGCTCTCCTACACAACTTGATAATTCAGGGGCAAACGAAGGATTACGCGCGGGGAAATTTATTAACTCGTCGGTGTTGTACTGAGGGGGCGATGCCGCGTTAAGCGCCGCGATATTTCAGAATATCGTGAAATTTATCGAAAGATTTTTATCGTACTGGAGTGAATAATGCTTTTAGTTAATAATGCGATGATTTTATGAAAAAGGAGCAAACATAGTACATCTTTTTATGTCAAAAGTTTTGGTTGCAGGTATTTCTGGTGTTTTTCTTTGTTTATTAGAATCAATATTGCTAAAAAAACATTAGCTTGAAAATAATAAACATTCATTAATTTTGATGCTTGATCACTTTTAGTAAATATTGAATAAAAGGAAATACATGTTATTTATTTCAAAGAGATGTTTTGTTTATATATCAAATAAACGCTAGAATCATACTGATTTGTAATTATTATTAACTAATCATGCGACGCTGTAATGCTTTACACCTATTATGTACACTATTTATTACTCAAAAGAACAAGAAATAGTCAAAATTCAAAAATGTTCTAATAAATAATTAATATTTTTTTAAGCATTGATATAATTCAGGCACAGACATATTTGTTCCATCTTTATTAAATACGTAATTATCCCATAGTAAAAATCATAGTAAACGCCGGACATCCTGGCGATAAAGAGTATCCTGATTCTCGGCAAAAAAATTTTTATAATGCAGCATCATTTATGCAGCCTGGATAACTTTTACCGTGAAGTACCCATCCTTATTGCTGTTTTCAGGGTAATTTCTATCAATAAATTCTTTCTGCAAGCTACATCACTATCCAATATATTTTTCATTACTAAAAATTTTATCTTATTACTACTCCAGCATTTATCCTCTTCATCTCTTTTTCACCAAGCCTCAGCACACCTCCCAAAATTCACACTCCTACAAATCCACGCAACCCCCCACCCCTTACCACAATACATTTCCCTCCAACAATGCGGAAAATTCACCTTAAACACCTCACCCATCCCCGCGAACACCCTCATCTCACCGAGATACTCCCACTATATGCATATGCACCTGCAACAGTACATAACCTCTCTCCCAGCAGCATCTGGCTCCTTCGGCCGCTCATTATTCATCCGGCCTGATAGCATCGCGACGAAATAGGGCTTGGCTCTGGCCAGATACGTACGTGTGTGTGTGTGGCGAGGGAGTCTCCCATTGTCTAAACTGGCGCGACGCGACGCCCGGAATTGCGACGCTCACAATGCGACGATTGTTTTAGCCCTTGGCAGCAGCGGCAGCCAGCCTCTCTCCTCCCACGCCCGCCGAATCACGCGAGAGCTAGCGCTAGATGCCCCGAGAGCCTTATCTCGGGCCGGGGGTGTCTCTTGCGCTCTATCTTGCGGTGAGAGTGGAGTCCGTTGGTCCGATGGTGCACTGGAATTCCGGAGTAACGACGGCTCGGTGTCTCTTGGTTTCTGGCAGTGTGAGCTTCTTTGATCATCAGCTGCTGGTGGTGCTTTTTTGGATGGTGCGACATTCTCTGGTCTTTTTCTGAGCTCGACCTTTTTGGTTCCTAATGCTGGAATGTTGGATATTTTGTGGTATTCAATTCATTCGAAACTGTTGAATCCTGGTATACTTAAATATTGACAAACATACAGATACATTGTGCAGATGCCTTTGTATATTTAAGTTAAACGTTTTAACATTAGTGACAAACAATAACCCAGTGGGACTGGATGATATCTGTATATTAAATAGATCTTCATAACTATACATTTTGAAGAGTATTAAAGTTTTAAAAATCATTTACAATTTCACTTAATAAAACCTAGGATTATTATAATCTTAATTATCTATTTGATCAAAATGGCACGCAATATAATAAACTTTTTAAAATGAACAATATTCACGGGATGCTAGAGGAATTGCATAATCTCAACCCTAGCTTTCCTCAGGCTATGATTTCCCTTTTGTTTTAAGCTCGCATTGAATTCCCATCAATACCTACATCGTAATAGCCTCATCCATCTATATCATTGTTCGGCATAACAACGCTGCAATTTTCCCCCAATAATGCCAAAGAGAGTTTGCTAAAAATTCAAGCTCGCTCCCGGCTTACAGATCCATACCCACACACCCACGCGGCTCTTTGATACCGCCGCGCAGCGCGAGAGCCGGAGGAAGATCGAATTGAAATCGAGCCGCCCGAGGCTGCCGCGAAATAAAAAGCTTTATGAGCTCTCTAGCTCTCTCCCGCGAATTCGATGCGGGTTATATTTTTTTTTGTATTGTTGCGCGCGTGTATATTTTTTTTTCCGTTGCAGCAAATGACTGTGTAAAAGGCACGCGCGCGTTGCCGAATAACTGCTTTATTAAGTCGTTTCATCGGAACTCGTTAAATTAATTTCATTTGCGGTGGCGGTGGCGCTGGCACGTCGCTGCGCTATGTATGTGCGTGCGTGCGTATTTTGTTTTTTTATTCCGAGCCGGGGCTGGAGTGGTGGAGTCGTACCGGCAGCTCGTGAAAAAGATGGCCGTGCAGTGAAGGTTGAGTGGTGATACGAGGCTCGTGTGCGTTAGGTTCGTAGGATGATGATGGCTGAAATATGGGAGGTAGTTTTTTTCATATTTTTATAGGTGTTTTCTTATTCGGTGGTGAAATGATCTTTTGCGAATAGGTTCTCTTGGTACGTGCATTTTTGATACGTGCGTTTTTCGTTTTCATCTCTTTTTTCTGAAAAATTGGTAGTCGAAAGTTTTGTCTATTATGAATCTAGAGATAGAATTAGAAAATTTACAGTATTTGGATGAGATGTAATAGCCTAGTGATTCCCTTTTAGTAGGATCAGTTAAAACCCATTAAATATTATTGCGCGGCCTTTAGTAATAAAGTGGCAATTGATCAGCTTGTACAAGAATACTTTACTTAATATTGCTGAAAGTAGAACTTCTTCTTGTTTTTACCCTTTGTAACATACATTTTTCGGATTTACTTATTTCTTTCTGAAACTTTGTAATCGATGGTATTTAAACATTTTAAGCAATGTTTGTCCGCCATATTTAATCTGTTATCTTGAATTTTGATATATTTTTTCAATTCTGGAATACACGAATGGTAAATTCCCGTATATATTCAATACTGAGCCAACCTTTATGAATTCGAAAATACTGACTTCATATTCGAGGTCCACCAAATTGTTATTTTTAATTTTTGTACTTATCTCGTATATATTAAACAGTTGCCCTCCAATCAAAACAATCCTTCAATCAAAATCTAAAAAAAGGACAAAACAACTTTCACATTCCTAATCCAACGCTATCCAATTTTCTATGAAAATAACACCCTCCATACACACTAACCAGCCCCTCCACCATTTTCCATACACCCCATCATAATCATCATCATCACGACCATCGGCGTTAAAATATCCACCGGTCAGCTGTAATCTATACCCCAGTCTGTGTATGCAATATCCCTTTGGCTCGTAAAGTCAAAGCGCGCACGAAATAAATAGAGCCCTCCGCGCAGTCCCGTGACCATCGGCCCCCGCTGCTCGGGTCATTACGCATATGCGCGGTGGCTGCCGTGTATTTGTCAACCGGAGAGCGCGAGCGAGAGGCGGATGCGTGGCGTCAATGGACGAGGAAAAGCCATTAGTAAGATTATGCCGAAGCCATCGTTGCTGCTGCTGTTTAAAGCGCCGGTGCACACGGGTGGTAAAATAATTGGTGACTGCGCGTGGGATTGATGGCGCGGTGCATGCGGATTTTCGTGGATTCGGGAATGAGATTTGCCGAGGTGATGGAGAGGAGGTTCTTTGGTTTAGCTGGGTTTTGTAATATATTTGATGAGATAAGATTGAAGTGTGGATAACTTGGTTTGGTTTGCTTAATGGGGAGTGACGGGTTTTTCTTCTTCAGGTTTCGAAATGGAAGTAAAAATGAAATGGATGATTGGATTTCAGTCTAGATTATCGTGAACTTTGCAGTGATTTGATTTCTTGTACGTAGTGACGGTTTCAGCGATTTTGTTTCGTATTATTCTGTTATAGTAGGAAATGTCAGTCAAAGCCAGCACTGGTGATCCTGAATATTTTAACTGTCTATACATGACAGATCTCTTTGGCATTAGCGAAATTGATAATAAGTTCTAGAGATGGAACGTACGAAGTTAATTTAGTTATTTATCGAGGTACGATCGTGAATTTTTTAACGAATTACAGAAATGTAAAAAATCATTCTTTCTACAAAAATTATATTTCAATATTTTATAATCAAAGCCAATAAATACATATCTTTTAATTAATCCTCAATAATCTTGAAACGATGAAATGGAAATTAAATTCTCAATAAAGCTCACTTCGATCCGGTAGAAAGGAAAATTAAAGAGAAAAGTAACATTTTTAACAGCGCGCGTCATCATATACGTATAGACATTCGCGAAGGCAGAACAAAATCCCCTATTTTCAGCTTCATTTCGTTCCTTGTTTTCAAAAGTCGTTCCTCTTTCTCTCTCAACCTCCGCAGCGGAATAAGAACAACAAAGACAAAAGAAAAGGGATGTCAGAGAAAGACAGACAAACGAATAGAAACAAAACGAGTCTAGTGCGCGCGAGCCAAGAGACGAGAGAGAGAGAGAGAGAGAGAGAGAGAGAGAGAGAGAGAGAGAAAAAGAGTCGAATCTGCAGATCTTTCAGCGATGCGGCATAATACGATATATAAGTTCGGCTGCTGCAGTACGAAACTCTGTCTCCTTTCTCTTTAACTTTGTGTATGTATGTACGTATGCACGTGTATGTGTCTGTATTTCTATATATGAGTGTGTATTTGTGTATGTACGCGTGTATATATATATATATATTTGTGTGTGTATGTATGTGAATATGTGTGTAAGTGTATGTATACAAGACACGTACATGCTTGGACAAAAACATGCATCATATGTATGTATACATGTATGTATGTATGTATGTATGTATTTCCGCTTATGTGTGTATGTTTCCGAATCGTACGTGCTCGGGCAGGCACTCGACTTCTACGTCTCCGTGTCTCTTTCAATTCTGGGATAAAGGTCAAGTGAGGAGAAAAAGCAGCTATCTTGCTCCTCGTGTCCAATATCACTGCGAAAGTGTCTCTCGGCCGGTGATTTTTCACAAAACTATCTTCTATCCGGAAAAATACGCCGTTTCTTAATTATACCTATATCAAGACACTGCCGCGTATAGGCCCTGCGAGGACTATACGACATCCTGCGACCCGGCATTGGTCCAACGGGTAGCAGCGGCAGCACAAACGGTGGAGCAATAAGGCGCGATAAATCTCGCGAGACTCGTATTTCGATTAAAACGCGGGGCGTAATTTACGTCGTCTACGAAATCTTCTTCCTCTGGCGGCGCTGCCGCTGCCGCTGCTGTGTTACTGGCTCCTGCTGTTGCTGCTGAAACAAAAAGAAGAAGCGAGAAATAATGGTGCGCCAAAGTACGAATTGCCGCTGCCGCTGCTGCTGGCTCGCCTTTCCGGTATCTATATATACAGGGGGGGAGAGAACAAAAATAAAATTAAATTCGTCGATCGGGTTATTCGATTCCCGGGGTCGGGAAGACACGAAGCTCGACGACGACGACGAGGGGAAATTTATGGACGAAGTTGTTGTCCCGTTGGTCCCGGAGGCTACTATTAATCAGTACTTTTTTTATTTTTCGTTTTAATTGGCGGGGAGAGCGTTGAATGGTCGACGAGAGAGTTCGCTTCGAGCGCTTCGAATTTTTACGATAGTTCGCTCCGCTGCGCCGTTATTTGACGTCTGGGGTTTGCGTTCGAGTGGAGTTTGAGCTGGAGCGTATAAGTTATTTAATCATTGGTGGCGGTGTTGGGCGTTGGTGCTTATTTGCGGCGTTCAAATAAAGCCGTTATCAAATATTTAGGCGGATCAGCGCTGACATTTGCAGAGACACAGGAAGCGGTATTTTATTTGGAAAGCAGCTGAGATTTCTGGGAGTTTCAGGATGTGGTCGGGATAAAAGCAGCGCTGAGCGTGAATAATAATATAATTCAGTTTTGCAAATATAATATCAGACATTATGCCACTCTTGAATTTTATGCGGTATGTAAAAATAGATAAAAATAATTTCTATTAAACTTTTAAAATTTCATCTGAAATTTAAAGCGATGCTCTACTAAAGTCAACATTTAAAAAGGATTAATTAAGCACTATAATTATCTAATCTGTTGTAAATAAAAAAACTATTAAAACTTTTAATTCGTTTAAAAACGTTTTTATGCATAAATACTACACGAACGAGTAGATCGATAATACTCTATCATACCTTCCCAAAAGAAGCAGCATTATCGTTTTATTCAAGCTTTCAGAACTAATAATACTAATAATAAAGACTATTAAATCCACTCATACGGCATTCTAGATTAAAAATTTAATATTTGACACAGTGGAATCAGTACTAAATTTATAAATGGAGAGCCTTAAGGTGATGTTAAACCCCTTGTTACTGGTAAATACCAGGATCCACTTTTTTCATTCATTTTAAAAATTTTAATAAAATATATCTCTAGAAAGTTGTTCTTTTTGATTGGAGTAACAACTTTCCATAGAGATATTTACTCAAAATTGAAAATGAAATGAGAAAAGTAGATCCTCGTATTGGTCGGTGACAGGTGGCTTTAGCAACACCTTAAATGAAAAAATTTTGCAAAACCGCGAAATTTGACATCGAAGAATGAAGTATTCAGCAGATTTCTCAATAACACCCAAGGTAACTACTTTTTTTCTTCCTTGCTACAGCCTTAGGTACATCCCAATTTCACAACCTGAAATTTTCTCCACATATATCACTGACTTTCGCGTCTACCCGTCTCTAAAAACATAAAAATGATTCAAAAAAAGAAACTCCACAGACGCATACATGTTGTACATTCTCCACACAAATGAAACCCTCCCTTAAAAACAAAAAACATCCAAGAGGTTCATACTACGCACTTCGGTACACCAAAGTGGGTCTCAAACACCGAACAAACTCCAACCCCCCGCCAAAGAGAAAAAAAAAACACAAAGACCCGAGACTTTCTCGCGTCCCAGCGACTCCTTATTTCATCCCTTTTCACCGAGGCAGCCTCCTTCCCTCGGCAAGCTCGAAGCCGAAAGTTTCCCGGTGTGACGCGACGGCGGCGCTGCACAATAGCTAGTTACGGGAGAATGGGAGCCTCGCGCGCGCGTCCCGCGGTGGGGGAAATTTGGCCGAATTTAATTATGAGGCGCCTTGGGGAGCTGCGAGCCGCGCGAGCAGCTACAGGCGCTACCGCAGGAAGAGAGCGAGCGAGCGCGCCAGCAGCACCCCTGGGAGAAATTGAATACGGACTAATTTTACCCAGCGCCGATTCCATTCGTAATGCGAGAGCGCCGCGGAGCCACGGATTCTGGAGGAACGAACGCGAGCTGGATTTTGCTGCTACGCTGAGATAGAGAGAGAGAGAGACTTTCTATCGGGTGGTCTTTTTGTTTTTGTCTGCTGGGTTGGGTAATTTTCTTTTGTTGAAGGGAGGTGTATTGGTGCTTTACGTTTGGTTTTGGAGGATCAAGGTTCGTTGGTTTTGAGTGAGATGACTCTGGGTTTTTGATTGGAGTGTCTCGTTTATTGGGGATGGCTGTGTCTTATGTCTTGTTTGTATGCACAGTTTCATAGGGTAGTGCTTTTACTTTTGTCATGGGATATTATGTATCCTTAATATAAATGTTCATATTTTGACCTCAATTCTTTAGTAAAGTGAATGAGGATAAGGAGAATTCTAGGAGAGGGAAAAATAGTTCTAAATTATGAAACAGAAGCTTAATTAACTTCTTCAACAAGATCGAAAAATTTATTTGCGAGTATTCTACTTTTTTGTAGAAAAAGTAGGACTGCAAAGTAGAATTACTCATTATTACACCTTTTTAGAAAGAAGTACTTTAATAAGCATTAATTTTTTGTAATTTGCAGACGGAAATTATATTTCCGAAACTAAAATCAACATTTCGCGGTTTTCTTTTTATCGTCGCGGTTCGAATCCTATACTCTAATAACCTCATTTGGAATTCACAGTAACCCAAACTACGTCCGTTAAAATTAGTTAAATTACACGGGTAATTATATCGCTGACTTTGGAACGCTTGCAGAATATAAAGTAGTTTCAAAAACGAAGAGATAGCCGAATAAAAGATAATTATTATAATCATCTAAATTAGATTATCGCTGTATGTACAACAATAGGATACGTAATTATATCAGATTAAAATATTTCTCATTTTACTGCTACAATAATACTGAAATAGTCCAAACATTATAAAAATAAATGAGTATTTTCTATTCTCATGTGCTTTTAATTCAAATTAAATTCCATAAAAGATCTTTCTCTGATATACAACGTTTCCATCTCTAGTAACAATCTAGACGACTTGCCATCTAATATGTGCTTTTTATAACAGTATTTTAATGAATCTCCGATACTTTTCAATCCTCTACAAAAAACCCAACTACCCTAAGTAGCATCGATACATCTTCTGCATTAATAAGACAGTCATCCGGCACACGATCCAGCTAAACGAATATCCTTTTTTTATCACTTCAATAGCTAATACTGAAATAGCCTGATAACCCGACAAAGGTGAGCTTTTATTTTTACTCTTTACTCGATTCTTACAAAGTATATCTTTCTCCAATACGCAACGCTTCAATCTCTATTTTCAACCTAAACCACTTGTTATCGAAAAGTCTTTTCTACATCTCCGATACACACAAAACAATCCAACAACCAAAAGTAGCCTCAACAACGCACCTCCACCATTAAAAATAAAAGTCACAGTTTCTTTCCATTTATAAGAAAAATACTCTCCGGCGAATTCCCAGCGGTCTCACCCCCTTCTCTTTTTACACTCGTCCTTTATTCCGGCGGAAAATGGAGAAAACGCTGCGCGGCGTCGCGTTGCATTTTCGCGCGCTGTCTTCTCTCCTCGGCTCTTCCATTCTCTCTCTCTCTCTCTCGCACGTGCATTCCCCTCGTGCCTCTCCTGCTCCGGCTTCTTTCATTAGATCGCGGCGTGGCACGGCTGGCGGAAAAGAGCGTGAAGGCGGAAAATAAAATTCGCGGGGTGAAGGAGGATGGCTTGTGCCTTTTCCAGCGTCAATTGGGTTTTTTTTCTTTTTAGGGGGTGTAAGATGGTTGCGGTGCTGGGTAGTGGAATGCGGTGGTTAGGGGAGCTCGGAGCTGATTCGGACACTCGGTTTTTCGAGATTTTATGTGCATGTAATTTTTGATAATTTTAACGTTGTTGGACATAGATATGCACTGTATGGTTTTATATAGCTATAGAGTTTCTTGGCCCAGTATTTATATCTTTATCACAATTGCTTCTAGTTTTACAATAAGTTCCCAAACACGTGGCTGTTGCGTAATAAAAGATTTATTTATAATATCTCAAGTAATTTAGTACTTTTCAATGTATGTCAGACGTAAATCTATTTAAAAATCCTTAAATCTTTAATACAAGCAATCTTCTTAAAATACTTGAAAACATCAATAACTGTCTGTTAAAAATAGCATATGTATTGAACTATGCAGCTTAAAAGTACGTACAAAGTTTACCTGCATGTACATCTTTAATATCCTTAAGCAATACTTCTGAATAAGCATTGGGTTAAAGATATTTGCTATTTTCGAATACGTGTTCGACATGTTCTCTTTTATTAGTAACGTGTATTATTATTCACAGATGAAACTTCATTATTCTCTGTTTTTAGGATTTAGTATGCTGACTTATTTATATCCCTTTGCAAAAGTATAAATAAAAATTACATTGTTTTCGTATTATTTTATTCAAACGAGAATTCGATAGATATTTGGTACTTTTCTCTTTACTCTTTACTTTATTACCCATTACTGACTCAGTCTTGTTGTTTTTGATTTACCATTTTTGTCTGGTAATGAAGTGGTAACCAACTGAGTAGCAATTACTAATCTCTTTTCTGCAGGGTTTTCTTTTCTCAAATAAGTGTGAGATGGTTGGACTGATGGACTGCTGGAGGCTCTGGAATCTAGTGGTTAGTCGATTTCGATCGTTAGAAGGGGAAATTGTGAGTTGAAGGCGCGGGAGAAATGAGGGGCTAATGACTGTGCGGGTGTTAATGTTGCGTTACAGGGTTTTTTCTCTCTTGGGGTGTGTCGTTAATCTTGCGAGAAATTTAATAATGGCGGTGCGGAGTTCGTTGAACTCGATCGAAGTAAACAGCTCAACTAACCGATTTTAATTCTTGTGATGGATATTGAACGTTTGTATAGATGCAATTGTACTTTTTTTAGTTTCTTTTTTATATACAACTGAGTGATATGATAGTTTTGAATGTACTGTGTAAACAAATAACATAAAACCACGAGTGAATATTCTGACAATAAAAGCAGAGCAGTGACCGAGTAATTAATTTAATAATTATTTTTATAGCGGTAAGAAAGAATTATTTTTATTTTATAATGAATGCATAATCGATACATATCCTTAAGGGGATGCCGGATACCGACATTCCAGTTTTTCGTTTTATTCAATGAATAAATGAGATTTTCAAATTGTGCTAACGTACGCACAATCTCTTTATCAATAAGAATGTGCGTACGTTCGTAACATTTTATTAAAGCAAAAATTGACTGCGTAAATCGAATAATCGATTATATAGGTAACTGGGTATAAGGTATATGATTCCGCCCTTCCCTTTAAATTACATTAATTTACTCATTTAAACAGAAAATAAGTTCAAACTTATAATTAAATTAATTTTTAAAATTTATAAAAACTATATAAATAAACTAAAATAATTAATTCTGGCATTGTAGCTTTTATATTCTTGATTTATATTAATTTCTTGAAGCATAAAAATAATTTTTTATACTGAGCCCCGAAACATTAATTTTCACCGTGAATATTCAGAGTAAAGTTGATCCACATCCATGCATACACACACGCACGCATACAGACATTTCTAAAAATAGTGCATTTTGATTCCCAGTATCTCAAAACATGTTTCTAAAATGTTTTTAGCAAAACTATTATTTTACCATCACAAAGCTTCCTCTATGAGGAAACAATTATATAAAAATGGTCAATAACTACGTTTTTGTTTCGTATTTTTAATTGCATTGAATTTTATTTCATCGAACTTGGATACTCTATGCTATTTTATTGCGAACGATTTTATGAAAACTCGTATTTTTTCTCCAAACCGCTGATATTTTTTACAATCTTTTAGAACAACAAATAAATAAAGGAAAGGATTGTTGTTATTTGTATTTGATAACAAAAATAACAATCGAGATTGCATTGCATGTATTGTTTGAACAGTATGTATACACATGATTAGATTCTGCACTTTTGCAGTTCACACACGTTTCATATGTATTAAAAAAATAGCTGGTCAAAATCATTTAGACTGTAAACCAGATACAGCTACATTAAAACTCCAGACACAATACGATAAAAATCCAAATACTGTTAACAAATACTTTCTATAGCAAAGAATCCGAGTAAAGATAAGTTGTGAAAAAATATGTGTCAGGTTATTTAAATTATTTTTAAGCTTGATATATTTTGCAAAAGTTCATACTTTACCATAATACATAAATATAATAGGCTAGGCATTTTTATTCAATTAAATGTTTTGTGGGGTCCCTTTGGTAAACCCAATGTTATCTACGATATTGATGTTACAATCTGATTAGTTGATGACGAAAGGTTAGGTGTTTAACAGTATTCGAAAAGCTCGATTCCGAGCACTTTCACTCTATCTAAAATTGTATTGTACATGAAGTTTGTATCGTGCACGAAACCCTAATCCTAAATCAAAACAACACCTACAACTTCAACTTACAGTATCAATATCGTACCTATCACATTTCATCTCGCTACACCAACAAAATGCCTTTCTCACTGAATCCCGAAACTCTAAGCAGCCAGTATCAGACATCATAGCAGCAGCCAACGCGTCCGCTATATACACACTCCATCCAACCAACCAACCAACCCGCTCTCACTCTCCCTCTATCCTCGGGAATCTCATTTTTCATCGTCAGCCGCTAATTGAGGCGCCGCCCGCGGCAGACGGCCTGCCCCCGCCTCCCCCCTCCCCGTTCCCTGAAACTTGTGCCAGCACCCCCCCCCCCCCCAAATCCGTCGGGACTTGGCGCGGGATCCTGATCCCGAGCCTCCCGGATAGACGAAGATAAAGAACCGACGAGAGGACTGCGTTCGTTCGTTCGTTCGATCTTCCATCGCGAGCGAGGATCGACTTTTAGCGGGGATGCAGCCGCTGGGTTTTGAGCTAGAATTTATAATTAATTAGAGCAGGTGGCAATCGGGATTGGATCGCGAATGATTTTCACTGAGTTAGAGTGAGGTTCGTAGGGTACATGGCAGATAATGGTCCTTTAGTGGCAGGAGAAAAAGGATTTTTAATCTGGAAATGAACAGCTAAAGGAATCGTATTTATCTCTCTACGTAAAGAACTATAGCATGAAGCAATCCTTCTATTATAAAACGATTATCATTTCAGTTTTCTCATTAATACTACTACTAGTACATATTGATAAGAAGGAATAAAAAATATATCAACCATTTGTGTCCATATGATACTGAACTCGCGAAAAAAAATAAAATTATGATGAAAATCTGACATCGTTGAGAATGCAATCCGAGTCGAAAAATATTTTGTATCGTATATTAATAACCCTTTATCATCTGATTATCTTCAACTTCTCAAATAAAAGCTAAATAATGACGTTTTTATTTAAAAAGTTTCAGCTATTAGTATCACGCAAAAATTTGTACCATCTTAAAATTAGGTCCTTATAATTGTCAATAAGGGGGAGGTGTAACATAGTACACGGTTGCAAATTTATAGTCGATCAAAGAATTAAACATTCACTTTTGAAGCGTAATCTAAGAATACATAAAAACGAATAACTAAAACCCCTTTCCCAACAAAAAGCCAGTTTTTCCAAGTGTCAGCCCTTCCGCACGTTTGTGCGTAATACGAGGGAGCCAGGGAAGCGTGAAATCGCGCCTACAGTCGAGGAACAACTTCTCACTCTGTTAGGCTCCGGGCGTAATATGCAGGGAAAGCTCTTTAGAAATCGCACAAGGGTGGGGAACGAAAGCTTCCGTCGCTCTTTATCAGGCGCAGCTTGCGCGCGCTACTCGAGCTACTTGTCGCGAAACGATCTGATCCAAGAGTGCAAACTAATTTAAACTGGCAGTTAGATCGAAAAGCTCGTACAGTTTTGGAGTTAATGGTCTTTGTATAAACTTTACGTGGTGATAATTGAAACTCCAATAGAGTCGTCCATTTTAATGTGAAACCTTGAACCTTTTTTTCTTTCTTGAGTGACTTGATTCTAGAATAGAATGATAACGAGGTAGCGGGAAGCAAATTTTTTTTCAATAATTTCAAGCAGGAGATGGAGTAATTAACAAGTAATTAAAAATGCGTATTTAATTCTGCTATGCCATGTCGAAGATGAATTTATTTTCACACTGAAGTCTATAATAAAAATGGGTTAATATATCTATATAAAATGTATTATGCAATCATTATTTGTTGTAATTAGCAAATTATCAAATTAATTGTACGTAAAGTTTAGGTTTCCAAAATAATTTTGCAGACTAATAAATGCTAATTCGATTTTCTTGCTAATTAACCAATTCCCCGTTTTAAAAATTTCAAATGAGCTTTCCTAATTCAAAAGTTGAACTAATCCTTCCACACACACCATCTCGCTATCATTCTATCTTTTGACACTAACACCGAACAATCCAGCCCCATTGTCATCACTACTCAATTATCCCCCCATTGTACACTCTTTTCTCGACCCCCCCCCCCCTCCTCCTTCCTCTTCCAACAATACTCGAGACAAAAACCCGCCGCTTAATTAAGTCTCAAAGCGATTCTCAAGAATGCCATTTTCTCGCGAGCGACACACTCGCTCCGCCCCCCGACGGGGCTCGACTTGTTTGAGTTACCTCGAAATCTACTCTCCGCGATTTCGCCTCTCTCTCTCTCTCTCTCTCTCTCTCTCGGCGGCGCGTCAAGCCGAGACGCGAGAGAGTGGCTCTCCTCTGAAGATGAAGAGCAGTTCCAGTTCCGTGAGACTGCGGGGAGGAGTGAGGTAGAGACGCTTTAGCCATTAGCCTGCGCGGGTCTGTCGCGATCGGTTTAGTTAGGCTGTGAGGAGTTGGGGGTTATGGAGGCTGATTCCGAATGGTTAAAGGGGCGTTTAGGATTATCGAAGAGAATAGTGTGTTTTATTGTTTAATCTTTTAAGTATTTTAGATTTATATGTTAGTGTTAGATCGATTGCTCTGTAACTTTGTGTCAAGGTCTTTTGAGGTTGTTGATTACTTATTCTGAAATAAAAATTCCAAAATTCTTAATGGTCTATCCAATATGGCGGATAAGAAAATTTCCATCTACCCTATTGCATTCGTATTCAGCAATCTCAGAAACCTCGGAATATGGACTAAAACATTTTGTATGCTTTTGGAATAATTACGATTATTTTTTTTACGAAAGTAGCAGTTTCAGAGTTTTGTTCAATTATAGTAATTTTGCAGTTTAAATTTCATTCATAATATAAAAATAATGTTTTCTCTTTGAGAAAGCAAAACTGCATAAAAGTTTTAAAAGAGCAGTGCAGATAATTAAAAACCGTTACATACATAGATATATTACACGTATAACACATTATGGCTCGAAAAGTTAATACTCATAATTCTTATTAAACTGAAAAAAAATTTGAAAAACGATTTGGTATCTCTAAAATAGTCCAAACTATGAAACGACTTCAAGTCGCCCTGCTTTGAAATTAATTAAATTTTAATAACTAAATATGAGCCAAATATTACTTACTAAATTCATCTACTAATTTTGGAAACACCTTCAAGTGATAATAGCATGTGTGCGACAATGAGCACTAAAGAGTTAATGGGAATAAGGAAAAAAGAACGTTGATCTCGTTTGTTGATAAAGAGAAAGCGAGCGAATAAAGCTGCGCATATCTGTCTTACCATAGCGGGACTCGCTCCACTTGATACAAGTTCTTAAGCTAGATTTTAAACAGCTTACTCTCTAAGTCTTGTTTCCACTGCTGCGCGCCGTCGTCTTTCACTCCCTCCCCGTCTCACCCGTGTCCTCGGGGCTCTAATAATCTTTTGCGTTAAAGCGCGCGTCTCTTCAGCTTTATCAGACTTGTAGATTCATTCTTGAGCTAATATTAGCCCAGAATCACATTCGTACACAAGCCGAAGCGCGCGTGTGCACTTCGAACTCAAAATTCACGCGCGATAAATTGTACGATTCCAATGTAAATGTTTGCTTCTCGGTGTGTTTTTTTATTTCATAAAAATTCGAATTTCGGGCACACGTAACGCCGCACCACTTTCATATCAAAAATTTATTTTAGTTCTGATTAAAAATGTGTTTACTCGACAATTTTAATTTCAATTTTGGGATGCAGCTTTGAGTAATGCGAAATTGATTGTCGAACCGCGTTGTTGAACGCCGAGTGTTCGATAATATTTTCACGAATGTATTAAAAATTATTTACTTTTGGAAAATATCGAAAACCAAATTTTTAATGATCCGCCGCAAGCCTACACTGAGACAAAATATAAGAATGGTTACTGACTCGGTTAGGACTAAGTTGTATATAAAATAGGTAACTTCGAAATGATATATTTAAACTCAATTAAAGTAAATAAGTAAAAAGTACGATTGTATCACCCCCTGCTTTCAAATGCACATACGTCCAAAGAAAAATATTTAGCAATTGCATACTTATCACAAAATCTTCGTCTACAAAGGGTTTTTCTAATTAATAAACGTTAAGTGAAGAATATTTTGAGGTTACATAAAATATCAATTTTCAACTGAGTCTCAACCAGGCGGCTAACGACTTCAAGCTTTTCTAATCGTTTTCAATCTATAGCAGCCATCACCATCCTCTTCCCCCTCGCAAAACCATCGACTCCCCCAAAACGAGAGAGAATTACCGCGATCCCAGACGTAATTTGGCCAACACGCGTGCCCCCAAAAAAGAAAATCAACAACAACAGCAGCAGCGCAACGCCTGAAATCCCGCTGCGCTTGCGCGCAAACTCAATCCTCCACCCCTTCTCCGTATACCGGTGATTAATCGTCGCGCGCCCGTAAAAAGCCGTTGACTCGAGTGTGCAGCGCGCACGGCCCGCGTTATACTACGTGCCCCGCAATTTTCACGCCTCGCTCCCGGAAAATTCAGCAAAAATTTTTCCGTTTTTCCCCGGGCCGGGGGTTGTGCCGGGATTAAGACACGCTCGCCCGCGAATCGATGCTACGCACGCGGAAAGGGAAAGACAGACGTAGAAGAAAAGCAGAGGAGGAGGAGGAGGAGAAGGGTAACTAATGGACGTTTTACGTCCTCAATTATACACAGCGCCGTAAAATATGAATAATCGCCGAGGATTACGGGGCAGAGCCTGATGGAGATTTGCGCGGGGACGAGCGGTGGGGAAGTATTATTCCTCTCGAGCGTCGTAAAAGTGCGCGTGCATTATGCTTGCTTCTTCTCTCAGTTTTAATAAAAAAGTGTGTGTTAAAGGCGAGTGGTGCAGTACGGACACTATTATAATATGAACATGTACGCGTATCAATAATTGTGAATTTATTGAAAAGTTACCCTTGTACGCGATAAAGATTATCTTGATAATGAATCAAACACATTTCAGGTTTATTGTTTTAAATTTAGTTCTCAAAAAGTTATCATAAGAATAACCGTCAAGCCTATTATATGTAGTCAAAAGACTTTTAGATTGTAATTTTTTATTTTAATTGTTATATGAGCTAAATATCTAATAAAAATACTATTTGATAACTTTCAAGTGTTTTAAGTATTCCTATTAAGCATTTAAACCAATAAACTCTACTAAAACTATAGGTGTTCATATTAGATATTTCTTTTAAATTATTATTAATTATATTTGAATAGAAAATCGTTTCCTACTTTAGTAAGGTCTATAAAATTATTCTAGTCTTATAAAATTTTCATTTTCATCCATGAATAAAAAATCATATCCAAATTAGCCCCATATATCCATACTGCACGACTCTTTTTCCTCGCAATCTCTCTTTTTCTCTCAACTACAACATCTGTTAAATCTCTCGAAAGTGTCAAAGCTTCCTTTTCTTCCAGCATGCCTCTGGATTATTAGACCTCCTGATCGATATGTAAGTCGCCTTCGGATGGCGCGAGCGTTGACCTCTCCTGTGTCGAGAGAAACGGATATATAGATCCGGGGTCGCTGCATTCTCTCGGGGAGAGTACGAAGGCGGCTGAATTTAGACAACCTGCCACGCGCGCTCGCGCGAATCCCTTTTCTCGCTGTATATGGAACGGTGGGCGGACGACGCAACTCGGGCACGTACGACGCAATGAGACAAGAACTCGAGAGCTTCTGCCGCTGTTTGTTTGGCAGCTGGATGCTTCGCGCACCTGCAGCTTTCCGTCTTTCGATAAATTTAGATATTAAAAGGAATGGTCTTTGTAAGAATACAAATAAAATTAGTATTTGTGAACAGTAAAATTTTGGTTATTTTTACGATAGTTAAAGTTAATAGATTGTGGTCCTTCGAATTTACAATCTTCTGATGGTTTTAACTTGAACTTTTTGAAAACATAATTTCTTTTTAAAATGGAGCCTGCATTGATCTAATTGTTCAATCGTCTCAAGTCAAAGTAAGCAATAAAAGTATAAATGATCTTAAGTATATTTTAATTATTAATAAGTAATTTAAACGTTTATTCAGAATTTTATGTTGACATGAGGCTTAATAGTGTTCGCGTAAATTAAGACTTGACATTTGAAAATCAATAAAGATAATTATAATCGCAATCCAATAGCATAACAACTTGACATCTCTAGAGTCACAGATGATTTAAGAATAGATTCTTAAAAAGTATTTCTAATATAATATTATCATTTTACAAATCAATGTGTAGAGCTAATCATCAAAATATGTCTACTTCTATACCAAAATTAATTCTTACTTAAAATATATTTCTTTGAACTAAAACTTCTGGCACAATTTCTCCCTTTATTACAAAAATTGAAGAATCGCTTTACCCTTACATTAATAAAATATGTAAATAACAAAAAAACGGACTTATAATACCACGATCGACTAACACATGAAACCGAAACCCCCGACATTCGCCAAATCTGACCTTTGTCCTCGCGTTCCCAACCCCCGCTGGCTCCCAAACAATTCCGATTCAGGTGGCGTCGCAGCGCGCGTCGCCTCTCGTCCTCCGTTAAACCCGCGGAAAATCCCGATCGAGCTTAAATCGAGCTTAAAACGCGGCTGCCGCTCTCCCTCTCTCCCTTTCGCGGGGGATCATATTAAGAGCGTCGTCTCTCTCACTCTCCTCTTTTTTTCACTTTCCGAGCTCCTTTTTTCCACTTTAGCCGGGGCTCTCTGTCGATTTTTCCTCGTCGTCGTCGACCCACGGGGATCGCCGAGTATAAGAACTCGTATTCGTCGTCCCCCCCCATTGCTCGGTGAAATTCTCGTCGAGAGGACGGGGATAGGATATCTCGGTGTGTGCTGTCTGGCTTCCCTTAAATATCAGTTGTAGGAGAAATGGGAGGAGAATGGGGGGAAAAAGGCGGTAGTGGCCGGGAATCGCGAAACCCGATCGAGATCCTCTCGTCGTCGAGTGGTCCGAGACTCGAGAGAGAACAGCTGTTCTTTATTATCCGGCCGACATCTAATCGTTCTCTCTTTCTAGACACTCTCGCCTCTATAGGTATACGATTGTCTTCGTTTTCGAGGAGGGGGGGGGGGGGGGAGGAGAAGAACCCCTTTCTTTCCTCCCTTTTCTTTTTGTCTTCTGTGTATGGGGTGTTCCGTTTTAATGCGTCGTTCCTTTTAACGTTACTGGATATGGTTTGAGAAAAATCCGTTAACACAAAAGGAGTAACCTTGATCTTGACTCCCATAACTATGTTAAACGCCATTGAACTTACAACTTCGGGTTTTTTAATGGAAAGATCTATTTTCTCAAGATCAAATAAGCTATTTTGAAATTTTGACGACTTCGGAAAATAGCAAAATATATTTGCCAATAAAATTCAGCGGTTGGAAAACCAAGTTATTTCATTGTGAAATGTATTTTGACCTTGATACGATCGAATGAAGTCAACATGTATTGTGAGATAACATGCTGTTGTCTGTCATTAGGCATAGAGAAGAATATTTCATTAGAAAATATAATTTTATCTTGATATGATCCATTGGTCTACCTTGCAATGACTTGCTGACAGTCATGGAGGTCATTCAAGGGCAAGATTATCATCACACTTCGCACTCAAAACCCTACAGCTGACATACACAGACGAAAATAAGCAGTTATCTACCTGCAACAATCGTACAGTTAGCTGCAATTCATTCTTTCAAGCATTTTTTTAATGTTGACGTTGCGAAGTCGTTAGGTACACGGGTAGATTTATATCTCACATACAATTCCGCGAAGTAAAAGTGGAAACATGCCTAATTTCATATCTCTAATATTAAAAAAAAATTAAAAAATTCCTTCGCATCAGATTATACTAATATTATTTTTTCACAAACACCCGGTATATACGCGATCGTCGATTTATCCGAGACACTTGAACATAGAATAGAGAAGCATAAGACTCGCAGAAAAAGCGATCCTGCGAGCACACTAAACCACCAAAAACCATAACCACAGGGCGGCGGTCGTATATGAGCATCACCAACATCAGCAGCAGCAGCAACAGCAGCGAAAGCTTGTGTGCGTTGCTCGCGACCGCAGGTGGCCAAAGACCAGCAGCCACGCTGACCTAACCTCAAAACTACAATGCGATGGCCCGTCGCTCCATTGTCGATCGCGGTATATCGGCTTTTCTCTCTCTTTCCCAGCGGCAGCGATGGCAGACAAGTGCTCGATTGCCTCTCTCTCTCTCTCTCTCCATTCTCTATCCTCTGCCGCTGTATAGGGAACTTTTAGTTTCGACGCTTGCCGGCGACGCCGTTCGTTCCGAGCGAGTAATTGCGAAACCACAATAAAGCGCAGCTGCCTGCCCCTGGCCGCTGCTAATAACAAGAACTTGATACGGCTTCGTATGGTAGCTTCGGTGCAGTGGCAGCAGCGGTAGCGGCGCAAATGTTAATCCACAAGGTTATTAGTGTCATTATTTCGTGCGGGCGGAGGTGTGGGTAGTAAGCGCCGGCGACAATTTCGTGTATTGGTGCGGGGTGGGAGAATTTTCGAGAATTTTGAGATGCTGACGTGAAAGAGAAATGAGCTTTGGAGTGGGTGCAGTTTGGTACTTATGGTTTTGATATTAAATTAGATTTACAACGGCTTAATAAATTGAAATTCATTTTCTAACGTTTTTATATATACTGGTATAGAATGAGCTTTTATCGGAGTATATTTACGTTACGTAACAATACGTTAGAATAAAAATTAAATTTCGTTAAAAATTTGTCATATCTAGAAAAATGTTAAACAAAAACATTATTCGCTGAATTGATTCATTCTCATCTATCAAACATTGATTTTAAGTATTTCTTGTACATAAATCATTTTATTGTTGAATTACTCACATATAAGCGATTTCTTTCGTAATTATAGTAAATTAAAAATGAAAGTAGTCTAACCTTAAAAATGCACAATGAGTTGGTTTCACTTGCAGTGTACTTCCGTTCTATTTCCGGTCCACTTCCGGTTTAATAACAGTTACGGTAAATCTTTTAGTAAGAAACACTGAGGAACATATAGGAATATAAAGGAACTGCTAGGCTTAGGGCATTCGTACGAAACAAGGAATAATCACAATGGAGCAATACGACTTACAAGAGTGTATAAAAAGAAACAAACCGTATCTGTTCCTTTTTATTTCTTATTATTCCTTCTTGTGTGTCGTATGCTTCCTCATTGATACCTTCCTTATTCATTGTTCCTTGGTACATTTTAAGTGCAGATAACCAATAGACATAAATATACAATCTAACTTATGATTCGCCTTACAGTAATACCTCAACTTTCGGTATCAATTACAACAATAATCGTCAATCCTTCTGCCCACGCTGCACAATCGTCATCACTCGTCCTACCATCCCTCAAAAAAATCCATCTATACATAAGCCCAGCGCACCTCCCTGGCGCTCCACGCTACACACCGTGATTGCAATTCCCGGCATTGTTTCCGTGGCTCGACTCTCTCTCTCTCTCTTTACACACAGTCGCGGCGTCTGTCAATTGCGCCAAAAGATTTATTACTCCTGTGCTCGCTCTCGCAATAATAGCGAAACGCTCGCGCATATACACGCAAGTTCGGCTCATAAACTAATGACAACGATCGTTACTCCCAGTACGCGCATACCCTTGTTTCAAATATATACATACGTACATACATACATACACAAATATACATATATATATACACACTCGCAGACGTTGGAAGCAAGCATTCAATTTGCGCGGCGGGCTCGCGCGCTTCCTTGTTTTGATAGGGAAACGCGTAGACGACGACGAGGACGAGGACGAGTTGGCGCGTAATTAATTCCACGACGGCGCGGCAGCGCAACGCTGATATTCCGCTCCGTATTTACGGCAGTAAAGTGTCTTCGGTATTAATTCGGAATATGCGCGCAGGAATCGCTCGCCCCGGCACACTAAAGTGTCGAGATATTACTGTCGTAGAGAGCGAGAGGTAGTGCGCATGCGCACTTTTCCCTGGAATGGCCGCGCGAGCGCGAGCGGACGTAAAACGATCTTACGATCGGCCGTTAATTAGACTTTCTCGCCGCGCTCGCGCGCTTTTTTTCTTTTTTCGTGCTGGGTAGTAGCGCACGGTTTTTAAAGGTTAGGGCGCGAGAGCCGTACAACTCACTCGCTCTGAATATATACGCGTTAAAAGGCCGGCCGGCCGGCAGTAATGATCGACGTTTCGAGTGCAAAAATAACGCGGGTTACTCGCTCTCTCATCCCTCTCTCTTTACGGAGTTCGGAGTTGGCTCTCGCGTTTTTTTTTTGCGCGCGCGCTCTCTGTACATTTCCGTACGGTCGTGCTTCTTTATGGCAGAGGTCAAATGTTTGCCATTTATGGACGTTCCGCGATGGTTTAATGCAGACGGTTTTAAAGGCACGGGGTTGAGGGAATATTTTATACAGTCTCCGTATAGGTTGCTCGCGCTCATTTTATGCTTTTAATAAAATGGAAAAGCCCCCTCTGCCGATTTATCATTTATACTCTACGTGCCTTTAGGACTCGATACGATTTATTGCGTGATCCGAAGTCAAATTTCGCACTGCAGCGGAGGGGACATTTTTTACTTGAGTCGTAAAGCAGTCGACGATGGTCCATCGAGTCTGATTATTTAGTGAAGGTGTAAATTTAATAATGTAATCGTAATGAAAATGATTGTTGGAATTCTGTAAAACTTGTCAGCAGTATTAAATCGGACTTTTGTTTTAAATTAACAACTAATTATAATTCTGTAATTGTGTGCAATCGATGCCCGGCTATTGTTGACAATTCAGAACGAACTTTCCAACTGCTGTTACTGTCACGTACGTGACACGTGAGTATCAAATGATTTGCACATGCGCAGATGCGTTGGAAGAAATAATAGCTTAGCACAGCTGGTAACAATGGCTGGTATAACAATGACTAAAGTAACAATAGCGATATACTAAATATATACATAAATGTTACTGATAAATCCTGGTAAATTTTTCGAAACTCCTTCAAATTATTACAAAATATTTTGTCTAATGAAATGTCATAAAAATTGTCAGATATTGTCAGAATTTAATTGTTGCATATATCATTTTTCTTCCACGGTATCCAGGATTTGGATAGAAATTTAAAACCGGTGTACTATAGTTTGTTGGATTTTTGTAAATATAACTAGCCTTGTACGAGTTATAACTGGCGAAAGTTTCTTCATGACGTCATAGTTCATGTAACTTCAAAGACACCGCCATTGATAGTTGACGACATTTTAGATGTATTACAAACTTCAACTAGTTTGCAAAGTAACTACGGTACAAAATATAAGCGAATATTGTAGTTAGTTCTTAATTTAATGGCACAAAAGTTAAAATTCTATACAAAATCATTTTCACCAACAACTTCACTACAGTAATTAACCTTACCCACAAATATCTCCAAAAGAAAATCCTCCCCCAACAAACCACGATCATACCGTCTTATTTCTCATTTCTCACGTCGAAAAACCAATCTCAGGCAACTTTTTTCCCATCCAGGCCGCGGCCCACGGCTCTCTGATCACTCGTAATAGCATTCCCCGGGTGGGTGAAATTTCAATTCTTACGGCCGAAATCAAAAGCTCGTTACATTGCAAATGAAGTCCGCCCGTGTTTCTTCGCGGCCCCGTAAAAAAGGCGGTTCACGCTCGCGCGCCTCGCCACAACCCAATTACCGCAGTATCGAATGCTCGTTAAGGCCCGGCAGTAGTCATCAGCGGTGTGTTACAACGCGGCGATGCTCGCAATATAACTCAACTTTTTCGCTCTCTCTCTTTCCTCTCCGGCAAACTCGAAAACGAGTTATATACGCGCGTGCAGCCGGCCAGTGAGGAAAGAGCCTTTTCCTTTTTATTATTTCCGCGCGCGAGGCTTTACGACCTTTTAATGGACGCTAGATTTAACATTTGCGCGGAATGAGAGTCTAGCTGCGCGCTCGCGTCCGTTTCCGTCTTTGTCCGGGGGAAAAAGAGCGAGAGGCAGAAGTTCGGTTATTGTTTCTTCCGGCGCGCGGCGTTTCTTTCTCGCTCGTGCTCTGGCTTTTCGAGTTGCGCCGCTCCTATCTCGCTCTGCTTATGTTTACGTCTCGGTTGTCTACTTTGTAAGCAGATTTACACGAGTTTCCGGATGTTTTTGTTTTTGTTTGATGAGAGTGGTGCGCTCTGTACAGATAATGCTCGGATCTGGCGAGAATTCTTTTTCCTTGCAGAGAAATGTAGGTTGAATTATTTTATCTCGTCGGAGTCTTCAATTGCATGAATTAAACTTTAGTTCTGTACATAATTAAAATTTTCGTAAATTAAAATGTAATTCATTCACACACTGAAAAGAGGTTAGCTGCTCTATTTGAAGTGCAGCTCGTGTCCCTTCGTTTTGGGGTATTACCCCTTTGTAGCGCAGCATTCGCCCATAGCGATCCCGTCGCTCATACAAACGTAACCTCAGTACATGTAATTTCAGCACAATTACTTGAATTCATTTTCGTGACATATGGCTATTGGTCACAAGGAAAAAGATACATCACAATTTTTAACACAATACATTAAGACTGCCATATTATTTTTCAAGGTATCACGTATCCGTTCAGAAACTTTCACGTTGCGCAAGCACATTTTTCTAAAGCAAAAATTTACTTGAAAAAAGGAAAAAGGTATTGATTATACTTTACTAAACTCTAACATTTAAACTGTAATATCTCAAAATCTCTGCTAAATGCAGCATAGTAATACTCTTCTTCCCTACTAATTTAATTGATTAAAATTTAATTTATTATCTGCTTGAATATCAATCATAGTGCAAATAAATATTTAACCCCATACTTTAAAAAGCGTCCATCGATCCAACCGAAATTTCACCAAGAAATCTCTAACAGTATATACCTTACAAACAGTAACATAATCTATTCAAATCCAGACTATAATCACAATTTCCCGGGTACAATGACTCGCCCCTTGCCCCCGTTCTCCCCAGGAAACAATTGAATTTATAACCCCGAACTCTCTCTCTCTCTCGCTCGCGCGTATAACTTCGTCCTAAAATCTTCCGCGTCGTCGCCTGCCCTCGACAAAGAAATCACAAACAAAGTGCGCTCGCTCGGGCCGGAACAAAGCAGCGCCGTTACTCCTTCGAGAAACTCTCGTTCGACTTTGCGGTGCTCTCTCCGTTGTTTTTCTTGAGACTTAGGTACCGAGTCGCGCATCAATTATCGCGCAGCGCGGGCGTAATATCGCATGGGCGCATTAACAGCGAGGTAGAGTACGAGGGGTTGGTACGTGAATTTTGAGAGGTGGAGGGGAGGAGGGTTGAGGTAACATGGAGAGGATGTTTCGTCAGGTGCGCGATCTGTCGCCGTTGGTGATGTGTGGAATAATATAGGTATGGATTTTTTAATTTGCGTGTTCTTGGAGATAGTGTTTTAAATCGTAAAAAGGTTGTTTTTGTTTGTTATACGTACTTTTTGTTTTCGTGGTCTATTTGTAACACACATTGATGATGATAGAGAAGGGGTCTCGAGAAATTAAATGCAAATAGTATCTGGATTTAAAATTTTAATTCATTCATAAGATTTTAAACAGCATGTTTAACGCAACGTCGAATCAGCGTTTAAACAGTACTGAGTATAGTAACCGATTTTCGTACGCCAGTGTTAATTCAGCATTAATTTTACAGAATAACATTCCGACAGGCGTGTTTTCTCAATCGAGTAACTCTCAGGCTCATAGTTCAGGTACACTGCACTGAAAAAAAATTGTTAAATCTAAGTAAACGTTTCCTTGAATCGTACTAAGAAAAGATTTATTTGATAATAGTAAATATTTAATTATGTTTAGACTGGTATTCATCAATTCAATAAATATTTACTAAATTTAAGAAATATTTACTTTATTTAAGTAAATCTTTTCTTAGTACGATTCAAGGAAACGTTTACTTCGATTTAACAAAATTTTTTTTTCAGTGTGTATAAACAGGTATGATATGATAAACGAAACTAAAGTGCTAAAATGGTGAGATTGATTTTTCGAATAATAAAAATATTTCTTACATTTTCAATAAACATTGTTAATAAATTTTCTTGTTATTAAATGTATTTTTAATTAATATTTTTCTATCCTTAAAGCTAAAATCTATTATCAACGAATTTGTAAAGGTCTCGGTATACAACGTCATTTAAACAAAATTAAAGCTTGAAAAAGTTTTTAAATAGGATAGTATTTGAAAGTCGCTACGTGTCTGCTCGCGGGATAAAATAAAACCCGAAAATGTTGTAATAGTATTGAATCTTTCATTAAAATTCTAAACATTATTTTATTCTCGTTCCAAAATACATTTCATCTAAGAAAAGGAAGCTCCAAAACTCCAGCAAAAATCAAAATCCACCTCTCACCCAGGCACCAGCCAACCCAAAAAAGAACCCACCTCTACACGAACCAAAAACTCCCGCGCAGATGTAACAATCGAAAGCAATCAGACCCACCGGTCCGTGCGATAATAAAGAGCCTCCGCTCGGCACTCGATTTCGCTGGCTCGACAGACAACTAGCGCGTATCCCGGCCGCGCGCGCCCATGCGCGTCACTTCCCCCTCCTCTTCCCCGTGCACGCACATTGCAGCTCTACGCGGTAAATCCATTACCGGAGCGTAAACATCGCGGCCCGCGCGATTCGATCGCCAGCGAGCGAGAGAGAGACTTTGACTCAGTCGGCTAACGACGCGGAAAGGACGCGAGCGCGCGGTTCTGGGAGAGATGCCATTCGTTTTGGGGAGGTTAACTCGTTGCCCGGCTGGACGGACGAGGGATACAGTTGGAAGTGAGAGTGCCCTGTGTCATTTTAAGTGCAGAGGCGGCTGTTTAAGATGCGGCTTTTTATATAGTGCGTTTCTTCCGAGTAGGTGAAGAGGGGTGGGGATAAATATACCGAAAGATAAATTTGCAGAAGGATAAATTTACCGAATGGTTGAAATTGCCGAAAAAATCAATACCTATGGATAAATATGCCGAAAGTTAAAAATGCCGAAAACAAGAATTCCGAAAAAGAAAATGCCGAAATCGAAAATTTGGACAAAAGAATACTTTCATTAGAATATGCGCCTGTATTATAATAATGTGTTGATTGTTGTTAGGTCGTTTCTTTTCAATATTCGATATTATTAGTTTTTACCCTTTGCCATTCAATATTTCAGCATTTTTAATTTTCGGCATATTTATCCGTCGGCATTTTTGCTAATCGGAACCTTTTATTTCGGCACTTTTGTTAATCGATTACTTTACCCATTGGCACATTTTACCATTCGGCAAATTTACCCTTCCGTATAATAAATTCGGCAGTATTATCCGTCTGCAAAATTATCTTTCTGCACATTTATCCCTACCCGGTGGAGAGAGTGTAATTTTTTTCCATTAGATGTATACAGGCGCTTAAATTCGGTAGTTTGCGTACGTGGTTATTTCGTCGTGGTTATTTTGGACTTTTGTATTCTGGTGTAAGGTCAGTCTGTCTTGTACAGCCAAGAATATTTGGGGATTTTTTGTGGGTAAATAAGACGGTATATCGTAACTATGCTTATTATAATAAAATACATCCGTATTTTCTTTTTACAATATAGAGGTGTTATAGCTGGTTCGATAAACCGCAATTTTGTAGATAGGGCAAAAATTCTGGAAATTTTATTTTTCTGAAACTAAAATGTAGTGTAATTCATATATAGAATACATATGTAGATTTTGTATAATAGAATTCGCCCAAAATATTGATTTTCGTGAAAATAACGGGACTGTGAAAACCAAATTTTATATTTATTTTATACAATTTTGCAAAAATCAATATTTTACAAAATAAAAATGCTATGTATCGCTGTGTGAGGTTGCAAACAATAAAACTTGATGAATTTTGGTTTCAGTTCAAAATTTGCAGTGCCGCCAATTTATAAAGTAAATACGCATGTATTCTATAAAAGTAAACGTACACCAAATATGAACCCGACATACCTTCTTACATTTTCACGCAACTTTGTCAAAGTTCCATTTGATTTTGAGATTATAAAACATTCAATACAATAATAAATGAGCGCAAAGCCTCACTAAAAACGTTTAACATTCATTCCTCGTCTGATTTCCTCAACAAACGACGAATCACCATCACCACCGTTATAAACGTCAAACGAACTATCCTCGACCACCCGCAGCTCTCCCTATATAATACAATTTAATATATATATATTATATTGTATCTATATGTATATCTCGCCAAATATCGCGTCTGCGTCTGCGTCTGAGTGGGATAAGCCGAGAGAGAGAATGGGAGAGATTAGAAAGAGGCGAAAAAGGCCAGGGCGCGACGTCGGATAAGAGAGACAGCGCCCGGCAGAGAGAGAGAGAGAGAGAGAGAGAGAGAGAGAGAGAGAGGAGAAAAGCGGGCACCGGGGCTGTACTGCAAGTTAATTTGATCTCTTCGCTCTGCGCACTCTCTTTCTCTCTCGCTCTCTACGAAAAGTTTCGCATCAGCTCTCCCTCCCATTTTGCACTTTATTCCCGGGCAGCAGCAGCAGCAGCAACTCTCGGGCGTACTTTCAATTTATTTTTCATGCTCCCGGCGTATTACACGCGCCGGCCTCCAGCTTCAGCTACGGAGCTTCAGAGAGAGAGAGAGAGAGTTGCAGTGCGTGCGGACTTGCAGTCCTTTGTAGCGCCCGTGTCTTCTGGATTTTCGCATTTTCTCGCGCGATGCCCCTGCTACAACTAGACTTTAAGGTAGCTTTCTGGTGATTTTTCTTCATTCTTTAAATAGTGCACTATTCTTACAATTCTGATTAAATTGTCTAAGTTATTGTTTAATTTAGTTGCTTGCTTAAGAAGAAATGTTTCTCATATGTCGAAAGTGTCGAGACCACCGTTCGATGAAGGATTTCATAGAAGACTTGAATTCGACTTATAATGTGACTTGCATTGAACCAATTGATTAATTCTCCAGGAACTGGACTAAGTAACTTATATTGAGTAAAATGAACAAAAGTTAACATTTTTTCAGAAAAATAGTTTTTTTTTTGTTTAATTTAAACAATTGAGTATTGCAAATAATTTCTTATAATTAATAATACTCTTTAAAAAGTTAATTACGTTTGTTTATTATACTTAACATAAGTAATCTATTCCAGTTTCAAGAAAATTTATCATTTGATTCAGCGCAAGCCACAAATTAAGTCATATTATAGTTCGATGAAATCATCCCCCAAATAATGTTTTAAATTGTATAAAATATTTTATAGCACACTAACCTCAAAATGCCAACTTTATTGTCGATTTTGAGGTTGTTGTGCTATAAAATATCGTATGAGACTGTTGTGGGAGGTGTTTTTCTACCTTGCTCGATTTTCTCACTCGCTTCGCTCGTGCGAAAACCCTCGAGCAAGGTAGAAAACCATCTCCCACAACAGTGTCATAATATACTATTAAAATTCAGAAGAATAAAAATAAGACTCAATTGAAAACATTAAGAAAAATCACCACTCAGCACCTCGTTTATATAAGCAAAACTATGAGAAAATTTAAAATATATTCTCCTTAAAATTGTTTAACAATGGTAATTATAATGTTATTCAATGTTAAAAGTGACACTCGCTTAAAACGTAGGTGTACACGAAAAAGAGAGAAAAGTACGACGTCGAATATTCTGCGTCTTGCTCCTTTAGCGCGAATTAGCCAAAGAAACGAGATTATTTTTGGGTTTTTGACTCGCTATGTCGCGCGAAGTGCGGAAAATGGGCGAGAAAGAGTGAGAGCGAGAGAGAGAGAAGAGAGACCTAATTTAAGGGAGATGCGACGTCGCGAAACGAGGACGAGCAGCGAAGGCGGCGAGACTGCGTCGGGAAAATGCTGAATTAACTGTCGCGAGGACGCTGGAGTGGCTTTTTGTTTATTTATTAAAGGTCCTTTTTGGGGAGAGCGGGAGGGAATTTTTAAGTATAACAGTTTAAGTTTTTAAGGGACAACGGGAATGAAGTTTGTTTCTATGAGTTTGTTAACATTTTGGAAATCTGGGTAAAATTGAGTAAAATTATGTACAGAAGTGAAAGAGAAAAATGTTTATGTTAATAGTTTATGTATAAAAAATTTTTAAAACCATAAGTTTTCAAATTAAAATTCAAATACCGTATGAAATTGCATGACGAATGAATTTAATATTGCCGAGGGAGTAAAACAAAATACAGTATATCTAAATAATATAACTTGTTTGAAAAATATTTTAAAATAAATTAACATAATATAATGAAAAATACTATCACAAAGCTTACTCTGCGAAACGGAAAAATGTTATTAATTTTTGTTTAATCTGTAATGTAAATGAAAAGCCATCATAATTATTGCTTTATCAGAATATAGTAGACAATATAAACGTTATTGATAATTATAAATTTTCAATTAATATTTTTAAATAATTTCAACATAACAATGTTTTGCAGAACGAAAATAGGTGACTATGTTTTCAATACCATACTCTTTCCTATCACGTGTCGTTACGTTTACGAATTAATGAAGATCGATAATTGCATCGGGTACCAGGAAGAGATTAATTAAAAGCACTTTGAAATTACAAAGTAAATGCCTTCATTACATATCCACATTTTTAATGCTCTGCAATATCGTAAATTGCAACGGCTGTTTGTGAAAGCGCAATAAGACTGAACGGATGTACACATTCATTTGTAGAAATATTTTACCGAGAGATTCCACAGTATTTTTCAAGCGCGAGCTAAAGCTAATTTTAATGTTTCAAAAGTTATTAGAGCATGAATCATATTCCCCGGAATACATTAAAAGCTCACTTTACGTATACTTTTTCCTCTAATATTATACTTTTTACCGACTAAAAGTGGATAATTTTACGCAATTAAGCGTGTTTATTATATACTTCTAAAGTGCTTCGTTTATTATGTTTATTAAAAAAGCGTGTTAAACAAACTTTATTAAAATTGTATAATTTTTCTACTAAAACTAAAAATTTTCTTTCACTTCATTACTTCGCTAACAATAATCCTTAGTCCAATAATACAGTTAACAACATCCATTAATATGCACTCTTTAAGGTCACATTATAAAATATGTATTAGAAAAAAAGTATTCACAGCACGACAAATGAATTATTACTGATTCGTAATTTATTATCAACAACTAAAGGTACTTATGCTAGTCATATATTATTTCAAACAAAAGGAAATCTAAAAATCGGTACTCAAATACGTTCTAATCAGTATAATAATTTTTATGTAATTATTTTGTGTTCGATACACAGAGACAAAATTGTTGAATTTATTCTAATTCAAACGAAATATTTTATTGGGAGTATTGAAGATAATTATTTATTTAAATATTTAAATACTTAATACTGAACTGATCTGAAGATTTGAGAGAGTAGCAGCCCTACAAATTTGCGAAAAGTTAAAAATGTGCACCAAAAATGTAAAATATACTCGTCCAGTATATAAATAAATAAATAAATCAACCAATAAATAAATAAATTGATTAAAATATCTTCAATTGACTAATTTAAGTAAATAATTTTGTTTAATACTCCCTACAAAATGTTGTATTTGGCATCAAACAAGCATAGCCTTAATACAAATACATATTTTTCTTTTAATATTTGTTAAATATTTATTTATTTTCAGTAAATATTTATGTAAATCAACTACATCGAATTAAAATAAACTTTTTATCAACATATTAATTATTACCTGAAACCGTACCTTTTGTCTATCCCCGGCACATCACCTGCACTACACCCACGCACCTATATAATACACTCGACTATTCTCTCCCTCTCTACCTTGTGCGTAATGTCGAACTTATCAGCCCCCGGCTCGCGCGCCTTTTACGAGTCGGCCGTTAAAAATCCCAGGCAAGCGCGCGCATAACACAGCGAAAACCCTTAAAGATTTCGCGACTCGCAGCCCGATGTTGTATATCTATAAAATTTCTCTCTCGTTCGCGCCGCCGTCGGCGTTGTCGATCGCTGATAACGCGCATTCGGGGGCGGGGATAACAACCAAGAGAGAAAAAAAGAGAGAGAGAGAGAGAGAGAATGCGCGAGAAGATTAAGAGAAAAAAAAGGAGGTTGATTCTTTATTTCCTCTTATACTTTCTTGGGCTTGGTTTCGAAGAAATGGATGGGGGTAGAGAAGTGGATTTTACTGCGAAAGAGGAAATTGCGAGATTGTACGCTTTAAGTCTGTCGGTGAGCACGTCAGTTTTAAAGGACGTTAAATTTTTTTACTCGTAAAATGTGTTTTTCATTTGATTTTTGAGGGGTTTTCTTAAAAAAGTATTTCACTTTGGTAACAGTTATTGTAATAGTTTATAATACTGCTTCAAAAGGAAACAAATTTTTGGAATTTTTTGGGTCTGTAGTTAAATAATGCCAATAAATTGTCAATTGTAATTGTTAATTGATTAATTTGTATATTATATAAAATACATTATCAGGTTTATTATATATTCTGGTGTCTACATATATGAATTATAAACCTAAATTATATCACACTTATTCCATACAACCAAAGTATATATTACCCTGCGTCAAAATTTTAATTTAAATTTGTATTCCAACATACCAAGTTTCATAACCTAAAATTCATCATTTAAAAACAGTGAAGACTTTTATAACGATTTTCATCCAAACAACAAGAACAGTGAACGATTCGAACTCATTTCGCAAACTGTAAACAACCTACTAAAACACAACGGAAAAAATTAACATCTCGAGCGCGCGTCTTACCATTTCTCGCGCATAAAAGCTGCGAACCCCCGGAACTTCCAGCGTGCACTCGCGCAATGCAACATCCACCCCGGGCACTGTTCTCAGAAGCGAGAGAAAGAAGATCGCGCGCGCACGCGAGAGAGAGAGAGAGAGAGAGAGAGAGAGGAATGTTCGCAGGTCCCAGGGAGGCTAAAGTCGAGGCAGTTTTCCGCGCAATTACCGTTTGGCAAGAATTGATCGTAATACAAAGATAACGGCTAATAGCCAGCGCGCGTTTCGCTAATGGCGCGTTGGAGCTCGCCTCGATTACCCTGTGCTGCATCTCTGAAACTTGCGACGCTTTTGTGCTCTTCTTTCGCGCGCGAAATGTGTTGTTGTTGCTTTTGACTGGGAAACAATTGAGGCTGCTGTCCCGTGCCCTACGCAAAACCTGAATAACAAAGCCGGAATAGCAAAGCCGGAATGGCCGACCAATCACAGCCTTTCCGGGAAATCTACCGTTTCGGTTCCGATTCTCACCCTCATATGTCACGTGGAGCATATTTTTTTCGGTGAAATTTCAAACTGATGTTACATCAAAGCATGTTTTGTAAAACTTTTCTGCGAAAAGCATTTTTTGTAAAACTTTTGTGAAAAACGCATTTATTGTAAGACTTTTGTGCAAAACGCATTTTTTATATGAAAATATATTTGATAGTAACTTTATCGTACAATCTTATGCTAAATTCCTTTAAGTTTAATAAAATTTGAATTATTAGTGATCGAAAGTGAGGTTAGCCTGGAAAAGATACTCCATGGGACATTAGAGGTTTAAATTCGGAATCGGAATTCAATGGCATTAAGCATAAAAATTATCTCAACTAATGTTCAGTTTGAAATGATTTAATTGTATGCCTCCTTTAAATTGTGATAAATATTTCAAGCATGAAATGTTTTATGTATCTCGTATTTATATTTACATAACAACTTGAACAGATTTAAAATCAGCGACCGGTGGCTATCGGCTTGTAAACGTCGAATCGGATTTATCGGAAAATCTGTGATTGGCCCTCTTCAGTCTGCTGATTAGTCAACGCCGAATCGGCTTTACCATTTCGGTTGTGTATTGGCCATGAGACGGCAGCCTAACACTGGAATTTCGGAGAAAGATTTTGCGTTTGAATTTTGCGAGGAAAAAGATATTTGGAAGAGTCCGATTGTATGGTATTGTTATTGGTTTGTAAGATTAATATTTGTCGGGGTGTCGTAGTGTTTGGTGCTTTTATTATTACCGAGAGTGACCTAGATTTTAGCACAATTAAGAAAGTTGCCGGGTTTATTTGAAACTCATGTGGAATTAAAAGGCTATTTCTATATTGAAATTCCAAAATTCTCGGTGACCTGAGCCTGCAATATTTAAGTAGTATAAATCCATAAAAAGTCGGCCAGATCTGAATTTTAGATAAGCCGCACTTGTAAATAATAAAAACTCATTCACTTAATCCTTCAGTATTATTAAATTCAGCAACTTCCTACGTCTATTTTTAAAAAATGGTGCACCTCTGGGCACACAATACCCAACTTCGACTCAATACCAACCTCTCTCGAGCAAAAGCAGAGAAACCCGAGAGCTCTAAGGGGTGAAAAAGACGATGGAAATCAGCGACGGCGGGCGTCGAAAGAGCAGGTCATGTAGCATTAATTCGACCTTATTATGTTTAGCAATTAAAGCGCTCGCGCTCGCGCGGCACCCCCTTAGCGGCTCGAGATCACGAAAGTCGTGAAAGGCACCACCGCGCGGATAAGCGATGCTGACCTCCTTTCACGCACGATTGTGTGTTGCTGTTGTTGTCGGCCTCGCTGCGGGGGGTGGCTTTCTTTTCCTTTGCCGCAACAGTGCGTTTCATAAAGTAGAGTTTGATTTAAAAGAGCGTGTATCTTGTTTATTGTCGAAGCTTTGTTTTGGAAGGAAGTGACCGGAAAAGAAACTTGAATATGACTGGTTGTTTGATGATGAAGCGCGGGAACGATAGCTATTTGAAATTGAAAAATCGGGACATTTTTATTTAAAGAAAGGTTTAATGGATTAGTTTCTGCTTTCTCAAAGAGAAAGCTTTGTATTTTCTTTGTTTATGAATAATAGTACTGTTATGGTGTGCGCTTTTAAAAATATATATTCAATGTGTATTATATACTTTTGCCTATTTTCAATATCATTAAATAGAAGCAATCGTTATAATTTTACATTTCTGAAAATTATTTTTTAATAAAAACTAATTTTGTAGCTAATAAAAGTAAGGAATACATATAATAACAGAAAAAGTCTTGCGTATTAACATTATAGTTGAAACTTCGTTCTAAGGCTTATTATGATCCAATAATAAAATGTATGTATCCTTAAATCCATTAACTTTAAAAATCACTATGTAATCTTCATTTCTATAAAAGAAGAATTAAAAATAAACAAAACTTAAACAATAAAACAATTGCTTCCACACTTTACCCACAAAACAAAACGTTATCACAGCTCAACAACATCCCAAAGCTCCTCGAAAAAGGAAACGCCATCCTCGTGAATACCCGTATCGTCTGCCCTTAATTCCCGCCCGCAACCCAGCGATATACAAAGACAACATTAGCGCCGTGAAAGCCTGCCCCATCTCTCTCTCTCTCTAACAGACACACTTCCTCACACACGCTCTCGGCACTCATTCACACGCGAAAGCAGCCCCGGCTCCGTAATAACCCGCGGCAGCCTAAAATACGCTCAGTGGAGTGTACACGCTCTCGATTGCGACTTGACTGAAAACCATCTCTCTCTCTCTCTCTCTCTCTCTCTCTCTCTCTCTCTCTCCCTCTCTCTTGTCACTTTCCATATTATACTGGCATAGTGTGTGTGTGAGAGAGAGATAGAGAGAGATAGGAGAAAATCTGCGGGGCGCGGAGAATATTATTTCGCCAGGCTGCTCAATTAGAGCGCGAGCGCGGAGGCTTTTCCGCGAGAGCCCGGCAATTGAATAATCCGTTTTTGAGATTAGCTAGGGATTCTGTGCTTCTTTTTTTTTTGGTGGGGTTTGGTTAATTGAATTTGCAGGAGCTTGTAGTTTTTGAATCGTGAGGGTGCGGGCTTGCGGGAGGGATGAGTTTTAATGTGATGCTGAGTTTTTGGAGCGGGAGGAGATTATGGGATGAAAGTTGATATTGAGAAAACGATTTAATAAATTGGAATGAATGGTTTTTTTAATACTGCTGGACAAAATTTATTTGTGACAAATGTATTTATTTTGTTTCAGTGAACTCTGCACAACTGTTATTTTCATAAAAGTGAACATTTTATTTAAACTATTTTTTAGATTTAAAAAACACGTATTCATAGAGTTGATTGATCTTTTTAGTCAATTTTAACAATGGTTTAACGGTAATGTTTTTGTAAAAATATTATCAGGAATTAAGTTTTGTTTTGAATAATTTACTTAAACAGTCAATGCTTAAAATTCATAAACGTGTATTAATCTCAAATAAAAGCTTTCTAGCAGTATTGTCATAAACACTTATCATTCGAACCTACTAAATTATTTCAATTCAAGCTTCCAGTAAAGACGAAAAAATGAAATTTAATATCTGCTGAAAAAATAAACCGGAGCAAAAAGGTGTCTTTCGACCCGTTTCAAAATTAAACCGACACACTCTCTCCGACCTACAAAAGCTCGCGCCAAGAGGAGATAAATAAATAAATCAATCTTTTTCTCGCTCTCCTCTCATTCTCTCTCATTTTCATTCCTCTCTCGAAATTCTCCACTTTCGCTCCTCCTCTCTTCGCTGGCCTCCTTCCCTTGGAGCAGACTTTGGACTCGACTCTCGATAGAAATTCCTCGCTGCACGGCCAACGAAAGAGCGAGGGAACGATCGAGAGAGATAGAGAGAGACGGAGAGAGAGAGAGAGAGAGAGAGAATAGAATGGCACGGGTTACGAGAAATATATAGAAAGGGGCCAGTACAGTCGCTATCAAGATGGTAAGATAATGTAAACTTATGCGAGGCACGCCTCTCTCTTCCTCTCCTGTTCTAGCCGAGAGAGCAGAAGCGGCAGGGCCAAACTTTGCCCAGGTTTAAATATATCACTTCTACCATTATGGCTTAACCATATGCTCTCCTCGCCCCCGAGATCTCTCTCCCTACCCTCGTGCTCGCACATATACACGCCCTCTTTAGGTCTGGCGCCGGCGTGTGTCCAAACGCGCGGAATCTCCCTTACAGCTATATTTCGATTTAGGAGCCGTACGAGTCTCTTTTTCCTAATAGTCTCTGCAGCCCTTGGTATGCTGTCTCTTCGTTCTCGTCGAGTTCTGCTCTCGAATGCTGAAGTTTGACGTTGTAGCTGTTAGAATGAGTATTACGGTTATTTTGGTATTCGAAGTGTTTGATGCACTGGAGAGCATTATTTGGTTAGTGTATTGAATATATATTCTGGTAAAGTGACTATTTTATTTTATTGTACGATATGTGGCGAGAAGTTTTGTCGAGATGTATCTTTGAATAAAAATATACATTAATTAAAGATTAAATACTTCTGATTTATCAATAAATCATTTCTGAACATTGTACAGCTGGAAATTCCTTATACTGACTATTTATACGGAGGTTGTAATTTTATCTTTATCGTACACCTGACAAGTATAAAGGTAGCCAGGAATCAGATAGTTATAAGTTCCACTGACAGTCTATAAAAGCAAATGAAGGATTTAGGACACTCGAGATTTGATAAAAAAATTTTAAGTAAATAACTAAATAGCGAATAACGAAATAGAAATTTGTTCTGAAAAATCCGGTTGAAAAAATGTTGAATATAAATATAAATATAAATATAAACCTCAAAATTCAGAAAACATCTCCATTCTGTATTACTTTTTTACTAATCAAAAATCTTCTTATTTTGCTATTTCCAATGGGTAGAGAGGAATCACGTCAATCATAGAAACACATTTTTCCGTGCATTTTTACGAGTCGACCCATTTCTCCATTTTGTTTATACCTAAAATTTTGTTATAACTTACTGAATTATTAATTAATACGTTCAAAAACGTTACGGTATAACTCCTCCGGTAAGCAGTTGTGTATCATCTTAAAAACGACAAAATATTTCTCTGCTAGACAGAAAAAAATCCTCAAAGAAGTGAAAGATTTGACAGTATCTACTTAATTAATGTACATTTCAGTATATAAAAGCGCAAGTATTAACTTATTGAATAAAATAATATTGTACAATAAATAATAAAATCAGTACGAATCACCTGAAATAATATGAAAAATATACACAACATTTCGCTTATGTAATTAATAATATAAAATCTTTTAACTTCCATATACACACATTTACCCAGCACCGCAATAACATTGATCTAACAAGTGCAAATAACTTCCAGCATACTCAAAGACTAAAAAAAACAATGCAAATACCTTCTCCGTTCCTCCCTTTATTTAAAAACCGGTTCACTCCATCGTTTATTACACGTGCAAAATAAAACGTACGCCAGCTCAAAAAAAAGTGCTGCTTGCTCTCGCATCCGCACATATATACATTACAGGGTCGACCGATAAATCGTCCCTCGCTGCGTTCGTCCATTCGTTCATCCGTCCGTCCGAGCGACGATCGAATCAAATAGAATTCTTTTTCTGCGCGAGATCCATGGAACACCTCGGGTACAAAAACGTTTCTTCGCTGTAGCGGGACGCCGGTTTTCTTCCTCGACCCCCTCGAGTGCACGGCTGGATGAATGGGAGACTAATTAGGTATGAACTTGCTAGTTTATCTGGAGAATTAGGTTTTCGACCTTTATGCTGGTTTGTTGCTTTTATTCCTGTTATTACGGGCGCGTCCTCGTACGTAACAGTGTATAGAAACAATTATTATCGTTTATTTTTGCAATTTTATTGCTTTTTGAGTATTGGTTTTTTGAATCGTAAATTTACGATTACATTTAAATATACTTTAAAAATTATACGTTTAATTATAAATTTATCGTACATTTAGTAGCATCTCTACCAAATAATCTAATTAACTGCAATATTCCCTCTGTTTTCATAGTATTTTCTAAAAAATACTTTTTGCAGCATTAATAAACATTATTTTTATATGAAATTAATTAAATAAAAGTGTTGATATTGAAATTGTTTCAAGCTATTTTAATACTTACTTTTAAATCTGAAATTCGTAATTTATAATAATAAAATATTAAGACATAAATATAGAAATAAATAAATATAATTAACTTTAACTTCATAATTAAATTTTAAAGGAAACAATTTCATTTTTAAATCAAGATTAATTTTTGTTTTAAACATCACAATAAATTTGTATTTTAATTACTGAATGTTCCAAGGAAGAATGTTTATATACATATTTAACACTTTTGCGGTGGCATGATCCATATGTGGGTCATGAATTTGTGTAAATGTTGTTAAATTTTATATCATTATTTACACAAAATGTTCCTAAATATTGTTCTCGGCCAATTATTACATTTTCAACTATGTTATTTAAACAGTAATAATGATAAAGATTTCCAGCAATTTTTCTATTTTTCTATTTTAAAACGAAATTAAAATATCGTCTTATACATTTACTCTCTGTTGCAAATATAAAATGTAATTTGACTCGAGTTTTCGCTTTATTACATGTATTTATGTAGCTGATGATTACTTCTAAAACTCTATTCTATGACTCCACTCTCTCTTCACGCAAGCCGAGCGCACTTCAAAATAAATGAAGTTTCAAGTCTCCTCTTCCAGAAAAAAAATCATCCTCGTGCTTTTCTCTCCCCTACGCTCGTACTTCGTATGTTTTATGAAAGATTTAATTTCATTTTAGAAAACGTCGGGCAGCGAAATTTACGCGCCACTCGTCGGCACGCTTCGAAAACGACAAAACCGCATCGTATTTCGGCGGCGGCGGTTTCTCGCGTCGCTGAGTATTGAAAAAATTGCGCGTGGCGCTTCTCGCGACGAAACTGAAGTCCACGTGGACTAATAGGAAGTTTTTAATTATTTCCTCGAGTCTCTCTCTTCTCTTTTCGCCTTGCTCGTATGTTCGTTTATTTTCGCAGTCCGCTTGCTGTGCATAAATAATATTGCTTACTCTCGACGGCGAGTTTCAAAGCAGAAAAAGGAGAAAGGAGCGTTCGTGCGCTCTTTCCTGTTTTGTATGCCCTGTAATATTAAAATTGGATCTATACGTATGCGTGTGGGTGGAGAGAAAGAGAGAGGAAAATCGCGAGGCTTCGTATATAGTAAGTACGGCCGTCCATTAGCTCGGGGGGAATTTCTTAAAGAGGTGGTTTATGGCGCTTCGTAAAAGTGAGATTAGCGCTACTTTGGTTTAAGTGAAAACTTTGCGCTATCTTCTCAGGTATAAAAGTAAGACTGAACTTTTTTTTCTCTTACTTCTTGAATGAAGTTGATTCTGATAAAACTCGCGTATATACGAGGACGTTGATCTTTCTCTTGTAGCGCAATAAAAAATTGCCATAAAATTTCCTAGTTCTTATATTTTATAGTTTTATAAGTACGAAAATAAAAATTGTAATGAAACAACTGGCTTCTCGCAGTGGAAGGCCAAATAAATGCTGTTAAGTTCACGAATTTACATGGGTTCCCGTTCGTACACGTGCGCGCACGTTTAAGTAGAACATGCTCGGGTCTGGTCAGACGTGAAATAAATTTACATTTAACATAAATTCTAAAATTTACCTACGTAAGCAGCATTATTTATTTTATTTTATTATACAGGGCATATAGTTTCAATTAAACAATTTATTATTTTAATTAAACTTTATTTTTACTTCCTTAAACAAAATATCATTGAGATAATTTATATTAGCGAATCCATTACCATAACTACTACTTTTTCTGTAACTAGACAGACTCTGCGCATTTTTTCTCTGGATATTTATTGCTTTTGTTAACTAAAACTTAAATAAATAAATTTTTTGAAATAAATAAATATTACAATTTTAGGTTAGAAGTATGAAAATAATGATGGATGCCGCTTTAGTTAAAAATTGACGAACGCATATCAAGTATAATTTTTTTTTTGATAAGGCAATTATAGTACTATAAATTATAGACAATTTAACAACTAATTTATCTGATTCTTTTTTTAATATATGCAAACATTCAAATTATTTAAATTCTAACACCTGTCAATCCTTAGTATTTCAAGACGCTTCACTTCTTCCGTTCGTCATTTTTTTAGAAATATAAAGTTCCATACTTATAATAAAAATTACCATATACATATATCCCCAATGTACAAACACCAATAGTACTTCTTGCCTACCCACCTTCTCCCAGCCTCACCACCCTACGAATCCCCAAGTTTCTTCTCGATCCCACTTTGCAATAAATCTCTCCACGCATCTCGTCTCACCCGTCCACAACACAAAAATCCAGCGCACCGCACTTACATTCCAAGCACCAAGCACGACACACGCCATTCCCCCGTGTGCAGCCCCCCTCATCCTCCCCAGGAACCTCGCCAACCGCACTCTTTATAATCGGCCTCTCACCCTCGCGTCGGTTTATCTCGCCGAGCGCGAAATGAAGCGTCTGCCGAGAAAACACCCGACTCTCTCCGTCTCTCAATCCCTTTGAAAGAGTCTGTCTGCGAGGAGAACGACACTCGCAGGAATTACAAAACACGCCACCGGACGCTTTGGAATATGCAGCCGCGTAATTCAGCGAGGGAGAGAGAGCAAAAGGCATCTCGCGACAATCTGAATAAACTGCCGCTGCCGCTGAGAGAAAGACCGTGTGTACGTACGTACGTACGTATATATATACACACACACAAAGAGAAGGGAGAAGGACAGCGGCAGGCATAATTTCTCGGTGACAGCGTGGCCGCGACTCCTTTTCAGCCCCTTATAATATCCTGGACGCGCTCGCGTTCTTCTTCTTTCGTCGAGGAATACATTTCCATGCATTCTGCCGTTTCCGCTGCTCTCTCGTGTTTACGTCTCTCCGGTCTGGGCGACACCTTCGTGATTTCTTTATTCCTTGCTTCTTTTTTTTTTGTGACTCGTGTCGGGGGGTTGCGCGTGTACCTGGTATGCTGCGGTGTTGTTTTCTTTCATTCTTTCTTTCTCTTTTTGCTGCGGGGGAGGAAGCTTCTTTGTGGCACTGACGCGGCCACCGTTGGGTGATGTTCTTTATTTGCTGGTTCTGCGTTTATCTGAATTGCAGTACGCTTTTTGTATAGTGAGCACGGCTCTTTTAATTAGCTAATTGTCGTCCTGGCGGGAGGCGGACGCCTTTGTCGCGGTAAACCGGCGTTTTATCCCGGTTAGACGAGGAGCTGTCGCTCTACGGTGATTGCAGAGCGAGAGAAAAATGGTTGGTCGCGGATAGAAAGTCTTGTGGTTGCGCGAGCAGTGCTACGTGTTCGTATGAAATAAAAGGGTAATGTATTGATACGATAGTATTACTTTCGTTTCTTTTACTAACATAGTCAGGAGTAGTACTACTTCTAAAGTTGAAACGACAACATTCTAAAACATAAAATAATAGTCAGATAATATATTTATAGTTCATTGTTAATAAATTAGGTTTTGTATTTGAATAAATTGTGCCGAGCCAATGATTTTACGATTTTTTAAATTAATTAAACACTCAGGAGGCATACATTTAATGGAGATTGTAATTTTTCTAACGTGTAACATGACAATAGTCATTTTTCTTAATACCAATATACTACCAAATATGCTGATTCGGATGAACTTCGTTTAATCCTGCTTTACTCTTACTAACTTTACCTAAACCTTTGCTGAATAAAACATAAATCCAGTTATGTAGATATAATGTATTATAAGCCCAGAAGAGTGAAAAATTTAATCCAACAGGACTGCCGTAGATTCAATACACTTTTGCTCTCGAATTAACCCGTTCTTCGAATTTTCAACACTCACTCCCTGAAACTCAAACGCAAGTCCCAAGAATTAAAAATAACCCAAACGCTGTTCAATCCAACCTGCGCTCAATTCATAAAAGTCACGTAGAAATTCGTCAATCGCTCTCTCGCGCAACTCGTCCCAACTCCATATCTCTCCGCATCATCATCTCTTGAACACTTCGTCCTACTCCACCTGCACCTCCTCGCAAACGATTGGTTTATTTGCCGAGCCGTCGTTCGACTTCAATAATGATCGTAGAAACGTGCTCTTCTCCCTCTCTCTCCCTCCCTCCTCCTCCTCCTCCTCCTTTCTAACAAGACTCGTGTTTCCGGGCGCGCTAGCTAGGCGCTTAAGGAGGAGCTGAAACTAGTCTTATCTCGTGGATCTCTCGCTCGACTCCTCGCGCGCGCCTCCCGCTTATATCTGGGTTGCCGTTACCTCCGAGAGAGAGAGAGAGAGAGATGCTATCGCGCGTGGAGTCTACGAGCTAGCGAGGCGAGCATAAGAGTGGAAAATCGCTCCTGAAAATCCAGGAGCCCACACACACAGATCCACATACATACGTACACGAGGTTTCTTCTCCTAACTCTGCGGGACACTTTAGCGGCTTAACTGCGGCTCTGCTGGAAGTGTGTTTCGATAGAAAAGGAAGGAGGAGGTGGCCAGGGGTGGAGAGATCTCTCACCTACTTCGATTTTACTCGCCGACAAAGTAAATTTTATTCCACCGCACACACGGCACGCCGGGGTGCCCGTGTTCACCTTCACCTACTTCCTATCTACCCTCGATCTCTCTTTCTCTTTCTCTCTCTCTCTTTTTCTTTCTCTCCGCACTTCGTTTCTGCTCTCTCTGTCTTTCTTTCTTTCTTTTCTCGTTCGTTCTCTCCTTTCTTCTCGGCTTCGTCGTTCGAGTGCTATAACCACTCGGGGGCGATTCGAATAACGATCGTGACTGCGCTCGAACACGGCACATACGTATGCTCGTATAAGTACGAGGTACACATGAACAACCTTTCGAACGCACATACATACGTAAGATACATGCTTACGCGCGGATACATACATATTAACATACACATACATACATAACATACATGCTTACGCATGGATACATACATATTAACATACACATACATGCATAACATGCATGCTTACTTATGGATAAATACATGTTAACATACATACATAACATACATGCTTAGGCATGGATACATACATATTATCCTACACATACATACTTCCGTATGCATATATATATATATATATATATATATATATATATATATATATATATATATATATATATATATAACTTACACGTACATTCTTCCGTATGCATACATATAAACATATACATACTTACGTATGTATACCTATAAACATACACAAATACTTCCGTATGCATACGTATAAACATACACATACACACTTCCGTATGCATATCTATAAACATACACATACATACGTCCGTATGCATACGTATAAACATACACATATGCACACATACACGTACATACATATATACATACATATATACGTACATACATATATACATACATATATACGTACATACATATATACATACATATATACGTACATACATATATACGTACATACATATATACATACATATATACGTACATACATATATACATACATATATACATACATACATACAAACATACATACATACATACATGCATACACACACCCGTACACACATACTTAAAAAAAGTAGTAATACCTGCAGTTATCCTCTAGGCGGGGAGCGGGAAAAATAGCCTAAAACAAAAATTACCAATTCCTCCCTCTCTCACGTGCCTGTTTCACTCAGACTACCGAATCGCTGCAATTCGTCTACTACCCTTCTCGAGAGCACCACGTGCTAGTATACCGTATACTATACGGGTGTGTAATACGGCGCACTCGGGTATGCGAGAGAGGAAAATTGCCGGGACGCCTATGTAATAGCCGACTTCAGCTGCTGCTGCTGCTGCTCCCGCTGCCCGTCGCTGTAAACAAATATCGAGGCGGGCGTTGAGCCCCGCCCGGGCGCGGGCGCATAGTGTACAATTACGACCGCCCCGTAAGGCTAGACGTTTTGAGATTTTCGTTCGGAGAATCATTTAGCGAGGCGAAATTCGTACCGTGAATTCGGTGTACGTGAATTTGGGATTCTCAAAGGGATTTTCAACAAGAGGGATTGTTAGACTTTGCACTGCATTGCGTTGGATATAAAATTTTAGTTTACTTTTTTCGCACAATAAATAATACGGATGAGTAACGTGTACAAATGTATATTAATAATTTAGTGAGCTTGATCTTCAATGTATTTACTTAACGTTTCAATACAATACTCTTCACTAATTATAGTATAATATAGTATGTGCGACTAAAAAGCCCTGAAACTATTTTCGTAACTAAACATGAAAACAAAAATGAAAATAATAATTAAGAATTGAAAGTTGAATATGAAAATCATAAATAGTTAAATTTACGTTCAAGCAAAAGCACTTATCGAGAGTAACTACACTTTAATCATTCAGAATGTTCAGAAGTAGAGTTATGTGAATTTGAGGTACAAGAAATGTATACTTTTCTTCAATTTATAATTTTTATTTATAGCAAATTGTGTCTTCCGTAATATTTATTTAACAAATATTGAGGTATATTTAACTGCTGTCAGAGACACGACTATCACAATTTGTCAAGTTTGTAGATGTAGCTAGAGACATGAATAAAATTGGCCCTTAATGTAAGATAGCTTTTACAAGTTTCTTTATATACTCAATTTATAGAAACATAATCTATATCCCAACCAAGAGCATGCAGTAACTACAATCAATCGGTTTTTCTCAGCCTTCAAACGCACAAAAGCAAAATTTAACCAATCATCACTTCAATCTTGAACCTCCCAACCTCGTGACCCAAAATTCGAATAAAAATATTTCCAACATAATATATTCAAAACGTCACACCTCCCTCTACAATAACTCACACATCATACACATACCTATATACACACAACAACGCCGGAATACACGAGCGCGGCGCAGACTTACCTCTGCGAAAAAAACCCAACACCAGCGAGGGTTCGCCGACATCAGTGTACACGCTCGCAAATCCGCGTACACGCGCGCACACCTACTCCCCCGTCAGCGCAGATACCCACCTACCCGCCTCGCATCTGACGTAGCCCGTAGCCCGCGGAACAGGTGCACCGCTACACACCAAGCCACATACATACATACATACATACACCTCAGCTTCCACGTATATATACATACATACGTACACATAGCGAGGAAATTGCAGTGGAAGCAGCGCGTCCCGCAGGTGCTCTTCGTCATCATAAAGCCCGCGTCTGCCTTGTACATCGCATTAAAGCCCCTCGGAGCTGGAGCTGGAGCTGGCGAGCACACAACGACGTTGGTGTAGGTGTAGCTGTAGTCCTGCCCAGAGAATTCTCGTGTATGGACAGCGCTGGTCCAGTCTTGGACGCTGTAGCTGTGGGTGGATCTTTTGTTCGTTGTAAAACGGGGGGATTGTCTAATGCGTATTTACGGGAAAAAGTTGGGGGGAATGGAAGTGTCCATCGGGTGCCGTTGTACGTGCGTTCGTGTACTTTAATGCGATTAGGCGGCCACGGATGTTGCGTAATTATGGAGAGGGTGGATGGGGGTAATGTGCGCGAATTATACTGGACATTTTGTCGTTTCGCGTGGCCTGTGTAGGAGTTCTTGCGTTGTTAGGCTCGCGGGGTATGGGTTTGAGTTGTTTGAGGTGGAGGTGTTATGAAAATTGTGAATTTGAGACTGAAGGGAGGGACAATTATTTTGGATAGTAGAGGTTTTGGATTTAATGGAGTTTTGGGATTGTAGAAGTCGAGCAGAAAAATGTTGAAAGTGTGTTTTATTTAATAAGACGAAAGTGAAAATATCTTAATTTTGAAATAAAAGAATGTTTCAGGTGAGTATTCTGATAATTTCAATCTTTAAAATTGATATTTTGGTAATAGTCATCTGAAACATTGTGCTATTTTTGTTTCTGTTTAAATGTTGATGTTTAAAGATAGATATATAATAAAGATATATTTTACTAGTTTTAGCAGACCATATTATTTTAATTTTATCAGCAAAAAGACTGAACTTTTAGTATTTGCGTTTTATGCTTACAGCAATCCATGCATGACCCATCATAGTCTTAAAGTGTTAGAGAAAGAATTTTTCAATCCCCAGTGCGTTATTTTTATTGCAATAAACTTAACTCAATAAATAAATATCGCGATACGAGTTTACTCCAAATCCCGCTTTAATCGTACTCCACATCTTGATTAATTCATCCAAACCTCAATATTTCACTCGCTGCTCGCAGAATTACGGTCGCGCTCTCCTCGTTTTTCCTCCTTTTTTTTTAAATAATCCGCGTGACACCGAGCGCGAATAAAAATCCGATAAATCCGCGATGAGGCGAATTCTCGAATCATCGTATCTCCCAAACCGATCCACACCGACTATTTTAAAACTCGTGCCACCCTTCGAACTGGGTTACAACTGACACACCATCATCTTCGTCTCGTCGCATAAATTCACGAGGAATGCTTAATTTACGATCCGAAAATACGAGAATGAAGCGAGGCTCGCGGTCTCTTCTCGCCAAATATAATTCTCTCGCTGACCCCGCAGAATCCGTTAGCTGTCCGAGCGCGAGATCAATGCATTTTAGATGCTTCGAGCGCGCGAATTAAGTAAAGCATATTAAATACGCAACTGCGGAATTGTTCAGCGTGGAGCGCGCGGCGAGGACAGAGGGGCGCGGGCATGTACATTATTGAGGTGGCGCTCCTCTGGTGGAAAATAAAAAGTTGCCGGTATTTAGCTGTGTGACCTGGAAGTTTGCTGGCGTAGTTGTATTGTAAATATGTGGTTACAGATAAAATAGTAGTTGTTGAACAATTGGGTTCAAATTTATTCAGGAAAATGTGTTTTTTTTTAGTAAAATTTGAGGTATGTAATCGATGGTCGTGATATTTTTATGAGAGCATATTCTTGCAAGAGTTTACAAAAATGGTGCATTTTATTATACTCACAATTAACATATATGTTTGAAAATAAATGAAATATTATTTAAGTCTAAATTTATTTTAATGAAAGTATTTTACTTATTATTTTGACTAATTTCAGAAGCTATACAAATAACATTAACACTGTTTTTAAAATTTTTTAAATATATTTTGATGAAACAATTCATCGAAAAATACGACTCTCAAAACACTTTTAATATAGGTATACAAAAATTCTTCTTGAAATATAATAATAATATTATTACCGTAAATTAAAAATCATTTTAAAAATCACCAGAGAGCTATCTTAATGTGGTTCTGTGGCTGATGTTTGGATCGATGCGAAGTTCCGAGAGAAAAGATAGTATGAGTTGAAATGTTAGCTGGACACATTGGTTGAGGTCGAAAAAAAAACACGTTTCTTGGAAGGGTTGATAAGGATCGAGCTATGAGAATTTTCGGACGAGAGAGTTTTTTCGTTCTTCGCTGCGATTTTAATCTTGGCTTTCTTGGAGAGTTATTAGGGGAGGAGCTGACAGTTGGAATAAGATATTTTTTAAGGTATATAAATGTTTAATATTTGACCTGGCCATACTAGAAATATCTCTTGATTAACCTATAAAAGTTAAAATTACGATCGCAAATAAAATGGATTCAATACTTTATAGCACTTTAAATATATCATCCTTAAGACATTTATGTACCTTGATTTGAATATAATAAAATATTAAGTGGAATTGTTATTTTAGTTCTAAAAATTGCTTTATTAACAATAGCATTTTAAGAATAAATCTAAAAATAATATATACGATCAGAAGTTTTAATGTGTTAAAATGTATCTCTTTAGCCACAAAAATACGAGGGTAATACATTAACAATTCTTATGATCAATTAGCATATATGAAAATACATGTAAGTGCTTTCACAGCTACTTGAAAAAATGCATTATAGTCGATGCACTTAATGACTTAATGACTAAATAATAAATTAATTTACACTTCTGCTTTGATTAACCTAAAACCGATTAATAAAGCTGATCATAATAAATAATTTCTCTCCCCGTATGCAAATCAACCTTTTGCAGCACTTAATAAATCATCCTATAAAATCTTTACCTCCCAATCGGTGCAATTAACTATTTATCAAAATGCTGTAGATAAGGTGGCATATGGAACAATTAAAGACATATTCGAGCAAAACTCATTAACTCAAACACGCAACTATCGAATCGCGCAGTCTCTAAAATGTCTAACAAACTATTCAAATCTCTCCAATTCTTTTATTCATGTTTAAATTAATAAATAGAAAATTCAATACAAGAGTGCTCGAAAAAAATGGTTTAGTTTTCCGGTCGGGATGAAATGCTTTCTTTACATTATTCAAACATTTAATGAAATAGGGAATATCAGTATTGCTTATTTGTAATTTGTATATAAGACTTCTCAATTGATTATTTTGAGCAAAATGAATTAATTATTTACTCCGTATTTCATCAACTGTTCAAAAATTGAAGATAAAACGCCTCATCAAAATATAGAAACCAATCATTTATCTTATCAGTAACTTCTAGCCAATTTTTTTTATACATGAGTTTCTAAACACTAAATCTCGACGAGTAAAAATTCACTCGTTTCAACCTCTTTTTACTTTTAAAGACATTAATTTAACGAGTGGCTTTCCGTAATATCGAATTAATATTCTTAATTTAACAATTCACAACAAACCAAACCAAACAAAACCTCCCATCGCATTACCTCGCCCCACAAATCTTTCAATTTCTCCAAAAAAAATCCCACTTTCTTCACCTCTGACACCATTTTCAACTTCCACCATTCTCACTCCGCAAAATTCATCTCTCCCTCCCACCCCCTTCAAATCATCGAAAAATCAAAGGAGAAACTCCCACTTACCCTCTCGTATCAATCGCACCCTCATTCGATTCCATGCGAGCGAGTACACCCCTGCACACTCCAGAGAACCTCGCCTCACCTCCGCAGAGCTCGCGTGCGCTCATCGATCCGTCGGCTGCTGCCGCTGCTGCCGGCTCGGGGGAATTGCCGGCACCGGCGGCTCGCTTTTCTGAAAAATGAAACTGCACGCGCTGCAGCTGCTGCTGCAGCTAATGTCGAGTCACGAAACAACGCGCGAGAGGAGAGAGAGAGAGAGAGAGAGAGAGAGAGAGAGAGTGAGTTTGTTGCGCGACTAATGGGCGAGTGACCTACGAGTAAAAGCGGGACTAGAGTGTGTGACCTTTTGCCGGCCTGGGTAAAGGGTTCACGAGAGTTTTGACGAAAGTTGAATGGATTTCATCCCCCCCACCGCTCTGTCCCTCTCGACGTTTAGTGGATGATGGTTATGTGCTCGGAAGTGGGGAACTAAATTTTAGAGCGAGGTAGGTTTAAAACTATGAAAGTGGTATGAGGTTAGTTTATTCGGTTTGTTTTATTTTTGGGTGGGAGGAGTTGCGTTTATTATTTAGCGGTAAAAAGTTGACACTGAGATGTATAACGAATTAGGAGGTAGCTCGAGGCGGCTCTTATGATTCATTTATTTGCAAACTATTAAAACTTCAAGTGTATGTTTGGATATAACGTTAGTTATTTCATTCAACTTTATTTTGGGGCGAAACACAGCGCGTTTATTATTAAATTACAAAAAGTTCATTAATTAAATGTAACAAGTAAAATGTATATCAGAATAACCATTTTCAAGATTAAAGGATCGAATCAATCAGGTAAAATATTAAGCATTCTTTGCAATGTGGGTCAGTGTATTATTGTCCCTTCCAAAGTTATTAATAAAAGCGGTCGTCTATAATAAATTGTGCCCACGCATATACAAACGCGACTTAAAATTGACTGACGTAAATTTGGATCTGTGACCTATTCTCTGACCGATATGCTAGTTTATTCAGTGCTAATTGATCAACGAGTATTTAAGAAGAATCTTATATCGATGCACAGTTTAATCTTTTTACTGAGATTCTAAAAATGATCTGGAAACTTGTTAATTGCTGCGATGAATGACTAGCTATTTTTATTATAATTAAATGCTCGTTCACCTATTTTTGAACGTTTAATGTAGTAAGCATAGATGTCACCGAAATATAAAATTTGTTCAACTAAAATTACACTTTATTTTAACGCTATAATTTAAAAACTACAATTAAGAAAGCTAATTTACAAATTTACTAGCCTGTTTTTAGCTAGAAAATAGCTTTACTTTAGATTTATGTTCAGCCATTTATATAAATTCGATAATGTTTTACAAATTGGTTGAGATTAAGAAATTTATTTATCTATTAGAAGCTGGTATACGTAGAAAACGCGTTTCATCGCTATCGGAAAACGATTGGTCTGAAAATGGATTCGTTTTCCACCAAAGATTCATAAATATGATTCCTATCATCGGTTTGTCATAAAATTGCTTCCTTTTGACACCCTAGAATAGTGCTTCCAAAAACAGTTATATCTTAAAAAGGAAGGAAACCTTAATTATTCTAGATCTCGGATGAACATAACCTTCAAATGTCATTTAATTTCCAAAAATAGTTTCCAGCTTTATTTTACTAAACCAACCCTCCACATCAGCTAAAGTCAACCTGCGCTTAATCATCTCCCACCTTTCGTGTCCCTCAACGCGTCACTCAATTTTCCATATAAAACAACACCTCGCCACTCTCCACTCCCAATTATAAAACCGACAGAACGCATGACGAAGTCCCAGAAAATCCACCATCCCTCGGCCGATAAATTGCCCTGGGATTTCGAGAACCGCCCACCGCTCTTATCCGCGAAATTTCCCGGCCCCGGGAAATCCTCATTTCTCCGGTCTCGGACACTACCAGCACCAGCTCCACCGCGAAAGAAGCTCCATCTCTCTCTCTCTCTCGTAATGTCGCGCGAGGCTCGTCGTTGTGTTGTTTCTGTCCCAGAAACCGGGAGTATAAGCTTCCAGCTTCTCTCCCGGAGCCCGCAGAGAGACTTTATCTCGCTCCTATTTTCTTTGGTAGACCAGGGCGCGGTTTATCTCGTTACCGGCGCGTATTTTGGCAGCGCCGCGCGCTCGCTAATTCCGCCACCGCTGCCTCGCATAATTATCCGCGCGTGCGCGCCTGTTTGCCGAACAAACGATCTTATGAATAAAAGAGACACACATACACACGCAGACACAGTGGGAGAGACACTGGATGGCGTGGCTGGATTTCTGTGGATTATCGCGAGGGAGCGCGATTTCGCCGCTGTAAAATATGACCTGGACTTAGCGCTAACGCTTCGGTGCTGTGTGTGCTGTGTGTAGTAGTAGTAGTAGACTGGAGTTGTTTAAAAATTTATTTACGGCCGCTGGACCCCGGGTACAATTAAGTTTTCAAATCTTTTCTGCATATGATTAGCCGTGGGGGTTGCTGTCTGCTTTTTTGCGAGTGCACGGGTTTAAGGATGATTTAGGATGCGCAGTTATGTGTAATGTGATTTTGAGATGTTTCTAGTTTATGTTTTGGAGGAAAAAAGGGCATGCGATGGGTGAGTGTGGTAATGGAAGGATTTTGTAGTAAGACCGTAGAGCACTGATAGATACTGCAATGTAAATGACCTTTTGACCCAAGTACGTATTGATCGCTAAGTCAATTAGCACGGCAATGGATTTCTACTGATTAATGCATTAAACTTTAGTTTTAATACTAATTCGTATGATTCTCGGGCATTACCGAGTAACATTACAACGTTTCTATAAATAATAAATCCATTTCAACGATTATATAATTCAATTATTGAAAGGAGCTTCCATTTATATTTTAAATTCAAAGCGATTCAAAGAGAATATTCTAGTAAAAGTTATAGAGAAAATAAAGTTAAAAATGACCACGTGTTATCATAGACGTTTTGATTTTTCGACACTTTTTACTGCTGTTTATAATAAAATTTACCGTACATTGTAGTAGCGTAAGATTTACCTTATTGAAGAAAAATCTCTGTTTACGTTCTTTTATTTTAGTGACATTTTGTTGAATGTCCCTGATGAACCAATTCGAGACAACACTGATTAAGGTTGAAAATTGATTGTACACAAAACTGTAGGTTAATTCTCACCAGCAACTTGTATAAAGGTACTTATATATGAGCAATAATAATACTACAAAAACAATCTGAAGATCTACATTTAAAAAAAGTATTTTATACAAATTTAACCATCTGTTCCATTACATGACTTAGTAAATCCAATTTTTGTAATAAATTTCCTCAAGAGTGACGGAGACAATTTTCACTCTACATAAATGTTTCCGTGCAGTATGGTAACATTCCTTTGTATATTAGAAAGAAGTCTCTTAATGTTTACGCATAATTTTTACCATAAATTTATCTATACTGCCACGACACCAGTTGCAGAAAAACATTCTTGATTATCTTTTGTTTCGATAAAAGTATATTTCATTTAAACTGTTTGAACTTCAAATAGACATTATCAAGAAGTTAATAATTATCTCTTAAGTCTTATAATAATTTTGTGACGTAAACTAGACTCAAAAACTAGATCACTTACGTTAATTTCCATCAGAAATCTCAACCACAAAATTCTCCAAAGCATAATCAGCCGTCTCATAAATCGCCTTATCACCCCACCCAAGCACAACCACACACACACACCCGTCATCATCCTCAACCCCATAAATCCCCGTGCAAAGCACACGCTCCACTACCGCACACTGCGCGCCCTAATAATTTTGACGGATCAAGGAATTACATTAACGATCAATTTCCCCCCCGTCCTCAACGTCGCGGAAATTACGACGAAGACGACGTCGCCTCTCTTGTACACACACAAGCACACGCGCACTTTGAATAAAGGCACAATCAAGTATAGGTTAAGCGCGCTTGTCTTTCCCGCACGAAGATTTCTCGCGATGCCCCCCCTCCGCCCTCCTAAAACCGAGATTACCGTCGAGAGAAGAGCACCCTCTTCCTCGAGTAGCAGCAGAGCAGCAACAGCAGCCAGCGTTATTGCCTTGGAGTTTCGCCTTTAGCTGGCTCCGGTGGGGGGAAGGCTATAAGGGCGCGCCATAAATTAGGAAGGAGGTTAAAATGCGATATTGCGCCTCCTCCTCTCCTGTACAGCTCTCGCGGAACTGTAGAGCGTCGAGTGCCTACGGAGAGAGGGAGAATCAATATATGGCTGTCTCGCTCTATCGGCCGATCTTTATTTATCTCCTTAATCGCAATTATCGGGTCGTTACGATTTCCATTTACAGATAGAGTGCCTGCGGGCCATACGCTGATGGTGCCGCCACCGCTGTTGGGCTATACATCAAAAGGGAATCCGGATGAATTTGTGGCCCTGATGCGCGCTGATACTATATGCGGCTCCAAATGTGTTTGTTCCCGCTGTAATTGAGTATCGATTGTTCACGAGTGGCGCGGAGCTTTTTTTCCCTCCGCGGGAGATTATGTAGATTTTGGTTGGGAGTTTGTTTTGTTTGGAGTTTTTAATGGGTTCGAGAGGGGATCGCCTGTCATTTTTGCGTTTTTACGAGATTTCGGCGGGGCTCCGCACGCTGCGGACTATAAAAGTGAAATATACCACGCGGAGCGCGGAATTGCGTGCGGGAATTTGAAGAGGAAAGATTGTTTTCGAATCGAATTGAAATTGTTGGGTTGGAATTATATCGAGACTCGTAAACGTCGATCGATGAGAGTGGGCGAGCGTAGTGGCAATGAATTACTGAATTCGATGTTATCCGTAGGTTATTCACTTTATTTCGTCCATTAGAGATGCGCATTTATCGATTAATATATTATGTAGTTAATCAATGAAATTCGCCTCGACCGTCGGACCACCTAATCGTAGCAGATATAACTTATGCGGTGTTGCATAAATATTTAACGTTACTGCTTATATACTTATCTGTTATACATACTTTATTGAATGACGTAAAACATCCTTAGATTAATGTCTTGATCATTGTAATATATTCAACTAAATCGACTTGATAATTCTATATTGTATACTTTTTAATATTAGTACATTTTAAAACTTAATGTAGGGTAAGAAAATAATTTAAATATAAAACAGGAACGTTTTATTCGTACTACTACCGATGTTACTTATCAATTATTACTTAAAAGCAATGTAATAACAGATAGTTTTTATTTTGTAAAGCTAAATATACATTCACATGACGTAATTTTAAAACTATTCCTTAAAAATCAGTATGAAATGGCTAGTTACTCAACTAAAAACCATTTCTTTCAACCTCAAAATGATCGCTTCTCTACCAGCGCACCACTTGAAAAACAAGGTCATTAAAAATCCAAATCGTTCCCTCCCTCGGTTACCACATCCCGCGACAAGCTTGTAACTTCCCTCGCACACCCGAGCGAATAAAGACAAAGACTGCCTCTCTTCAGCCTGAGTCGCGGGGAGTTCCTCCTCACTAAAAGAACTACCGAGAGAAAGACATCCACGTATCCCCGACTACGCGCGAGCGCACGTAGAGCCGTAAAAATAAAGCATAAAATCAACTGCTGACTCGATTGCGCGTCGTTGTCGCGCGCCACCGCCGCTGCGGAAAGAGAGAGGAGAATATGCGGAGTGTGCGATTTAAATCATAAAACTCCAATAAAATTCCGGGCGTCGTGGTGAAAGGTCTCTCTCTTTCTCTCTCTCTATCTGGCGTGCCTTTCTCGATCAAGAGAGTTGGGAGAAGAAGGAGTTTCAGGCTTTTGGGAGGCTGCGGTTTCGCTTTGAGCGTGAGTTAATTTTGTCGAGGTGCCTGGAGAAGATGAACGCGCTTGCAAGAAAGATTTTATAGATTTTATAGGTAATTGGTATAGGTAGGTGAAATTTCGTTTTTAATTGGAAGTGGATTTATTTTGTATATTTATGTCAAATCTGAAAAAGTAGGATTAAGTGCAGAAATTACTATGGGTTCTATTAAATTCGGAGGTAATTAGCGAATAGTTACTAGCGTATTGCTGTGATTTCATGAAATTTGGTTGTGCCACAATATTTGAAGAGTGCTTCTAATTAATTACAATGTTTCATGCTTCGTTGGGCAATTTCGAAATGCATTTAATAACTTGTCATCCGAACAACAGATGCAGATTTGAAATATTCAACATTGTTGTCTCTAGGAGTACATCTACCAAATCATAAATTGTTCAGTTTTGCTGGTAATCTAGTCTTCTTTGTCTCTTGATTTTCATAATAAATATTATTAAGTACATTAATATTTAATCGAAATCGATAATTAACATGATTAATATTCAAACTGTCTATAAAGTGCCAATCACTACAATTAAATAATATTAATGTTCGAAGTCGTTTAATATTAACTATAAAGTACCATACAGTTAAATACTCACTGAATTTGGCACACATCTGTAACTGAGTACCACCGTACGCTCCTTCATCAATAACAGTAAAACCCAGTTTTTCCACCTATTTTCTCTAAACTGCCCCCATAATCGATGCGAGAAAAATAAAGACCACCAGCAGCAGCGGACAAACGTCGAGCGCGAAACTTTCAATATTCCTCTTTCCATATTTCATGTGATGGACCGCCAGCGCAGGAATACCCAAGTGATAATATTTCATTCGCAGGAACTACCACCGCCGCTCGGGCTATCATTTTTCAATAGTTCGGGCTTCTTTCTCGGCAGCGGCAGCAGCAGCCGTATCGAATCCCCTCAGTTAACCTGCGCGCGTCTCCTCGGGCTTTTTGCTGCTGCTGCAGCTTCATCGCGCGCGCGGTAAATTCCGCCGCGATGCAAATGAGATCGCTGATAGCCGAGGCGGGGGATGGCGCTGGAGGTGGTGGAGCCAGCGAAATATAAATCCACAAATCCCGACGTTGTATATTTATGCCCATTATCTGCGCGCGAGAGCCCCACGTTGGGCGCCATTTTTTAGGCTTTTATACTTTGGACGAGTTGCTCTTTGTCTTTCTAGTGTGCGTGTGGTTTTGGCAGTTTGGCTAAAACAAAGTATTTGTCATTGCTTTATTATTTATTTATTTATTTATATTTAACATTTTAAGAATAATGTTTATTATGAAGTAAAATGTAACTAACAAAACTGTCTCTTATTCATTAGCTGGTTTTTCTTCATAGAATGCCTTTGGCGTTTCTGTCATGACTAATTCAAAGTATTTTGTTATTAAATTACTGTCTATTTATTTAACTTTAAAATTTAAGGATAATAATTATGAAGTAAATATGACCCAGGTTTGGCGCCATTTACGCCTTGTGTGTAAGCGATTGTACTGTACATAACAGCACTCGTGCTTTATACTGTAAATAAATCGAAATTATTTGGTTATAACATTATTACTTAATTATTCATTTATTTATTTAACTTAAAAATTTTGAGAATAATAATTATGACGTAAAATACATCTGTTAAACGTTAGCGTAACAAGTGTCCAACCAAACTGGCTTAGTTTCACTCGGTTCGTAAGTTTCTGCTACGATAACACTGTTCCGGGACTAAACCAATATTGCTGATTATGCCTAGCTAACGCCAACTACAACAGTGTTATTCCAGTACGAAGCTGTAATTACCGTATCCACTTGAATACACACACGCCCATACATACACAAAATACAACGAGCAACCGCAAAAGTAAGACATCGACCACTCTACTACTGTGCGCTAAAAAGGTACGCAGAAACTCGAGAGCAAGAAAAAAAGGCAGCTAAAGCTGACAAAAAAAAATAGGCACGCAGTTGGTAGTCGGTGGTCTGTAAAAGCGGGTCAGCAACGTAAACGCGGCCATTAGCCTGATATTCAATAAATGCCGGCCTGCTACCCCCCCCCCCTCCTTCTCCCCTTCAAGAAAGTCTCATTACGTAAGGAGCGTGCAGCTTGCGAGAGGCTCTCGTTTGTGCGAAATACGTACGTGTTACGTGCCTGCGCGCATACACACACACACACATACACACCGGTGTACACACAGTATATATAAGCGAGCGCGCGGAGAGGCGAATTGCACGTCAGGAAAGCAAAGTCTAATTAGTATGCTCGCGATCGTTGTGTGATCGCATGCCTATTATCATGTGTAACGAGTTCATGGAAAAGGGATATCACGCGAGAGGCGGCAACGCCGAAGCTCCCGAGCTCCTTTCGGTAAACTGTGTATATACGTACAGCGCGCGAGCTCTAGGAGCTATAGGTGTATGCACACATGCTTGCCAGAAATTATTTTCCCGGACTACTTTCGAGGCCCGCAACTACCGTGAGAGCTCGGTGTATAGATTAACCCTTCGAACTCGTTATCGTACTCTCGCTTTCTCTCTCTCTCTCTCTCTCTCTCTTTGATGATGGTGCGACGTAATGTGTTCGGATTATTGAATTTTTGCGCGCTAATGAGCGTGATCGATGCGAGGCCCTGAGACGAATCGTATTTGTGGCGAGGTGCATATGCAGCGGAGAAAAGTTTTGCGGGATGAGGGATGAAATTCATTAATGTCAGTCAGTTGTGCATCTCTGATACAGTGGACGTAATTGAATATACACGTGGACGGTTCTTAGATTTATGTCGCGAATGTAATGAAAACTTTATATAAGTAACGTTTTGATATAAATTGAGTTTTTGGTATCAATTCATTTGTTAAACAAAGTGCAATAACCAAAAAAAAAAACTCTTATATTAACTTTTTTTTTTCAAAAAAAATTTTATTGAAAAACTTTCTATAATAAAATTGTAATTTCGCGCTCAAATCTCACCGACCAGTCAAGCAACATTTAAAGGGGTTACAAGATAACGCGACTACGTGAGCTATTCTTAAGAAAATAAGCAAAATGCAATATGAAAACGTAGAATTTAATGTCACAAACTATGCATAAGTCACGAGATGCAACTTGAATTACGAAACTCAACATTATGACTTTAGAAAGATTAATATATTTTTCTCCTCACTGTAGAAACTACGCCCTCCTCCCTCCTTCAAAAAAAAAAATAACCAGACTCCAACAGCATAACCCTGAAACATCATTATAAACCAATACAGAAAAAAACACACTCCACTCGAATTCCTTTGTAAGATTAAAAACTCATACATATGCAATCGCCGCGCGTCTGCCCCCCTCCCCTCTCCCCAATCAAAGCCATTATTAAGCCGTCTAGTGTCTCCTCTCTCTCCATCTTCCTCTCCGTCGCGCTACTTTGTCCCCTCCCCCTCCCCCGAAGAGAGCCAGAGCCAGCGCAGCAGCAGCGTTCAACCGCGTACGCGGGGATATAGACGCGCGAGTGGAGAGTCAAGTTGGCTCGGGGCCAGGGGCGTATTCATTCCAGGAACCGGCGCCCCTCCCCCTCTCCCCTGCCCCCCACCAATCTAAAGGGCCAATTATTTAATCAATTCCACTCTCTTAGCGGTCCAGCCGCGCCGCGCGGGCTTTAGAGGAGGAGGGGACTGGGAGGGGGTGGTCGAGCCTCGAATTCCCCGGTGCTACGACAATTGAAATCTCGGTGCGGAGCGGTGGAGATAGTCTGAAATTGCTCGACTCCTGACTTCGTTTCGACTGCGCGCGAGCTGTGCGTGTGGAGTTGGGTCGGTGCATGGGCGTTTTCGCTATGCGAGGATGGGAAAATGATGGCGAGAGATAGAGTCCGGAGGTGGAATGAGGGGGATGTTGTTAGAAGGTGGATTGGGGAAGAGGCGCGTTCTGTGATTTGTGGGGCTTTGGTATGTAACGTTTATTTGATTCGAAGGAAATGTGATCTTGGAGATATTTTGAAACAAGGAAGTATTGTGTCTGCTAAACGCAGGAATTTATGACAGAAGATAATGAATAACTTGACCTTGTTTTCACTTTGAGTGGAACTATATTAAATTATAGGTAAAGGAAATCAAACTATAGATCTGTTATTAGTCACATTATGAAAGTTAAAGCGATACTCATTCCTATTTATTACAAGAACCATGCAAATCTATAATGAAACAATCCATTTAGGAAGTTTTGCAAACGCTAAAATCATTTCATTATTCATGATATATCAAATAATAATTTGAGTAATTATACTGAGTATTAGCTTAATGTTATACCAAAATATTAATGACAATAATTAGTTCAGCCGAATTTGTATCCCATGAATTTTAATATAAATTTTGAAATGGTCATGAATTTTGAAAATTGTTTAAAAACCACTGATTCTACTGTGATTCTGAACGGTCCATTTAATAGCTCAATCTGCTTCTTAAAGCTTTGAGTGTATTTATTTTATAAGTTAAAAAACGAAAAAGTTTGTTAAATATCCCTCCTATTAATTTTATAAAAATATACTCTACGCCTACCTGGAACAAGCATACCACGTTCTCAGTTTCGAATCCACGATTTCCCAAACTAAAATGCATTTATCAACGATAAAACTAAAAAGGCAATTACGTAATCTCCGCGACAAAAAAAATGAATTTAAAAAGTCCGCGTTTCCCTTACGAACTCACTTCCACCACATTAAACAAGCTTGCAATCTCCTCAGCAAGAAAAAAAGGAAAGAAAAACGAAGAAAACCCGCGCGAGCACACTCGCGCTGTCCGTTATTTTCCCTCGCTCTCGCCTTCCGTTTGACTGAAAATCCAAACGCAAGCATATACACGCCTGCGCTTTATTTATACATTTTTCTCGACGCGATGCCGAGCTTCAGCTTCACTCTTCGCGAAAGAAAAAGGAAGATAGAAGAGCGACTACGGCGCGAAAGAAAAGCGGCGCGTAATAAATCACGATGCCTCGCGCATTAATGTGCCGCGCAATATGCTCTCGCACTTGTTTTTTCTTCTTTACTGCTCCCCTCCCTGTATATGGGGAGCTTCTGATCCTCGCACGTATGCGAAGCGCCGAGAGTCCGTTAAACTAATCCTGGAGTCGGTGGTGGCGCGCTGCATCGAAATTAGACGCTCGGAATTTTAAGTCGAACCCTTCGGAGCATGCGTGATTCGAGAAGGGGTGATGACTAAGCCGTGTGAGGAGGGTATTATTTGTCGTGTGAGGAGGGTATTATTAGGGGTTAATAAAGAAAAATTGGAATATAGATGGATTACGTATGTTATCGCGTATAGTTACAATAAATAGAAATCTTTAACGTTTTTTTAAATCGATTGCAATGCTGTTTTAGAATACGGTTAGGCATGAATAATAATAGTTCTTAAATTATATTTTCGGTTATTTAATGATTTAAATACCAATGACACTTTTTAGACAATATCGTAATTATTTTACAATATAAAACTAGCAAAGATAAGGAGTGAATTTTGAATTTTAATCTATCTAAATTTGGCTAGATCGAGTCAAGATTTTGGTGGCTAGCGAGATGCTATTCAATGTTACTGTATTTTGTTACTTAAATACTCTTCTAGTTATATAAAATGATTATTGCCATCAAAAAATTCTATAACGGGTGATATGTAAATACATATTCTTCGCTGAAATTTTCTAAAACTTCTATTTTGTATTTGTTAATTTCAGTGTCTTTAATTGAATAAAGTGTTCGCGATTCGCAAGACCACTAAATAGAGTAGATTCAATTTCGGACAATTATTATTATTTTGCCTTGGAAAAAATCATCGGTCTTCGCACCATTAAATAGCCAATGTTAATTAGATTAAAAAGATTATTCGAGTATTTTTCATCTTACAATTTAATTAAATCTACAGTAGTTATTAAAACTGCAACCTACATTAAGCATTACAAATTAAAACTTTTTTCTTGTAATTTGATATTTCAATAATTACTTTCGACTAAAAAGTTCTATAACTAATATTTTTATTGCCGTTCATCGAGCTGTAGTAACTTGCTCGTGATCCTCAAGATCACAGCCTGGCGAGTAATTATCATACAAACATAATTCGTCTAGCGTAATTTCTCGTAATTATCGGTATTCCATAAATTCAATTTCAGACAACTACATTACCCCGGCACAGTCTATCAACGTTTCTGCAATTAAACAACCAAAATTACTTCGATCTTCAAACTCTTCGCTCTAAACTAAACGCCACATCCCAACAAACCTCTCTCCTCGATCAATCCTCCCCAAAAAGGACAAAAGTAAGAGACCGTCCAAAGTCCCTCGGCACCCGCCTGGCGCGCACCGTAAAGTCGGAAATCGAAGTAGATGGGAGTCACCCTTGAATACTCCCGCGAGTCGGTCCGCGCCGAGTGGGTCGAGAGGAGGAAGATTGCCGGTCCCGCGCGGCGCGCACAGCGTGTCCGATCGGCCTCGATGTCGCGCGTCTCCTTCTCCGTAACGAGCGCCGCGACGCTCGGCCCCCTTGCGGAGCCGCAAACAATTAGATATAAAATCGAGGACGACCGGGCTCGTCTTGGGTTGTGCCGAGGAAAAGGGTGTGTATCACGGGAGGGTCGCGGTCAATGGATGAGACTTGAGAGTCCTTTTTGTGCGGGGGAGGGGGGTATGGAGTCGATTGCCCGGGGTGAGAAGAATGATCGGTCGTTTGGCGGCGATGGTCAGAGTTTTTTTGAGAATTGGGGGAGGAGGATCGTGAAAAGGAAGTCGGAAATTTATAACTGTAATTGGGTTCTTCGATGATTTTAAATGAATAGGGGAGTCGAAAGGTTATTGACTGCACTGGTGAATGATCAGGTTAGTACGTGACATTTTTATTTGTTTGAGAATAAATTTTTAATTTAGTTAATTCATAAACTGCAGTATGAGATTTTGTTAATACATTTTAAGCATTGCAGTCATTCGACGATTTACTGGTGCAGTAACCATAGTATGATACAGGAACTTTAATGAATTAATAGTACATTATGCAACAAGGGAATAAAGTCGAGGATTATTCCCGCGGGTGGCTACTGCCCGAGCGAAGTGTAAAGAACATTATTTCTGACTTAACTGTGGCCACTTTATTGATTTGAAGGGTGGGATATACGGAAAAATAAAGAAATAGTTCAAACTTGAAAGAAAAAGTTTGCGGGAAATAAAGTACTTTATTCCCTCAAATTTACTTTCTTACCCACAAATTTACTTTATTCCAGCAAAAGTAAAAGAGGGAATAGATCACTTTTGTCCCGCTATTCGAGTCAATAAAGTGGCCACTATAGTTAGGCCAGGAATAAAAGGTCTTTATACATTTAAATCTATTTGAAATTAAAGTAAATTTAAAAAATTAATTTTTGCAGGGCATTCCAGTAACAAAGTCCATTTTATTTTAGACTATAAATTTTTTATGACTTTAATTATTTTTTTATAATTATATTTATCGATCGTGAAAGTATTCTAGATTTCTTTTTAATTCTTTGAACGAATCTAATTAAAGGAAAACGAATGATAAATTTGTTCGATGTGATTCTTCAATTACTGTACTAATAGAATAAATTACGTTACATTTAATCCTCGACTAGGGATGTAAAACTTTCTAACAATCCGCAAAAGTTTAATTCATACGTCCGCAACGTTCATCATTAGGAATTTATCGGATGTTCCGGGGGAAAATTAATTATCCAGCTCTGACGCTGAGAGCTCTAGAAATTCCTAACATCAAATGAAATAGTTTCACATCATTTTTCAGATACTTAAAGAACTTTGCTAATGATTGTCAGACGTTTATACAAGCCCTTTTAAAAATAATCCCTTTTCGCGTCCTACTATTTTGTTTCCTCCTTCATTACAAAAAACTACTCTTAAAACGAAAAAGAAATTACGAACAACCTTTACAAGGTATCGACGGACAAAGAAGCTATTAATCAAAGCAATCGTTTGAAAATTTTAACTGAAAGCCCGAGTAAAGAAACTACAGCCGAGAAAGCTTAACAAAGAAAGCGAAGTACCAGCCCCAGCTACATCGCGCGGAGAGACTATACTCCCCCTTTTCCGCCCTATTCGATTTATTGCCCGAGAAAAATAAAGAGCAGAGAAAAAGATCGAGGAAGAAACACAGGCCGAAGTAGGCGTTCACCAAGGTAGAAAATAAAAAGTTTTCGAACCCCAGAGAAGACTCGACTCGAAGCCCGAGCCACTCTCCATCGACACATAGAGTAGCAAAGAGAGAGAGAGAGAGAGAGAGAGAGTGAGTCGGTCGATAAGTTCTTTAGTGGGCGCCCCGAGGAGAAAGAGAAGCGCGATCACAATCGGGGGGCCGCGTTTTTATGAGGCAATCACTGCAGCTTTCAGCTCCCTCTCTCTCTCTCTCTCTATCTCGGCCTTTAACCCCATCAACGACGACGAAGTGTACGAAGTGTACGAAGTGCACGGAGTGCACGGAGTCGACGAGCCTATGTATGTACGTACGTGAGAGTCGCAGGGCAATTTTTACGGCTCTTTAAAGCGCCGCCCCCCGCGACTCGAAGTTGAAAACACGCGTGCTTCGGGGCGACAAGTTCGAGGTACTGACGCGCCTACCTTCTTAAGAGTTGCTTGGGAGTTAAACTTTTGGGATGCTTTTATTTGGAGGGCTGGCGAGATGCGGGATCAATTGGGGGATGCGTGTTTTGAATTATTTGGAGGATGGATTGAGAAGTTTTTACACAAAGTTGAAGGATCGTGTTATTTATGGAGGGATTATCTTCTTTTCATTCTAAAATGAACCGGCGGTATTTTTTAAAACATCAAATATTTACATTTTTTACTTATAGAAAGATGTGATTAATAATAAAGAAACAAAAGGGCAATTCTCAAGGAATGAAAGATTAAGCTTGAACAGAAATGTAATTACGCTGTTATACGATATTCCTCGCTTATTCTATTATTGAGGGAATAAAAATGCAATTATGAGTATTAACAAGTGCACTTTTTACTGGTAAAATACAATCGTTGTTTGTATTACTGAAAGAAAAATCTATTAGAGATGGAACGCGAAATATCGCATTGTATTGTTGAATTTAGAGCTCCTTTCATTAATGTTATGTCATTTTAAAACCAAAAATTCTCGAGAGTCGACTCTCGTTACGCTCTACTGCCCGTTTTATTTTCGATAATGGAACCAAATTCCATAGCGCGGGATTCAAATAAAGTTATTTTTAATCGTCATCCTGAAAAAAATTTGTTAGTTGAATGTCTCTCGTAATTCGGTCTTTCGAGTCTTTGAGTGATACAATGAAAAAAATTGCAATTACGCTAGTAAAAAGTAATTAACAGCGAAAGTTCACTTTGACTGCTGGAATTCAACGTTTAAATTAATTAAACTGAATAATTCTTCAGCTGCATCAGTATCACGCCGAGTATTTTTGTAATTATCGAGTTCTTAGCGGATCTTAATAATGAGAAATTTATTAAACCAATTTCGTCTTCTACAATACAGTCAATCGCAATAATTATATAAAAATTGTGAGACGAATTATATTTTCAAACCTGTAAATAGCTAATTTAAAGCGAAAGGATTAAAAATTCGTCCAGTGTTCCGGTTGTGTTGAAAAGCTCCGTTTCAACTATTTGAGTATTAATGGAGAAGAGAGAAATCAATTTTTCATTTTCAACTAATCCGTTAGGCAAGTTTTGAGCTCATACAGAACTTAGCTTAACATGAAATTAAATAATAGTGCACAAAAAAGTTAACTTATAGAACTTTAAAAAAATTTGATATGTGTAATAAAGACCGAATTAAAACATGAAGCAAACGTATTCAAATATATTAACGCTAATAGTTCTGTAAATAAATCAAACGTAAATATTTATTAATTATAATTTTATAAATTACCTCTTTTCCATTATCTTATCATTCACCTTAGAGCCATTAACTACTTTACCAGCCTACTTTTCATAGACGAATATCTACCAGAGAATTATTCTACCTAAACCAAAATCCTCCTTCCATCTCATCTCAAGCGACAATAATCTCTAAGCCCCACCGCACATCTCCCTTCACAAATCCCGCGCCGCATTCACACGCTCGCGGTGCTACATCCTCGCAAACACCACCAAACACCCGTTAGCGTACATACCTGTACCACTACTTGCAACAATAACCATTCCTCTCATATATCCTCGCAGTTGTACAGTAGAACGAGGTATTGTCATGGGCAAAATTTATATTTTTATTTACAATATATACAAATACACGATACTGAAGTATTCTAGATACAAGATACTAAAGTATGTACGATACAAAATATGAAAGTTACTAAAATACAGGATACTCAAGTATGTGAAATATAAGATATGAAAGTTATTAATATACAAGGTACCAAAGTATCTAAGGTACAATGTACTAAAATGTGTAAGATACAAGGTATAAAAGTTACTTAGATTCAAGATATAACAGTTACTAAGATACAAGATACTATAATATTTAATATAAAAAATACTTAAGTACCTCAGATATGAGATTCAGAAGTATCTAAGATCTAAGATACAAGATACGAACATATTTAACACAACAGGTACTGAAGTATTTAAGATAAAAGTTACTGTATTATCTATGATACAAGATACCAAAGATACAAGTATAGTTTTAAAATCAAATGTAGAAGTCGACAAATACATGTAATACAAAAGTTATAATTGCGCTTGTAAAAAGCAATTAACAGCGTTACTTTCGTAAAACAGAATATCAATTCAAGCATCTAGATACATTTGACAAAAGATATCCCTGCATCTTATATATTTTTGTATCTTTGTAACCTAAATAGTTTTGAAAGTGTTCTTCCTCCCAAGATTAATCTTGAACGTTCATACACGTGGCATATATATATATATATATATATATATATATATATATATATATATATATATATATATATATATATATATATATATATATATATATATATATATATATATATACATATATCCTAGTTACCGCCCATGACTGACGATGCGCATCTCAAGCTCATCAGCGGGGCTTACTCAAACGGGCGACAATACTGCCATACTCCAAGCATATAAGAAGGGAAGCCCCCGAGGCCCCGCGATCGCAGCGCGCCCAGGCCGTTTTACTCTCCGCGAAGCCCCCGAAGGCCTCGCCGGCAGAGCGCACGAAACTACCTAAGTGCACTTTGGACCGAGCGCGTATATACGTATACGCGTCGCGTGCGGATAGTATAGCTACAGATTCAGCTGCAGCCTCGGCTTCTTGTGCTACGGGAGGAGCGCGTAATAGTCTTAGCGAGGGGAAAGGGGGGTGAGTTGAGTTTTGGAGCCCGTTGGACTTTGGCGAAAGAGAATCTTCTTCGGACTTCGGACGCGCTTCTTCGCGTTTTTCCTCCTTCTTTCGGAGTATGTACACAGTTTGGCAGTGATTGAGGATTCTTGCTCACGGGGCTTTTTTTTGCGTGTTACTCGGTGCGCTTCGAGAGTTGCCGGGGTATACGGGGTTTTAAGTTTCAATCTGGGTTGCAGTTCTCTTGAGATTGGGGAGAGATTCTTTGATGGAGTTTGACTGGAATATGGAGGGTTCCGGGGTGGAGTATTTAGATGATAAATAGGAGGTAATGATGCGTTGAAGTTGCAAAATTGCATTATAATGGGGGAGCGCACGATATTTTAAGTTTAGTAATATAATACACAAGCGCGCGCGTCGGGGCTTATTATACACCGCTGTTTACAATGAATGAACTAATAGCATTACGAAGCTGAATAGTTAAATCGTATTACGCGTGCGTTTAAGCCAGATTCGAGGGAAATTATGAACAGTGGACTTATTCCTCTAATCCCGCGCGCTGTTCATATGTAAATACATTTATAACTAGAACTATGAATTAATTTATGCTGCGCGGAGTCGAAAGTGGATTACGTTTCTTTCACTTCGTTGTGCCTGGGAAACAAAACAATTATTCTCTAATTAGGACTTTAAAATTAAAATACTTTTTTTATCACAGCCACGAGAATTCACAATATTATTACTAAATTGTCCACGAGGTAGAAGCAATTGTATTTTTATAAAAAAAAAATACCATTTTATATCAACAAATAGTAGCTCAATTTTGCAAATGGTGTTTTAAAGAAAATATAGATAGATATATAGTTAAGACGTTTATATATACATATATACAAATCTATTTAATTTATTTGTTTAGCTGTGTTAATTTTGTAAATTATTTAATTTACATAAATATTTAGCCATACCCCGCGATAGGCATACATTATAATCCTCTTTCTTAGCATAAATTTGTTTCACTTAACTTTTTCAGTTAGACAATTCTTACACTGGTTGTTTATACACGCATAGCAAAAGCAGATATGCGAAAAGATAAACGTTGCGATATAAATAATTCTATAAGATGAATGTCCCAATTTTTAATTATCCAGTACACATTTCTAAGGAGCCGTCCATATATTATATAAGGCTTTTTTGATAATGTTACACCCAGCCGCTCTCCCTACGTTAGACCTTTTCACTGATTTCCCAATGTAATAGCCTTTTGTAATTTATGCACGGTCCCTAATCACATAGTTTGTTCGCTCTTATCAGTATTAAATTTATCTAACAGTCTCAAAGACATTCATTTTTATGATTTTGATCATTTCCAAGGATCCCGAAATAAATGTAATACTCATAATAACCTAAACAACACCAAATGAACCGAAACAGGGGCATTCACCTCATAGTTCAAAAAACCTCTGCTACACCGCAGACACCTCAATGTCTACCCACTGCCATTATACACCAGCGTAATAACGCCTCTGATGAAGGCCTTTCGTCAGCCTCGCATATCCCCCTAAATCTCCCTACCAACACCAGCAACAATGTTAAAATCCCAGCCAGCCGAGCCCGGGAATGAAAATACACCAGGCAACAGCACCACCAACATCTCACTCACCTCCCCCCTTACACACTGGCTAATTGTAATGGACGTGGGCGCGGGACGATACAAGATGGTGCTGCTGCTGCTACTGCAGCGTGGCCATCCCTCGCTCGCGATAATGAGACGTAGTAGTAGTACGTAGCCGGTGGGTCCGGTCCAGGCGTCCAGTTTGCCGCGGCGTGCTGTTCCCTGAGTAATAGATTCGCATTACGCTACGTCAGAGCGCGGCGCGTGACGCATTGCACTTAGTCGCGTCCACGTCGGGTCGTTCGTTCATTTGGCTATGGCTACGGCGGTCACGGGCTAATTTAATGCTTGTGGAAGCTGGGTGGATGGGGGAGAGGGGGGGGTTAGGATGGGGCTAATTGAAGAGTCGCGGGGTGTTGGGGTAAGCGGAAGATATTGCGGACTGAGGATTTCTTTGGGTAGCGGGGCAGGGTTAATTTATTGGTGGAAGGGTTTTTTGTGGGTAGCTGTCAACTTGTTGGAAAGGGTTTGAGAATAATTGAGAGATGTCTGGGGTGGTGGGTAAAATTGCTGAAACTTGGGATTTGGGATTCGGGAAGATTTATGCGTGGATAGTTTTAACTTTTGACGAAGGTCTGGATGATTATTTTTGAATAAGGATGGATTAATTGATGGATTTATTGATGGATCGGTTGGATAATGAAATAAGGATGCGGATCAATCAAAAAGGACCACGTTCAGTTTGCAAAAATTATATTTCGTTGAATTGATTTCTCGACCTAATTGGGCTTATGCTTACATTTATGGATATAACTTATTTATTGAACTCATCCGCCAATTTTGGAAATACATACATCTTAGTGAATGTAGCAAATATGCTACAATGAGAGCTATAGTGTAAAACATTTGCAACACTTCACTCGATCAGTTCAATATAAAAATATCTACCAAAGAGTAATACATTTCTACTTGAATGTAATATTTTGAATTGAAGTAGAATTGTTTTAACCGTACTTGATGAGATCGATAAATAAAGTAAATACGTTGTTCTTTATTTACCTACATCCTTATTTTGGTTCTAAGAATATCGATCAATAAATTTAATTCTAATTTACAAACGAATCATGTGGGGTGATTCAAATACTACAATCATACCCTGATAGAAAAAGCTTGTCCAGTTCTGCCTAGAACTATTAAGACCTGTCCAGTATTATTACTGATACCTGACAGATGAAGAAGAATTACATAACACGTAAGAACTGCATAATTATTTTCATACACAGCAGCTACATTGTAAATCTTACCTTTTAAAGGTGCACTTCTTGTCACCTATTAACGCCACTACAACCTTTCCCAAAGAGATTAATTCACGCCTGTTCACTTTCTTTCCCCTAACTACGGGACTGCGAAAGACGCCCCGACGCGAAAGCAAACGAGTCCAGGCTGCTCGGCCTCTCGAATTTTTCAATCCAACGCCACGGCCTTGCGTTAGCCCCTCCCTCCCCCCTACTTGTGATGTTGAGCGATAGACCCGGAGTCGGCCGGCTATTTATCAACGGTTCGATGGAAATGGCCGTTCGTTTTTCATAGCGGCGAGTCGCGCCCCCCTCTGTGTACGCGATAAATATCGCGCGCTCGAGTACGTAACGTCTGATCCTCCGTCATGACTGCCCGTGCACACGCGCGGAAAGAGAGAGAAGGGACTTTTTGGACGAGGGAATGTTTACAAACATTTCGTTGCTCAAGTGCTTTGTCATGTAAATGGGGAGTAAAAAGTTCGGGTGGTTATTGGCTTGGGAGATTGTTATTGCTAAAGTGGTGATGGGGTGAAACAATTGGATGGAGAGTTTGATAGGGGGCTTTTGTTTATGTTTATTTCAAAATGCTTCATTAGTGAAAATTAGAATGGAAAAAATATTTTAGTTTGAGAGATACAAGCTTTCCCATTTGCATTTGTTATAAGATCTCGTGTTTGTCTCGTAGTCTTTCGAATGCCTGATGGAAGTCTGATATTGTAATATTGCAAGCTTTTGTCAAGTGCAATATTCCAATAACAATAGACAATTATAATAGACAATCGCGGAGTATTGTCAATATCGTCAGGAATGTCAATAAATCATACTTTTCGATTATATATAGTAGACAGATTATTTTATAAGTTATAGTATTGAATCAAAATTGAATTTCATTACATGTCAGACAAAGAATTAGATTACTGCAAGTCTAATAGATGCATTATCTTTTCATCTCATTAATTCTGACTAGAGTCTGGCATTAGGTATGTCATTTTTCATCCATTCTTCAATTAAAACTGTCACATCTTTAATTGCTAGTACAATAGCAATAATTATAAGTAATTGTAGTTTTCTGAATCGAAAATTGTATTAAGTTCAAATTATATAGATACTTCAGTTGCAATTATACCAAGACCAACTCTACATTTCATTCCATTGTATATTAACATATTCCTGCAAGAATATCACAGACAATATCCATTAAAAAACCTTCCAACAAAAACCCCAGAAGAATTCCTTCGAAAACATTCAGCCAAGACGGCCATATCTCCTAAAATTTCATCGACACCAACACCCGGGAGAAAAATAAAATCTCCCGACTCTCCAACCGCACTCCACTAGCACTGGATACGGCATAAGTCCATACCGTTGCATCTCCGTTTTATACAAATACACTTCGACGCACACTCCAGAATCTCTCCACCGAGGATAAAATTCTCCCCGACACACCGCCCGCCTACCTGCCCGGGCACTAACGGATTTTCCAGCTGCGAGGAAAGACCGTTAGCCCCGTCGGCCAGAGTGTACATCTGACTGTAACAACGTTACCGACCGCGTAAGCACTGTCGTCTGCAGCGGCATCCCCCTTTTTCCATTATTCCGGCCTCGGACGCGAGGATTTCGCAAACAAGATTCTCTCTAACGCGCGAGCGCGCGGCAGTCACAGCTGGCGAATGGGATGTATCCTGCCGAGTGCCAAACAAGGCCGGGTATGGAAAGTCGCGGCGAGGAAAAGGAGAGACAGCTGGGAGGGGGGCGGGTTTCGCGGGTGGTATCCGTATCTGCGGGGAGATTCTTTCGAGGACACGGAAAACGTCTTCGAGTGGAGGCTAAGGATGAGAGGCTGAGAGCGTTTATTTTAGGGAGCGGGAGGATTATTTGTTATTGGGTTTGACAAGTGAACGGGGACTGGAAATGCGGTGTGATGAAAACTGTCGTTTTTACGGAGAATTGGATTTTGGTGGGGGGAGGCATTGCGTGGAATAAAATAAATGTGGTAGACGTTTATTATTGAATTGTGGGATTCATTGTGGGAGCGGTGTTGAGATAGGAAGTAGATGGCGAGAAAAGCGGGTTAACGGATGTTATAAATCAATACTTGCTTGCATCATTGTAGATTCAGTACTGAAACTTATGTATTGAAATGTGAATAATTTTAATATGAATAACTGGTTATTTTGAGTAAATAAGATTAAGTTATAAATATTAGTATTGATTCCATTGATAATAATTTATATTTTACTAGTAAAAGACTATTTCTTTTCTTTTAAAAAACCGTTTTAAACAAAACTGCTTTTCATCTCTGTCAGATTTGCGTGAATTTTTTCGAATCTAATTCGAAAGCTGCAGAATAAGGAATATTTGAATTATTTGTGTGTCTGAAGTAATTAGATCTTAAGTCTAGTGAGAATACCTTTTATATATTACGTTATATATCTATTATGTTATGCCTTCTCGGCAGGATTTTACAGTAATGAAGTAATAATGTTAAGAGAATATCTACTGTCCTCGTCTAATCACATTTTTGCTATTTACTCAAAAAGTAGTTTGTTAATTAATAAACTAAGAGTTGACCCCATTTCGTCTTAAAACAAGGAATATTTTGAGACCTACAAAAGTATCTAACATATATCCTTTTCGAGAAAACGTCGGTACGCGAAAATTGAGGTTAGGTTTTATGTTCCGAAGTTCTCACGAAAAGGAAATAATGTTGGTACTTTTTGAGTAAATAAGAAAACTGTGATTAGACAAGGACAGCGAATACGGCCTCCTCTTGATGCAGCAACAACGATATCTGAATAATGAGTTTTAGTTGCTCCAATCCTACCATTATTACAATTAGTCTGAAAATCCTCCTACCTGACAACATTATATCTGCATTTCACGCAATTATTGCATTATTACACCTTACATAAATACAATTTAATCCCAACTTTAATTAGTCAAAATAACACTTAATGATGTTTCCCCATCTACGAGCAGCAGCAGCAGCGTCTTTCGAACTGCTTTACAAGGAACGAAGGAGAGAGAGAAAAAAAGGAAAACACAGAAACTCGTCCGTAACGGGTTATATTCCCCTTTTCTCTCCTCGCTTCCGCTGCTGCGCAGTTCTACAAGTTTTCTTTCCAACAACTTTTTACCAGTGTGATAACGCAGCGACTTAACTGCCAACTTATACTTTACCCACGGCTCACCGATGAAGCAATTTCATTTCTCCCTTTTTTTTTCACCGCTGCTCTCCATTATCTTTCACCCCTCCCCCCGCCCCTGTTTTATTATACCTTCCCCTTCGTATTCGGCGATGCGCGCAGGAGAATGTGCGTGAAGCTCGTTACACGACGAGATAGAGTGAAAAATGAGAAATCGTCGGCGCGGAAAATCGCGGCGCGCGGTAGAAATAAAAGAAGGCAGCGTACGGAAATTTCGCGCGCAAAAGAGAAAAGCGGGACTCCTGCGGTGTGATTCAGCGAAGAACCATTTGACGCTCAACATCCGCTCTTTCCAGAGAACAACAGCAATTCAGGATTCATCACGTACCTGTCAAGTAAGTGCACCAGCATATGTTGAACAATTTGTGAAACAATTTGTAATGTTTTGTATGACCCTCAATTTCATTATGGACCCTATTTTCTACATTTAAGGATATTTCAATTGTATAATTTTAAGGTTTTTATCTGCGTTTATGACAGAATATTAATTTGAATAATTTTATTATTATGAAGTCTCATTTGCCAACCTTAATTAATATGAGTATGCTTATCATATGGTACGTAGTAAATGCAAAAACTAAGTACACTAGACGGAAAAATATCACATCTTTTTAAGTCCGGTTTTTAACTAAGTTTTCAGTATATGCAGCATAAATTGGCATACAATCACCCAAACTCAGAAATCTGAGTAACATAAAAAACGGAAAAAGCCACGATATTGCTTCCACTGAGTATACATTGGTATCTTCAAGCCACTCCACTTCAAAGATACCACATTCATTTTTTGCATTCACTTCGGCCAAGCCAAAAATAGAAATTATTAAAACCCTTTTCAACATCCACCCACAATTCCATTTAAATTAACGCAAAAAAAGCCCATGTATCTTTTACAAAGCTACACCGTGTACCTCCAACACTCACCTTCTTCTCCATCGTATTCGAAATCGAGCGCGACATTTTTTCGTTACACACACACACACACACACACACACACACACACACACCGCGATAGAGAAAAGGTCGGCGTACAACCACTACACTCAATTTCGCGTCGTACCAGTATCACCGGCATCCGCCGTACCGTCCGCTCTCGAATCTAAATTTCAAATCCGCTAATGTGTATTTTTGTGCTCTCCCTTATCGTCGGCTGCGCCCGCGCGCGCTGTTGCATTGAATTTCAAATTTTGTGCCTCTCTCGGCCGCGCGAAAGCGAGAGCCTAAACTTTCGAATGTAGCATTTTTCCGTCCACTTGTGTATGTGCGTGTTTGCGTCGGTATCGGGAGGCCTCGTTTTGTGTGCCATGCCGGCACTTTGTACCGAGTGCAGCGCGCGCGCGATTCAGCTTTTATTTATGGCGGTCCTGGAGCACGGAGCGCCTGAATTGATTATGCCATTTGTTTCGACGCGAGGCGAGACGCGAGTCTGGAACGCACGAGGCGCGGTATTTTTACCCCCCCCTGAGTTTGACGAAAGCGTGGATGACGATTTGTTGCTTTTTTGTTTGCTGATGGAACGGTGCTTTTCGAGGAGGATATGATTAGGGTGTGAGAAATGGGTAAGGATGTGATTAGGGTATTTGAGAATAATTTTTTATCATAACCAAATAAGTGTTTTTACTGAATTGAAGTTTCTTTTACAATTATTAATGCTTGATTTGAAAATACAAGAGCAATTATTATATTCTTTTAATGATTTTTCGCTTCAAAGTAAGTGAGTAATATTACGGGTTTTAAGAGTACGTCTTCAATGTGAACAGAATTTCGGATGAACGCTGCATTTGAAACAAATGAAAAAATTGGTATGACTGCCATAGCGGTTCTAATTAGAACTAATTGAATTGATGAAGAATTCTGATACTTCTAACATGACATTAAAGAATTTCACCATTTCGTGAATTCTTCATTAACAAAGACATCATTCAAGTCATCCTGTAAAAGATTCCTCGAAAGATAAATCTTCTACAAAAAATGTACCGAACTAAATCTATCCTCCTCCCAGATTTAAAGAAACCCACTGGTAAAACTCCTTCCCTCTACTCACCCCCACATTCCCCACAATACAGATCAATATCCGAAAATCCGCGCGATTTCCCAAAAACTTACCACCCCCGCGCGACCGCAAAACTAGGTCAGCCGTACCCAGGCGGCATCGGCGCATCGCCGCACCAGCCCGCAAAATCCCATTACTTATGAAAGACCAATTTCAAAGCCGCGCCACCGTTGGCCCGCGGACCGAGCGGATCCTTCTCTCCTCTCCTTTTTTTTGGTCCGCGCGGAGTTCAATACGTTCAATTTCGCGCGGGCGGGCAAAATCCCAAATGAACAATAACGCTGGAATTTACCTTTCCATTTGCGCGAGCCGAGGAGCCCGGATATGCATATTCAATTTCCCGGCCAAGAACTCCGCCTAACTGAAATCAAAGCGTCCCCGGTCTGATGCGAAGAGTGGCTCGTTTCGTTTCGTTTCGTTTGCGGGGACGTCGTAGGTTGTACGGAGGCTTCTCGTGTGGATTGTTCGTTGAGCATGAGAGAACATGGTGGGTGGATTTTTTGCGGGGAGTTTGGAATAAAAGTGGGGCTTGTTTTTGTGATTTATACGTGTTTTTTTAGGAGGTAGTTTGATGGCTTGAAAAAATGAGTTCCTGGGGTATGAATGAATAAGTTGATGGATATAGAGATTTACCCTTTTATTCAGTGTTTATTAAGATACTTTTAGTGTACTTACTTCATTGTAGGATGTAATAATAGGATTGTTTTCATTTTGATGATGTTTCTACATATAGTAAAATGATTTTTTCCTCATTGTTGGATTATCTTATGAAAAAATTGATTTTCTTGATAATTTATAGGGATTATCCTTTCCTGACAATATAATTCTTGTCTCTGAAACAAATGAAGGTTAGTAAATGATAATGAAGGTACTGAGTACTATTCTTAATGTTACTTATTATCACAAATCTTTTTCCCTGAAACAATTAGTTATAAATATAACTAATGATGTGATTATGATAAGTACTAAATATTATTCTTAATGTTAGTAATTATTATAAACTCTTTTCTCTGAAATAAATGAAGGTAAATAATAATGAAGGTACTGAATATTGTTCTTAATGTTACTAATTATTACAAAATTTTTTCTTTGAAATAAATGAAGGCAAATAATAATGAAGGTACTGAATATTGCTGTAAATGTTACCAATTATCCCAAATTTTTTTAACAAACTCCCATCATAATATATTTCTGAGAGATAACATTTTTGTAACAAAGTGGCCTTTTCGCGTATATCAAAAGAAAGAAGCAAAGAATCTGTCTTCTTCTACGAAATAGTAATAAACATTATATAAATGGGTAAATTAAATCTGCGCAACCAACTCATTATTTTTAATAACCTCACCAAAAAAGTCATTCTTTCAAGCACGCCAACTACCCAGTCCCCTCAATCCCTCAAATTTCAAACTTCGAATTGCACTCCCGCACTTTTTAACTCCTCGCCAACTGCCTCAAAATCCAACCTCTAATTCGCGCGGCGCGGATACAAAATAAAGGAGCCTTCCTGAGAGCGCTCAATTTGCCGTCTATATAGGTGGACTGCTGCCGGCACGTAATACCCGTCCGTAGTTTTGAAAATTCAAGGAGACAAGAGCTGCCTCGTCTCTGATAAAAGAGGATAAAGCAAGCGCGCGCGCAGAGATAAATGCTCTATAATTAGCTACTTTAATGCACCAAGTACCGAATGGAGATACGACCGAGCGAAAGAAGAGAGAGAGTGAACGTGGAACTTGTTTCTCGGAGCTGCGTCGGCGAGTGCCTTCTAATCTATGCCCGCGTAATTTAGAGGCACTGAGAGCCGCGCTCTATGCCAACCCTTTGATGTGTCCAAACGCTGACGGGGGGGAAGAAAAATTTAAAGATAATTTTAGGGACGGTCAGTTTTCTAAGAGGGGGGTGTAATGCTGGGCTGAGAGAGGGAGGAAAAACGTGATGCGAATGTTTGAAATGTCGCTGCTTTATGGTAGATGCGTTTATTTGTTTTCTTTTTCTTAATTGTTTAATAACGGATGTTAGGAAAATTAAAATGAAATTGTTAGTATAGACATGATGCTATCCTTCAAACATATTGTTTAGTGCAAGTTGGAAGTGATCGATTTAAACTGTATGTTTATTAAATATTTCTCTTATTAATTCGTTTAATTTTTATCACTTGAAAACATAGGACATGAATCAATTTTCTTTCTTGTGTTTATTTTTGATTAACGGCTATGTCACGTTCTTAAATGATAAAGTCCTATGAATCAATAAGATGGGCATATAAAAAACATTGTTTAGCCTGACGAAAATTTGAACTTAGTCGAGAAATTAAATTTGATTGATTTTAAAAATTTTTCCCTTTCAATTTATAATTCAATATATTCAGTAATCTAATAACTTATCCAATTCTCTGGGTTCAAATATTATTCGAATGTGCATATTATTTAAAAAGGACACTAAACATAAAGATTGATGAAAACATTAAATACTGAATGTGGTCTGTATACACCAACTTGGAAATTATTGCATCTAACTTTTAAATTTTTAAATCGAGTAACATGGACTAGCTTGATATTAAAGTTATGTTAGGAAAATAACATCTTTTACGTTGCAAATGTTCCAACTCAATAAAATAATCAAATAATCAAATTAAAACCCAACTAAATTTTAACATTGAGTGCAACGTTATCTAAATTAGTAATAATCCACTTCTTAATTAATCTAAAAAAAACTCCTCAGCATCTTCTGTAACAAAAAAAAAAACACAAATCTACCAATAAATAAGCTTAATCCAACGCCCACCACAACAAACCGCAAACCTCAACTTACCCAGCAATCACATAAACAAATCGTAATCCAAACTTTCCAGTTCGCCCTCAACAAGCTCAAGAAAAACTCTCTCTCTCTCTATCCGCTCATCGCGACCTCCTTCCCTCTCAGCGAAACTTTTTCCCCCGTCCCACCAAAGCCATAATGAGTCTTGTCTTCGACTGCCTCTCGTCGAGTGTAGCTTCCTCGGTGAGAATTCCTCCCTCCCTCCCTCTCGCTCTTCTCAGACAAAGACAGAGAGACGAAGAAACATCCAGACGCGATGCAAAGGCTCGAAAGCCACCGCGAAGGAGGCGGAGCCCGCACCTAGCAGTGGCTTGAACCTACTTATTTAGAATATCGGCGGCATACATCTGCATAAATTTGGCGCAGGTTCGGGCGCGCGGATTCCACGCCGGGGCATTATACAGCGGTGGAAGAGTGAGAGAGATATATAGAGAGAGAGAGGAGAGGCTTGTATAACTTCCGTCGGTCTCATTCACCGTCACAATTACTGTCGTCGAAATATATATATATATATATATATATATATATATATATATATATATATATATAAATATATATACTAGGAGAAGAAGGAGAGAGAAAGAGAGGGATGCAGCATCAGGAGCAGCAGCTCTCGACGAAATCTAATGGTATGATTAACTCGCAAAACTTTCTTTATCTCGATTGCGCCGCGATGGCGCCCGGCCAAAACAATCTTTCGCTCTCTAGCTCTGTCTTTCTCCTTCGTCTTCTTTTACTTCTTTTTTTTTTAGTTTGCTCCGCCGTTGTTTTACGCCGTGGCTCGCGCTTCTTCGTCTTCTTCTTCTTGTTCTGGTTGCTCGTTCTCTGATGCTGATGCTGATGCCGGTTTATACGGGATTGCGAGGAATATTTAATGAAAAGTGCCTCCGCGAGGTCCTTCTTCCACTGCTAGTTCTTCTTCGTCTTCGTCGAGAGCGCAAGCCGGTGAAAATTTTCAATCTGTTAAGACGGCTGGAAAGAATTCTCATTAAGAGTATAAATTTCAAGCACGAGTCTCTTTGTTATCAACCCCCCCTTGGTGCTCATCGATGTAAATGTAATTTTGTACCGGGTTATCGTTTTTAATTAGAAATTCGGATTTATCGTGTTTGCGATAGAAGAATGTACGTGGATGTAATAATTATAGGATTTGCGTTACTTCTTTATTTTCTTTAGAGGATTCGTCTGATGCATAAAGTATGTAGTCTTTTAATTCGTACCTCTCGAACGAAAGTTGATTACAATTTTCATACGGTATTTGGAATTCTTACTTTAATATGTAATAAACTACAATGAAATAATAAGTGGATGTAATATATAAGGCAATGCATTACTTTTTAAAACTTTTATTGTAAGATAAATCTGATCTACAGAGCAATTTCTATAATCAAGCGAATTTAATACATTTTTCCATAAATGAATTTCTAATTCTTACGTGAATATATAAAAGGCTCAAAATGAAATAATAAATAGACGGAATACGTATCGGCAATGAGCTATTTTTTACTTTTTAAAAGATAAATTTCATGCATAGAAAAGTATTACTTTTAGAATTCATACCTCTCCAGAGAAAATTATTTAAAGTTTCCAAAATTGAATTTTAAACTCTTACGTGAATACATAATAGACTACAGTATAATGTAATATTAATTATTCGCAATGCACTTTATTTAATGTAACGTATCCGTGAGACGGAAAACGTATTTATTTTTAATGATTTTATTTTTTAACGCCTACGCTTTCGCGTAATAGCGCGGGATTTCAATTTGTTAATTTCCCTAGCGGAAGCTAGTATGTGAAATGAAAGGATGGATATACTTCGTACCACAGATTTGGCACTAAGGTCTATTTATTGAGGAAGGAAGGCATGGTTTAAGTATGCGTACCATAAATATTCAGCACTGCGTACGCACAGAGGACTATTTAAATTTATAGATATAGCATAGAATATAGGAGAACTATGAAAATAAAGATAGCAAAATTTACAAACAACATACTTTTGTTTAATTCAAAATTGAATAGACAAGACTTTGTCTCTTCCTCTCTCTCTCGCACCTCTCAGGTTAAAAGACGAGTCTGACACATGTATATTTAATTTCCTTGAATCATACCTGTGGAACAAAATATAATCACATTTTTCTAAACAAAATTTTGTGTCATTCACGAATTCTTACGTTACAATAAAAATAATTACTAGATGTCAAGCATACAAAATAATAACCAGATGTAAGTTACAATAAAATAATAACTAGATCCCAGGCAATGCACTCCTTTTATTCATTAAAGCATTAATCCGTCGCACAGAACAAACATTTCTCAAATTCCTACCCCGAGTTAATTAAATTTCCCGTAACTGCATTTTAAAAATCTTACGCGACGCGCATAAACCACATACACACACACACACACACCAAACTCGCGTAAACCAACGCAACGAGCATATCACGCATTCCATTACCTCAGTAGGTCACTTGAATAAACAAACCCGCGGCCAGCAGCGATTTCTACCTTTTTCTTTTTCCTCCACGACCGTATCATCGCGTCCTCTATCAAAGACAACAACAACAAAAAAAGCATCGACTCACCCACCAAATAAAAAGGCGGCAAAAAGTCACTCCAACCTCCCACCGGTCACTCTCGACCACTGTAACGAAAATATGAAAACGCTGGACGCTCTGCCCGCGTCCACAACGAAACTCGAGAGAGTGACACACACACATACACACAGACACAGAGCTAGATAGAGAACGCGAAGAGAGACGCGAGGGCAGAAGGGATTGAAATACATATTCAAATTGAATTATCCGCGCTACCAGGCACGCTGATTCGAAATCATTCGACGCGCTCGCGCGCATAGGCCAGTGCAACGCGCAACCCCCCACCCCCCACCCCTCGGACTAATGGAAATTCTCGACGAGAAGTTTCGGTTTAAACACAATCGCTTTGCATACGTATCGAGGCGAGCGGCACTGATGGGCACGGCTCGCACGCATCGACTCTCTCTGTGTGTGTGTATATATATATGGTATAGGAATCGCCAAGTCACGGGGTGAATATCTCGGGTTGGAGTTCCGACATTTCTGGTCGAGGAGATGCGCCGACGTCACGCCCTAAACGGGTCGAGAGTCGGAGGTTTTGGGGGGTGGGACGTGTAGTTGTTTGGGAGGAGGTTTCGGGTGGACGCCTATTTGTCCGTCAATGTCCTGGAGAGATGTGCGGTGGGGTTTTGCGCTGGTTGGCGTTGAAGAGGAGGGGTGGGGAGGATTCTTGATGGTTGGTTTTAGTTTGGTCTGGGGGGATTTTAAGCTACCAATGGCACAGTGGGTATATTGGATTTATGAAATTAATGGTATTTGTATTTTTTTAATCTTTTAGGAACTATCTTCTTGGCAGAGATCAAATGATTTATAAAGTGATTTTTAGGTTAGAAACGGGTTATTTTGATAAAAATTGTGAAGAAATTTCTAATTATTGGTCAATGTATGGTTTCGTCTATTGCCCCGTCAACATAGACTGATCATTAGAAAATAACTTTGTCTAGGAATGCTGAATAACTCTCATAAGTATAAGATGGTTTTAAATACACATAATATAGTATATATAGAGTATATTGTAACTATTTCTTAATTGTTTAAAAAATAATCAAGTTTGGCTAACGTAAATAAGATAAATTATATATTCGACGAGAAAAGTTAAATGGAGATTCTATTCATTTGTACCTATAGCAGTCACATAACCTAAAAAGAAATTTGTAGTAGGGCTTCAAGACATTTGATTTATATTGGTTAGATTTATTAGGTTATTGATAGGGCTATTGAAAAAAACAGTTTAATTTGATGCATTGCAAACTATGATATAAGTGATCAAAGTGTCGAAGGGTATTTCAGATTTACTTAAATTTTTGTAATGATAGATTTAATCCTAAATAATTCGTTTGCTTAATGTTTTTTACGAAAATGAAACCTATTGTACAATCCGTATAAGGATAGAAATAAAATGTAAAAATTGATATTTCCAACTGCACTAAAATAAGGTTTTAAAATAGAAGTTTAAAATAAATGTAATTTAAAATAAAGTCGTGAGATTTTTTAAGCCTTTTATTTTAGAACAATCAATGTATGCTTCATTAGATTTTACTTTTTACTTTTCTGCGTACATGTAGATGTTATTATCGGTTTGATATAAAGAGAAGTAAAGATAAGAAAAATCTAATAAAGCGTACGTTGATTGTTCTAAAATAAAATACGTAAAAAAACTCCCGACTTTATATCCGCACTCTTGAATAATAGGTGAATCTACTATTTTTTAAAGGTACTTAAACTTCAGTACTTTAACTTTTATTTTAAAACTTTATTTTAGCTCATCTGGAATATCAATTCTTAAATTATATATATATATATAATTTCAAAAAGTTTATTTAAAATAAAGTCGAAAGTTTTTTAAACCTTCTATTTTAGAACAATCAACGTACGCTTTATTAGATTTTTCTTATCTTTACTTCTCTTTATATCAAGCCGATAATAACTACATATATGGAGAAAAGTAAAAAGTAATATCTAATGAATCATATATTGATTATATATATATATATATAAGTAGAATATTCCATACATAGTCAGACATTATTAGCATATTTACCCTCTAAAGAATATTGAACAACACGAATCATTTATTAAATACACGAAATTTAATTTAATCACGCGTAGTTCATCTACGATACACAACGGTTGATTACTTCATCTCGCTTTTTATCCATAAAAGCACATTTTCGTACTTGAGTTTCGACTCAACAGATTGAATTGTTCGATCGAACCGTCCAAACAGCGTCACGAACGCGAAATGAATCACATCCCGACCCGTGTCGCCCATTCAATTCCCAAAAGATAGCATTCATAATCCGACAGAGATTTATTTAATTTATACATTTACACCGAATGACCTCCCACAATGATCTAGATTTACCAAACTAGCCCCTTTTTTTTTTCATCCCCATTTACGTCGCTTTTTTCGTACCGTTCAGCAAAAAAAAAGAGAGAACCACCACCGATTTTATCGCCGCGCTCGTATCCGTCGCGCGCACACGTAGTAGCGGTAACCGGGGACGCGTCATTAATATTATCAGAGGCGCGCGTCAGAAATGTTATGAATATTGTCCGCGTATATCGTATATCGAATTTCCCTCGCGCGCGCGCGCTCCATTCGATGTAATTTCCAGCAGTTTATCATAAATGATATATTACTCCGTATTTAAACGTATCCCGCGCGGGGGGTTTTACGCGTGTAGCGCTTTTCATCGGCGGATTTTATCTTCGCGTAGTAATCTGCTTCCTCTCTCGTGCTGCGTTTGTGTTTTATTTTTTTGCGAGGTCTGACTCTCGCTTTGGTAGGGATGCTTGTTTTATGCTGTGGTAAGCAGTATAGGGCTTTGACGACGCAATTGGGGAGTGTATAGAAGGATTGACTGTGATTATGAAGTGGTTATTGAACGTCATGAGGTTGTAGTTGGTCGTGACGTGGTATGTTCCTTTCAAATTGACTGCGATAATTTGTTCGTCACGATTTATCCAAATTTACTTACTTTCTATTACGTTTATGAGTATTAGCTACGAAAGTTATTTACCGCCCTGAAATCTTCGAGTAAATTCTCACTCTATTTTAGTAAATAATCACTAAATTTCGAGTAAATTTATCGCTTAATTAAATAGTGCTATTTCTTTTTCTGTCTGATTAAAAAGTTAACTCGAACTTTAATGATTATTTACTCAAATCAATCGAGAATTTACTCAAAGAGATGTATAATCCTATTTTCTTAAAATTTTTAGTGTTAAAGTAAACGTTCAACTACTATTTGACATTAATCCTTTATCATAAATACCTTCCCTTCCCACCTTACAATTACAAAGCACCAAAGCTTCCACAACAACTAAATCTTCAACACGCCTACATCTCATCTTAATCCACGCGCAAATTCCCAGAACGAATTAAAATGTCTGCAAAAATATAAGAACGCTTTCCTCGATCCTTCGTTATCTACAGCGTAAAATGCAGCGCGTCCTGCAGCTCGATTCGCGTCTTTTCTCGTGACGCTAGATGCGCGTCTCCTCCTTCGGCGTCATAAAAGATTCATTTAATATTTCCAGTCGCGTGCTTCCGTCGGCGGGAGGCGACGGGAAAACCGATCGAGCAGCGACGGGCTTAGCGATTTGTCCTCTCGTTCTCGTTCTCATAAATTGCTACTGGCGATGGGTGCGCCGTATACCGTGGCGATCGACTCGTGTGATTTTCCGGCCGGGAGTTTCTTTTTTCGTTCGGAAATCAGTTTTTTTTCTTTATCTTTCAATTTGGAAATGTGTTGGAGAATAATTTTACGTAAAGAATTTTTAATAGTTGGTAGCGTCAAATAATACTGCAGTGATACTGAAAAAAAGCAATGACGCTTATCGTGTTAGCGTGATACTTGACGATTTGATTGGTTAGGTATTTGAGCGCGAAATTCAAATTTCGTATGAAAGTGCAGAACTTCAAGAAACTTTACATAAACAAGAATAATTAAGATCCTAAAAATTAACGTTAATGGGGGAAGTACTGTAATTTCATCAAATTATTCAAATTTTATTACGAATGGTTGTGAAAATTGAAGTTCATCGATAAATGAAAAGAAAACCGTACTTAATGGTATCCAAAACATAATATAATAATATATAATATAATATTAGATTATACCCTGAGAATTTGACTATAACAATTTAAAAGTTTCGATGTTCGCAGAACGGAAAATAAGAACTTCTTTCAATTCCTTCATGAGCTAAAATGAATCCGTTAGATTTTGCATCATTACATTATAGGTCTTTAACCTATTAATACTGATTTCAAGGAAGAATTATAGACAAATACTATTTGACTCTCATCCAATGAAACCAGGTTCTTCGGAACTTTATAATGAAATTCACTTTAATTCAATTAAATAGTACCCTTATGAAGTATCTCTGATTACCCTACTTGCCTCATCATCGGTTGTAAGTAATATCACTTGACTAATTTTCACATAATTTTACATAACACTTCACTCCAACCTCCTCCTCTCATATTTTCCTATCCTCGCATCAATCTACCACCCGCTACACCGAAACCCATGCATAAAGACCTTACAATTTCCCCCCACCCCCAAAAACATCAAAACACCACCAACACACACACAAAAAAAAAACTGCACACCCAGTGCTCCGCAACCAGCACACAACAATTCAATCAATCGATTTCCGCGCGCCGAGCAATTTCCGATCGCGCCTCGCAGCTTTAACCTACTGCTCACGCGCTCAAAAAACACACCTGCAACCGTTGCTGCCGCGCGTTGATTGCGAACGCGCGATGCAGCTGTTCCCTTTCTCTCTCTATCCGTAACGCGACATAACAAACGCGAGCGAGCGCGAGTTTATCATAAATAATTGCACGCTCGCGCGTTTGGGTCTTATTCGCATTTTGGCGTATGTGCGTGTGCGTGTGTGTGTGTCGATCGGAGCTGCGGGGCAAATATTAATTTAATTTAATTTAAATGGGCCGGGCTTTGCTATGGCTCGGCGTGTTTACACTTGTCGATATACATTTCGCTCGTTCGAATCCGATGGCTGTGGATGGGTGTAGCGAGTGATTTTTGTAGTCCTGGCTGGGCGCGTTTGTTTGTTTGCGCAGCGAATGCGATACATATTTTTTCGAGGATTAACGCGCGGGGTGTGCGGGGATTTTCGCTCGACCTGGGGGCTGAGCAAACAGGGAGATCTTGGCGGGATTGTGTGTGTAGGTTGTTGAATGAATCTCGCTAAATAGCAGAAGTCCATTTTTTGGTAATTTTTTTGTCGGTATTTCGGCAATAAAATGTTATTGGGTGTTACGTTTTGCAGTTAAAATGAGATGTGTTCTCCTTAGAAAGTTGTTTATTCTACTTTGTATCAGACACGAGAACAAAATATTATCCAGATTCGTTTCAACCCTCTTTATCTGGGAGTGAACAGAATATACGCGACGCGTCCTGCATGAAATATCGAAAAAGTTTACTGTAGATGGCTCTACATTTTCTTGTTAACATAAATATTACTTTTAAAAAATTTAAAAGGATCTACTTAGTTGTGTGGAAATTCTAGCTAAAAATAAAATTCGGAAAATTTGATATAGCTTTGTGTGCAATCCAAATTATTGACAGTTGTATTCTACCCATTTTTTCATGTACAGATATATTATGTAATGACTATTATGTGAAATATTAAATCGTCATAATAAACATTGTACATTTTTTTCTTCATTTTGCTTCTATATTTTAAAATCTGTAACGTACCCTACAATTTCGCCATATTAACTAGTTCATTCTACGTTGCTTCGTCTTACGAACCAGAAAAAGAAAACTCAGGCCAGAAGTAGGCTTTTCAATTTTTGCAATCGCTGGATCTGTCATTTAATGCTTGGCGCACGGGCTATAAAATAGCAAAGGCGCGAGAAAACAGCATAAGAGAAGAAGAACCTCCTCCCCCTTCCCCCCTCTAAGCCTCTCAGACAAGCTGAAAAGGGTTAATAAAACAGCCTCGCTCTCGCCGGAGTTCTCTCCAACTTCCCCCTCTCTAAATCGGACTCCAAGCGCACCGGGTAATAAAAAGCCCGCATTCTCCCGCGTCACCTTACCTCTTCTCCATTTTCTTTTTCTTCGGCTCCTCTTTTCCTTTTCCTTTTCTTGGGTGTACGCTTCTTCCTTTCTTCCGCGACTTTCATTTCTCTCTCTCTCTTTCTCTCTGTCTCGGCCAATCTAATTTTCAGCTCCGGCTTTTAATCCTCGTTTAGCCGCAGCGGCAGCGTCGTCGTAGCTCGCGGCGGATTTTGTGCACCACTGCCTTTTGTCCGCTCTGTCTCTCTCTGGCCTGGTTTTCTCTTGTAAAGGGGGTGGATGGGGGTTGTGTTGTGTTGTGTTCAAGATACTTTTTGAAATTGCGAGCTACTTTCGCGGAATGCTTGGCGAGCTTTTTGGTCTCGTTCGGGCGTCGCGTCGCTGTGCGGAGATGTTTTCGTTATTTAAGGTTCTTTTGGGATCGCGTTGAGTTTATGGGGAATTGTGAGTTTAGTCGGTGTTTCATTGGGGTGATAGTTTTGCTTATTGTCTTTTTAATCTAAATATTAATTTAATGTGTTCTTACCAGTGTGTTTAAATGAAAAATGGTATATTTTTGAGGCAGGAAGTGCATTTATGTTATTTTTATCTTAAATTATAGAAAACGATGTTGAGAATTCTTTAAAAATTAAAAAATTTTTAATTATGTATTGAGAATTGGAAATTTATATATTTTTAACGCATTCTCATATATTTTTTTCTATATTATGACAACAAGAAGGAAACAGAATAATACATATTTTGCCTCAAATGGAATAAATAAATTGCATAATTAAACACGCAAATACTAAATATATTTGAAGATTAATGAAAAGTAACGTTTTATTTGACAGTATTACAAAAAAATGCATTTTTTTACTGCTAATTCTGATGATTTTTATTTTACTCAAAACATTACTCTGGGTATACTCGTATCTAAACAATCCGTAAAACCAAACGTACAAGAACTTTTAATTTAAACTTGATTCTGAAAAGCCATATATTATTTTAGTAACATCGAATTATTATTTTCTAGAAAAGTGCCTTCCAGAAACTTTTACGCCTACGTTTTTGCCATAAAAAGTTTCCAAGTAGTTTCCCGAAAAAACGATAAAACCCGTATTCACCTCCTCAAAGTATCCCCCTCTCCTATCCACTCTCCCACCAACAACCATAAAAAAATAACCCCCTAATTACCCTCGCATCCCTCCCCACCCATCCAACGCTCGCCACCCGCAACGATTTCAGCGCACTTCACAATACATTTATTTTTTTTTATTCACCGCAGCGGTAGCCACCGAAAAACCGCCGCCGCCGCCTTTTTCGAGCGTCGCTCGCTTGATTTTGAATGCCGGTGCGGCTTCCGCGCGCGGCCATTACGTGTCTTCTCTTCTCTCCGTCGTCGTCGGCGGCGTATTCGCGTCACGCGCATCGGAAAAGCCTACGCGAGTATTACGGGAAAACTGAGGATGTACGCGGCGGGCGGGCGGGACCCGGGTAAATCTTCGACGGTGGAAAAGCGATGATATTCGATGCGGAGGGGGAGAAAAAAAAGGAGAATTATGGATAATGATGTGTGGGATAGAGAGACGATAATGCGGGGTGGCGTATATAGACTCGAGTTTAAGGTGGAATCGTTTATGAGATATTGTGTTATAGATATGATTGATTAGAGGATGTTACAGATACGTTTGGAAGATGATTTTATTGTTTTATTTTTAGCTTAAGTATATTGGTTAGTTTCTATGAACTGTTTTAATATGTATTCGAGGATAAAGGCATTATTTATATCATAGTATAGCTTGTAATGCCAAATATGATGATTCTTATTGTAACTAATATTGAATTTTTAGGTTGGAAATATAATAGTAATGATTGACATTACTTAATTGTACTTGCTAAGCATATACAATAGTGAAATAGCCCACGTATATATTTAAAAATAAATGCGTTGAAAGTATTAAAAAATTAAAAAATGAATTACTTGATAAGTGTTCAGATTTTCTAAATTCAAATAGCTGACGTTTTCGCGTCTTTATTAAACAGACAGTAATATCGAGTTTTAAGATAATTCGCATCTTTTGATGATTATATATTTCATAAAAGAATACATTATTTTTAATTACATGGTATTATTTTAAATATTTAGAAAATTATCATTATACCTAGAAAGAGTTGATGAGAGAAGATGAAAAAAGCGAATTACAAACGTAGAAGATGCGGATAAGAAGTGTGCGCGCGGTGTCTTTGTTGCCTAGTAATTAGCAGAAATGGAGAGACTGCTTGGGCAATTTCTAGACCCCCGAGTAATTCTGGCCGCGCCAGGTTAAAAAGTGTAAGTAAAAAGAAAATTGAAAGAAGCTTCTCATTACTCCGAACAATAGTTCGAATTGTTTTCTTAATTCGAAAATTTGTTCCATCCCGCATTGCCCAGCAGTGCACATTTTACAAAATTCTTGTTTACATTTAAAAACTTTTTAAAAATCAACACTGCTCCAGAAACTCTGACGCAGCCCTCCCTCGGACTTCTCGCAAAAAGGCTTTCCATGTTACTTACACATGTTGTTTATAATTCCATGCGTCCGCGTTTACATAATAAAAGCAAAAACCTGTTTTGTACAGAAATAAAGCACAAAAGTGCAGCCGCATCGTACGAAGCGAGAGCAAAAAAAAAAGCAGCTGCACTGGCAGTAGTAAAACCAGTACAACAGCGGCGGCAGCAGTCGCAGCATCTCCGGCTTATAGATTCGCTGCCGCTCCTGACGGCAAAAATCCGCAGCCAGCAGGCTCGCGCCCCCCTTTTTATACCCGTCCTCATCCTCTCTGTTTATTGCCGTATCCTCGATAGCTCCGCGTCTTCCGCCTTCTTTTTTGCCCTGCCGCGCCCGTTGGATCGTGCGGATAATGCGAAACTATTTAATGAAAAGTGTATTTAAGATTTTTGCTTGTAGAAATTAATAAGCGATTTGAAAGTTTTACAGATTATTTAGATTAACACAGAAATAATATTTGTATATTTATATTTATTATTTATTTATTTATTTATTATAGTAAATACGGTGTAACGTACGGAAAAATGTATAAAGTGAATTTATCTCTGACGCAAGCGATTAACCTAAAAATATCCGTCTTAAAACAAAATGTTAGTGATGAGTATACTTATCGCTAATATACATACTACAATTATGGCATAAACTAACCAATTAACGTAACGTTTGTTTGAAATGCCCCTTTTGAATTCTTTTTCCATAAGGGGGAACTCCACTGATATTTAACGTATCTCTCCCTTTCGTCCAATAATATTAATACTTCAGTATATTTTTTTTGTCATAATTGAAGAAGGTTGTAAAAAATGTTGAAAATTTTTCACAAAAATTGTTACTTGTTATTGGAGAAAATATATATTCTTCTAATAAAAACAAGCATTTTTAGAAAAGTTTATTGCACGCATACAAATTTGATGAATTCTATTTTAAAAAATTCTACGATATTTTTCATCGTAAAATGAACAAAAGTAAATTTTTTTTAATTGTTTAAACTCAAATAATGGTCTGAAATAAATAAAACGTTTTTTGAACTTAAAAAAATATAAAAAAATTACATGTTTCAACACTTACAATTGATAAATAAAATATTTTTAAAAAATGCCACAAATCAAAATATTAACTTCTCTTCACAATACTTTAACCGATATTTTCTGGACGTTTAAAAAAAATCCATGGTCATGAGTTACGCAAGGAACTTTTTGAAGTTAGAAAAGTAAGTTTCGAGAAAAACGCGGTTAAAGTTTTAATTTGGTATGTTATCCAATGTTAATTATTTCACTCAACTGGCTATAACTCTGGTATAACAAAGAGTTTTAACATTCAGCAGGTCTCAAAAAGTTCATAAAACTATAAGCATAAAAAATATGTAATAAAAATCTTTTCGATTTTTTGGTCAAACATCCGTAGGGTTCCCCCTTAATAATACAGCTACGGCGTAATTACTAGCATCAGTCGTCAATCATTTTTCGGAGAGATCTACTTCCATCGCATATATTATACCTTAAAAAAACTACAAAAATAAAACAAAAATTATTTATCAGTTCAACTGCATAATATCAAATAAAGTTTAAAAATGTCACCCCTAAAAGCATCGTCCAAGCCGTTAACACTCGTCGCGGTCGGCAAACCGCTCGCCTCCACCCCTCGCCGCCAATTTTTCTCTTGCTTTTTGTTTTGCCTTGAAATATCTCTTCCGGTTTATTCACACTTTCGGCCCGGCTATTATTACGCGAGGGCGCATATTGTCCGGCGCTTTTTGGGAATTTTGCACGGAGGGCGCGAAGCGACTGCGAGCGTGTGCCAGAGCGAAATTTTGAATGGTTATTTTCCGGGGGGGGGGGGAGAGGGGGCGCGCGCGCTGGCTCGTAACGACCGCTGCACATGGATGAATTAAATTAATGGCGCTGAGGGGGGGCAGAAGCGAGAGTTAATAATCGAGTTAGAAGATTGCATTTAATTTAATAGTAATATATTTATTGAAATTTCGAATTGTTTGATGCTTCGCTTAGCTATTTGCCGGCTGTTCGTTTACGTTTAATTTTATTTTGGGAACGGGCGAGTGGGTACTGTATTTTGGCACAATAGAAATTGATCGATATTTTAACGATAATTCATGTATGGTAGCATGTAAAATGTGCGAATAGAGTAGATTTATGTGCACCGAATACCTATAAGCTTTTATGCATGTACAAATTTTGTTTAATTGCAAAAGCGACCTTATGAAATTTTGTGAGTAGTTGTTACTACTATCTAATAGTATGTATTTAAAAACTGGATTTAATTAAATAGCCGAAGTAATTATGACCAACTAAAGGAAACAAAGTAAAATTTTTATAATTTAAAAAATGTATGTATAATTAGATTTTTAAATTTAAACTTCTAAACTAAAAAAATCTTTTACATTAGTTCTTATGCTTTTTGCATAAAATATTACCATAATAATTATATGAAATTAAAACTAATGATAAATAATTCAATTAAAGTTAGGAACATACAAATTATTTATTTAATTCTGTCTCTGTTCTATTTATCATAAACATGATGAATTTTAGTAAAATTTTAGGTTCCACATTTGAATAAAATAAAATCATACATAAATATTCCATGAATATATAATTCAATTAAGAAAAATACGAAATTTAATGCATTCGGCATTAGTCGCAACTTTTGTCTGACATTGGACAGTAGTACACTAGAAAGCTTTCAAAAAGTTCACTGCACTAATTATAATTTAAAAAAAGCATGAAATAAACATATTTTTAATGTATACGTTCAGGCAGTACTCCATTCATTACTTACGTCGCTATTTCCTCACTATTCTACTAAACAAAAATCGCGTTGTATTCGTTCATATAAGCTACTTTGCTAACGAACTCTCACGCCACTACAGAACCCAATGCTGTCACCTATCTAAAAACACTCAAACAAAGCCGGTCCGATATTAAGACACCTCACCTCCATCCAAACGAACCCCAATACATCACAAGCACGCATCCCAGCATCTCCCGATACCCACAAATTCGTCGATAATACAGATCGATCGATCGATCGCCTGTCCGTTCACTCCATCCTTTAATTCGCGCGTTCATGAATTATTATGCCTCCGCCGCGTCATAGCTACGCGTGCGTTATAAATAATATAATCCGCACTTAACCTCCTTCCCCCCCTCAATGAATTGTCCACCCCCCCCCCCTGTTTGCGCGTCAACACTCGCGTTGATATCTATTTTTTAGCGCCTCGCGTCGTCTGCTCGTCGCCTTTTTCAAGTTATACAGGATCGTAAAATTTGGTATTAATGTTGTATTTTAGATAGCGGAGATAGTTAAAATTGACTAGGGCAAATATGTCTCGTGCGTGTAATATAATTATGTGAGGAAAAGTGGGGGGTGTGCCTGACTGAACTCGGGTGTATACCACTTGCATTTTAGAATTATGAAAATTTTACGGGGAAGGCGAACGCTGCAGCCGCGCGCGTATCGCGTTTCGTTTAATATGTAATTAAACAGAATAAATCAACAATTTACAGGGGAAATTCGAAATTTATTGCCCTGGATAAACAAATTAAAATAATAAACGCAAACGTACTGAGCACAAATTATATTCAGTCGACATTAGCAATTCAAAGTTCATACAAATGTCGACTGCGCTGCTTGCTCGATAAATGTAAACATAAATACGCCGGAGTTTTTGAGGAAATCAATCATTTTGGCATCGGTCTGCGAGTACACGAAAAATATTAACAAAAATCCGCCAAGTAACTTAATAATATTAACAAATGATTTTTGGCGGAAGTAGGATTATAACTATTTTTTGGTAATACTTACTCTGTAAGTTATACCATTCGAAAATTAATCAGCAATTTCAAATACACATTTTCAATATGATAATAATAATATAATATTAATAATAATAGGTCATACCGTATACATACGAAATCAGTAGTCTTGAAAAAAAAAATTTTTTTAAATAGAATTTGGACAATAGAAAGAAACGAACTTGATCGTAACGAAATTATAATACAGCTAAAAATGTATTTTTTTTTATTATCTATCATATTATTATTTTTTTTTTCAGTTTTTTGTTTTTGTCCCCAATAAATACATAATTTAACACTTCGTGTCAACATAGGATTATTTCACTATAAATCCATTTCAATTTACTTTTTTCCAATTTCCACAATCCAAAAACACCAAAACACCCATCGATCATTGGCAAAAAATCATCCCTCCCATTTTCATCCAGTAGAATCTCAACGTCAACAAATCGCTCCCTCCCGCGTAAACTACAAACTACAGCGCGCAACAAAGGCCCCATAAATTACATGCGCACACGGCCTCAAAACCCTTTTTAGCTATTCAATAAAGCGCTCGCGCTCGCGCGCACCGGTCTACCCCTCCGAAAAGCTAATTAATAAAATTCCCCTCAGTCAGCCCTCCTCGCGCGCATCTCTCTCTCTCCCTTCCGAGCTGCGCATTATTCCGAGCGCGTGCGGAGTGCCGCCGCCGCCGCCGCACGTGTGAATGTATATACACAGAGAGGCGGAGTGAGAGAGAAAAGCCGAGGCACTTAATTTCGAGCGTTTGCCCGTGCCATTAAAACGCAGGGCGCAGCGCGAGGCGCCTATTTTCGTTCGACAAAACATTAGCCATTTGCGAGCGAGCTCGGGGCAGCGTAATGTACAACTTTTGGCGTTTTTGGAGAGCGGGGTTTTTGCGATGATTTTGGGCGACAGAGGAGTTAGTTGTCGGAAAAGGAGTGGATGGGTTGGGTGTTTTGTATTGTTGAGTGATGTTTTGAGGATTTTTCTGACAGGTTCAACGGTAGTTCATGATATAAAGTATGTTGGTGCTATATTTGAACGTTTTTAAAGTAGTATGAACCAATAATAAAAGATGCATGACTTTCACACCTCTTAACCCATTTCTTTCCAAGCGGCCATTTTATAGTCGATTGGTTTTAAGCCTAAAAAATTGTCGAAAAAAAAATAATAATAACCAATAGCACTTTTCTGAAGTAAAACTGTCCGCTCTTTCCGATTCTGAAGTCAGAATTTTGAAATTTCCGTTGGAAAATTTCAAAATGGTGGTTTTAGGCAAAAAACCAATCAACTATAAAATGGTCGCTTGGGAAGAAATGGGTTAAAATACCGAAATGTAGGATTTAAGTGTATTTTATAAATGATAATTTGAAAAGTGCTATCATTTTCATAATCTTATAGAAAATATACGTATTTTAACAGATGTTTAAAAAAGGGGTACATTTTATGACCAAAAATGATTTATACGAATATCGCATTCATCAGTATCTCTGAACCAGGGTTTTAAAGACTGTTTCGACATAAAAAGAGCAATTCCTGATGACTCATTTGTAGAAATTTATAGTCTTACCATGTATTTGCAATATTTATGCAAATTTATTGCACTTTTTTAATATTCATAAAAAAAAATATCGAAATCCTACCACAGAAGAACCTTATTTCATTTAAAAAAAACATGTAAAATTCGTTTAAACTTCAAAATTCGTACATTGTTTTTCGAGTCTCAATACAGTCTAGCCCCTCTCAAGTCAAGATGATACCAATTGCTTACTAAAAATTACACCAGCACTCCTTAAAACAATTGAAAGGCCCCTCGTACCTCCCCAATCCCTCCCCCAAACCACATTCCAATAATGCGCGCTACACCACTCGCTCCCACTTTCGTTCTCCAAAGCATCATCCATTTGCTGCGCCCGCAACTCTCGCCTCGCTATAATGCGCGACCACCAGTCCTCTACAGTCCTCCCTCCTCCTGCGCCGATTTCACCAGCACACTACCAACGTGGCCAGGCGATACAGCGAAAAGAAAAAAAAAGAAAGACCGACCGAACGTGTGCCCCCGGGCACTTTGTATTGTTCGCCTTTTACCGGCGCTGATGCATGGACGCGCGCGCGCGAGTTTGGCTTCGCGCTCGTAAATACGCGCGCGCGCGATAGGGAGCTTGCGCGCCGGTAAAACTGTAAATTAAAGGCCTTTCTTTCGGCGGGGTTGAACTAACGCGGGCTAAGTTTCGTTGATTGATAATCGTGGTTGTAAGAGGTGGTGGGTGAAGGGTGAACGGTGAAGGGTGGTTTTTTGTAGAGAGGAGGTTTAGTGGAGCATTTATGTTTCTTTTTTTATTAAGGGAGGAAGGGTGATTTATTGTGGATTACAGGGGTATGCGTAATTGTTTCTCTATGGGGGTAATGACTGGAATATCGGCTGTGTCAGAAGAGGTGGAGTGTTGTGTTTTATACATTTTTTATTGGTTGTTTAGTAAACGAACGTGTGGATCTCGATTGGTTTCTCTGTTTTATATTTTGAATATTTATAAAGTTTGTGGTTACTGTTAATGTATCTAAAATAGGTAATACATTGTAAAAAGTAAAACTTTTGCTACTTCGGGTTACCATATTTAGTTTTGGTTGAAAATTTTCGAAAACCTTACTTTAAAATCAGAAAGAGCAAGACTTATCCTTTCAGAAACCATCCTTTTCATTATTAATTTCATCCCTTTGGCGTACGTTTTCTTTAAAAGCAAGCGGTCGATAATTGACAGTCAAGAAACCAAACAGCATTCCTAGTATAGAAGCTTAATAATTAATGGGTTAAAATAAAAATAGAATTCGTCTTGTTTAAATCAGACGCGAAGTCCACAGAGAAAAATGCGATACTAAAAAAATTTCAGAACAAAAAGAGCCAAGTCGTACGTGTCTCTCCGGAGTGCAGAATGAATCATTCATTACAAAATCGAAGCACTTTTCCGCAACGCACTCCTAAAGACTGGGGAAAATTTTTAGCCTGAAATATTTAGAGTGCAGCGCGCACTCGGAGCTTGCGTAAAAAAATGCGCATAGCATCAGAAAGATAAAGGCGCGCACGCGCGAGGGGCTTTTATGGCTTCCTTTCTGGACTTTTTAAAGTAGAAATTTTATTTTAGACTTTTATTTCAGGTAAAGGAACGCCCTGTTCCACAGTGGGCTACTACTACAATTTTGCCGAGCTGCGAAAGTTGAAAAATAAAATTCTCGACTTCAATGAAAATAAGTTTGCTCGGCTTTTTTAATAATAAATTTTCTTCTTTTTTTTAATTAGACCACCATCGTTTTCGTTTGTTAGAGGAAACATTATTGTAACAGTTTTTAAAACATAGCACAAGATGAATCCCTTTATGAAGATGTGATTACTACAAGAAGTAGAGCATCTTCTCGATATTATTGGTTATTTAATAAGAGCGCGGAAACGATAACTATTTGATTTCAACATATCTGAATATTTATATTTAATTAAACGGAACTCAAATAAATTGGTTTCTGAATTTTTATCAAATTATAGAACAGCATTTTTGCGTTTATTTTTAACAATGCGTTGATTTTTTAGTAGCATTAAGTAGTAGTAAAAATCTATTATGATTTTTATATTTTCAACGTCAAAATTCAATATTAGTTAATAAATATTGGTAAAAGTGTTTTAAAAACAATGCCAAATTTTTTGGCCACCAAGAACAAGGAACAAACATAAAAAAAAGATACGATTAGCTCGTAAAAACCAGCCAGTAATTATAGTCACCTGATAACTCGATTAATTCATAATAAATCCATATCAACCACATTAATTGCCCTAAACCGCCAATAAACCGCTTTAACCTCTCAAAGTGTTTTCTCTCCCTGGGCGTTTGACCGATGCCTTTTGTGTGTACACCTATATACACTGTGTACCACGCGGAACTCTCTCTCTCTCTCTTCTCCTGATTGATGATTATTCGAGGCCGTATATCAGATAGCCCGGAGAGACCTCAAGCGGTGGCCTAACCCCCCCTCCATCTCCTCTCAGTCGTAAAAGTCGGTTTACGAGCGAGAATGGCACTTAAATGCGCCTCCTCGCGCTCGCGCAAAAATACCCATAAACGAGCGATAACAAAATTTTGAGATCAATTTTGCAGCACCTCGGCAAAATCTCCGGGCTTACCTTTTTTTTTATCCCCCTTTGCAGGGTCTCTCGCGCGTATCGCGTTTATCTGCGAGGGGTGTAATGAAAAAAAAGGAGGCTAGCTGCGTTGGGTGGAAATGCGATTTTTAAGGTGGGAGGTTAGTTAGGAGAACTATGTGTTGGATATTTGGTTGGAATGGATATTTTTGCGTGAAGGAGATATTTACTTGTTTGAGAATGTTAAGTTGATTGGAGTGCAACGTAACATTCTTCAATCGAGGAAATATGTTTCAGTTTACAGTAAATATTTATTACGATCTATTTTAATTAACGACCGATGTAATATGAAGAGAAATTATGTAGTAAATTTTACAAATAGTATTAGAATTTTTATCAGAAAATGTAGTAATTTGGTTACGGACTGCGAAGATCCAAAGAATTACTATAATTTCTGGTAAAATAGTAATTTTGTAAAAAGTACAGTCAAATGTACTATACATAGAATATAAGTACACTGAAACTTGTATTACTTAAACTTCCTGTACAAGATAAAGTACATTTATTTTTTTGGATTATCTTATTCTATTATAAATTACTATACCCTCAAATAAAAATTACAAAACCATTTGCAAAATTTGCTATATAATATTTCCCCGCATTTTATAATAAAATTAATTTTATTACATAACCAACAAAAATGATATACGATATACAATTAATAAATTCACGTCCCCTATATTGAACTATATCCCTTTTTACACTTGTACAAACTAGCAGTATTAAGAAAGTGGAGCAAGGTTTATTAACGTGCGATTCTTTCGCCTCTTCTCTGTTAACAGGCCCGCCGAGGTTCCTGGTGAAGCCGCAGTCCCAGGAGGTGAAGGCCGGGGGCATCGCGAGCTTCTTCTGCAGCGCCTCGGGTTCGCCGCCGCCGCAGATCTTTTGGCGCAAGAACAGCAGAAAAATCACGCGTGAGTATACGGGATTTTTCTTATAAATGTTGTATTAGCGAGGCAAGTTAATAGCAGAATGTTTCTCAATTGATTGCTAAGGAATATATGTAGGAAGAGATACATGTCTAGTATGTTCCATATTTATTTTCAAGAAGATGAATCTTATATATAGAAAGACTAATTAATTACTAAGATTTAGTATGTAAGATTTTTTTAATTATTAATATCAATGATTTATTAATATTTCTTAAGCAGGCATATTTTTAAAACTAGAAATTGATTAGTAATTGAAATCTAACTTAATGTTTTTTTTTTTAAAGATATGCAAAGAATTTCCTAAATATGTATATCGCAATTTCTAATATGTATTTTGAAAAAAATGTTGCTCGGGAAGACTTTTCTTATAGTGTCAATATCTTTCCTTTAGAAAAAAATTCTTTACACTGAGAAGAGTAAATAACAGATTAAATAATATGTGTGTTATTCTTTAAAGTATCTCAAAAGATTCGTACGCTTTTTCATTAAAATAAATCTTCTAATTTTTTATCAAATACCGGCATACTCTTCATTTAATTTCAAATAATTGCATTATACATGGTTTCAAACGTCGACGATATTTTTCATCTCTACTTGAATATTTAATCTCTCTATCGTATTTTCATCGAAGCGACATTTGTACATTTAAAAGTCGATACTGCAGCTTTAATACTCCCAATATTTTCGATATTTATTTAAAAATGTATACGCCCACGACTTTCGTTATTTATTCGCAAAGAGTATGGGCGCCAAAAGAGGATATTTTAACGCCGCTAAAATATCTCCGACAGCAAACGGTGACCGTATCAGCATGAAAAACCGAAATTTTAAAGAGCCCGGTCCAAATTTAATACTTCTTTTTCCTGTCTCTCTCTCTCGCGTACCCACCCGATAACCTGCGCATCTCTCCCGCTTTAATTCAACCTTATATTCGCCATGAATTCTTTATGCCCCCGCGCTCGCGCATCGAACTCCGACCGCTCGCGTTTCATTATTTATTCGCAAACGAAAATGACGAGAGTCCAGCCAGCGGACCGAAAAAGCACCGAAGCGCGGGGGAGGAAAAACAGTCCGATAGCTATTTTTCGCGCTATATTCCGCGAAGCGACAAGAAGGAAGGGCAGAGAGGAAGAAAATCTCCCCAGGCGTGTAGTATAACGAACGACGCGCACCCTATCTATATACACGCGGCAGTTACACGGTATCGAAGGCGAAATTTTTTTAAAGCGCGTATAAAACTTTAACGTCCCCCTCCTATCTTTTTTACCCGCCTATCTCTCGGGAGCAGCTCTCGCGCTTTAATTTAGCCGCTGCATCGTTATCTCGCTTCGATTCGTTTCGGAGGACCGGAGCGTTGCGCGCCCAGCGGCGGCCGAATCTCGCGCGTCGTATACAGGCATTAGCGAATTAAGGCTCATAATTAAATGCAAAAGTGCGCGGCGCGCGAGCGATCGGGCTGTTAAAAAGGCCGAGCGTTATCTGCGTGACGGCGCGTCGATGGGCAAAAAAGTGACCCCGATAAATTATCGCGAGCGCGCTCCTCGTGATTTCTCCGGTGCATTGTCGTTGTTAACGTTACGGGCGATTAAGCGCGTTTTGAAGCGAGATCTGTCTTTCATTATGTTTTATTGATGTGTGCTTATTGGCGCGGCGACTGGACGAGCTTAATTTGATTTGAAAAAAAAACTGAACGTAATTTCGTATTTCAATTAGCTTCATTACCGATTTATGCATTCTCCGATGATAAATATTAATTTAATGGAATATTGCAGAGCATTTTTTTAAAGGACGTGATTATATTCTTCCTCTTCTTTTTATTTTTAGAAGATGAATTATTATATTCTGATAAATATATTTCGAATGAATTATTTAAGATTGACATTTTATTCATATTATAAATTAGTAGGTAATTCATTTTACCGAAAAATAACAAAAATCACATTTCCGCGAATTAAAGCTAAAACGTCGGAATTTAATAATTTAACGTGAATTTTAAAAAATACTCAAGTCGGACAGCTCGGCATAAAAAATGTACCGTTCTCGCGATGTCTTTAACGCGAAAATACAGACGCCGAAGCGAAATGTAAAACTTGTAAAATGATAACTCAACGTTAAATAAAGCGAGGCGCGCGCGCGCGCATTGAACGTGGCGCGCTCCGCCTTCCCCTTCCCTCTTTTCCCCTTGGGATAACAAAGGTATATATACAGCGAGGAGAGAGAGAGATTTAAAGCAGACATCGTTAAAGCTGGATCGCTATATTTGCCAATTAAAGGGTTAAACAGAGCGTTAGGATTACCGAGGCCAAAATCCGTCTAAAAATGAAGCGAGCGCTTAAATCGCTGCTTACCTTTTTTTTCTACGACTACCGTATGTATAATGTTCCCCCCAAGGGCCGGAAAAAGATTGGATTAACCGAGGTATAATAAGTGCAGTTCGCATATAGTTGCGAGCCCCGGATGATCGTTACTCGTTATATATCCTTTTTAGCCCACAGAAGAGCTTGACTTTGACGGGTTTTGAATTCTCTCTCGAAAGTAGTACTTTTAATAATTTCTGCAGATAAATGTGAAATTGATTATTTACAGATATATATCAATATTGGTTTTATTGACGACATGTTTCGCGTGTATATTTTCTTGTGCATTTGCATTAGCGGAACAATTTTGAAACTTTTATTTTTAATTCATTTTTAAATATTTCGAGATATAATGATCATTATTGACATTCGAGTTTCAACTGTTATAATTTTAGATTTTGTAATATAACGAAAAATTTACCCGAATTTATTTTATAACTATATTTACGAAATTGAGTTCTCAAAGGACCCCACAGATAGTCGTTTATAAATCTAATACTTTCTACGCATTTTAAGTAAAAAATTGTTTACAAGGATTTTCGGAGTCAGTGGATCCAAAATGGTGAATCTAAACTTTTCACATCGTCTTATACCATTTATATATTTTGCACAGAACCATGTATATAAAGGGTATCGAAATCGCTGTTTATAAATCTGCTGTCTGATTTACAAAGTTGAAAATGGTGGATCCAAAAAGGATTAATTTATTTATATTCGACATATTGGATCCGTCATTTTGATTTTCACAATTTATACAACACCATTTTGGGTGCGCTATTTTCAATTTTAAAAAGTTGACATCGGACTCGTTATCACCGATCCCAAAAATCTTCACAACAAGTATTTTTGTACAAAATTTATACAATTTACAATTCTACGTTTACATATGCATAGTTTCGGTCCGCCATTTATATTTTATATTCATTAGACCAGAAAGATTTACGTGTAACCAATAGAGATAAAATTGAGTTACCTTTACATTGGTATTTACAAGTAAATCCTATAGAGGTAAATAAAATTATCTGTACATAGGCTGGCTTATATAACCTAGAGAAGAAACCAAATTCTTAAATACTAATTTAAAAACTAATTTCAAAATAAAAACTAAAAATAAAAAATAAAAAATAATAAATTTTGGAGTCTATTTAAAATTTTGCAACTTAATCAGTAGATTCATAATCCGCGATTCTAAACACTCTTAGATATATTTCTTCACCTAAAGCGCAAGAAAAGTATTATATATTAAATATATATATATTTAATATATAATACTTTTATATATTTACATATATATTATCTTTTCTTGCGTTTTAAATGAAAAAATAAATGTAATGGTGTTTCGGATCACGTTCGCGGATTACGAATCTATTGTTTAAGTGACAAAATTTTAAACATATATATTTATCGTTGGGAACCTCTAAGAACCCATCCCTTGCAAAATAAAATTAAAAAATATATAAAGCATTATTCATAAATTCAGGTGTTACCGGCCACTGCTACTGAATCCCAGCTAATAACATTTCCTATCAACATTCTAAAAACCAACCGCCAAATTATAATCATCCCCCTTTGTTCTTCTTGTGCTTGCAGAGGGCTCGGGCCGCTTCATGGTGCACCCGTACGAGAATGGGACGATGCTGCGCATCGAGCCGGTGCGATCGAACCGCGACAGCATCGAGTACGAGTGCCTCGCGGAGAACGGCGTCGGCGACGCGGTCTCGGCCATCGCCACCCTCACCGTCCACGAAGGTAAGTCGCACAGCGTGCATTTAATGAGTTTATTGATGATACATTCTATCCTTATGAATGAATGGTACTTGCATTGTACGGTTTAGTATGGCTGGAGGTTTTTGCTGTAATGAATACAGTAAAACTAACCAGCACTTTTTATTTTTGTTTTGTTGTTAATCCGGACCTGCGAACGGGGAATATCAATTCCCACTGCAGGATTTGCGGCGTTATAGTGTGTTATTGTGTAAATAATTTCTACTCTGTATCGAATTTAGCAAATGTTATATGTAACTGGAATAAATAAATAAATGAGAATTTGGGGACATTAGAGAGGATACTGACTATTTGTGACGAGAGTGGTGCATCTCAACTTCACGAAAGAATAGGGATACATTTATTTATATTTAGTAGAAAGAGAGATTATACTTGGGTGTTTTATTAATGCAAATGTTGGTCTTTTTATTTACAAATCGTACTTGTTAATTTGGTTTGGTCTGTGAATAAAATCTTTGATTTGTGTAGATAAACTCCAAATTTTGTTGGAACGTATAGGGTGCTACTCTTTATAAGGGGCATTGATATTTGCAATGTAATTATTAGCCAATACCAGTATTCAATTTGACCAAGTGCTTCATAAGGATTAGTTTATAAGATGAAACAAGCTTATTATCATTACCAGAATTAAATGTAGTTAAATTTTATGTTTTTGGTGTTTTTGATAAAATTAAAGAGTCGTTAAATTACACGTATAAGCAAGTATTTACTCCGTAGGTAGAATAATTTAAATTCTAATATAACAAGAACACAAATAACCTACTCTACCAAATAAGAAAATAAGAGTATTAGTATATAAGTTAATTTATAGTTTACAATATGTAGTAAGTAATATCAGTTTCAGTCTGTATTAAATTTAAGCCGGATCTGCACGAAGACTATATCAAACAGGGATAATTTACAGCAAAGGTTATTCTGTTGATGTCCCTAAAGTTAATACACAATGAAACAAACACGACGTATCGCCGATACCTAAGCTATCAAGTATGAATTACAAACCAATAAACTTATCAATCCTGCTCCTCCAAAAGAGAACACAAAAACGTAAAATCAGATCCAACCTCTTCTCTTTCAGAAAGCTCTCGAAACTACAAAAGCAGCAATTGAATCCCGCTCACAATTCACCCCATTATCCCGAGAAATATCCAAACAGCAGCAGCAGCAACAACAACTCTCCTCGATCCACCCCTCGAACGCCATTAAAACATCTCTCAGTCCCTCATTACGGGCACACAGTTTCATAATATAATATCCCGCGCGTCGCCAGGCCTCATTCAAATCGAAAAGTTCCAATTGCAAATAACTGCGACAGCGTTTTAATCGCCCTCTCGGGGGCGTCCCCCCCTTTAATACGGCGATTAACTCGCGCGCTCGCGCTCCGGCACGGCGAAATTAAATACATCTTTCTTACCCCCCATCCTCCCCCTCCCTTGGCCCTTTAAACTAGAGCCGCTGCTCCTCCTCCTCCATTTTACGGGAGAACGAGCATCTTAATGGCGGGCGGGGGGAGTCGGTCGGCTGGCTGCGCAGACGGAAGGACGCTTAATGGGAAAGAAGTACTGCAGCTCCTCGCTCTCCTTGCGAGAAACTTGCGTTTCCGCATCTGCGCGAGAAGGGATGCATATAGCGCGCAGCTCCAAAATGGCTTAATCGCGGCGGGACCTTTGAATTCTCCGGGCCGCCTCGCTATTACGTCTCACGGAGGAAGAAAACTTGGACGACAAAAGTCTGAAGCTTTTGTTTGCGCGGAGCTGCTGATGCTCAGAGAGAAAGAGAGAGAGGGAGTATTTTCTTTGAGAGAGGAGGGTGAACTCGATATTTCGGGAAATTTCGCCAGCGCGAAGGCAGACGGGGTTATGGTTTTAGTTTTCTTAATCTTCTTCGGGCTGCGCCGAGCTGTGAGTTTGTAATTTCGATATGGAGAGAGCGGGTGGTTCGCGTTTCTTCTTTGGTCGGAGCTGCGCTTGTTTGTTTGTTTTTTGTTTTGAGACTGTTTGGGGTGTCGTTCTTTTATGGGGGAAGAGGGGAATTGAATTGTTCTCGGTGCTGATACTTTTACAGGGATGATCGGTGGGTTTACTGCTTTGAGGTGGGTTTGATGTGAATTTCTTATGTGAGAGGAGAATCTTTTTTAATGTGTCTTTTTAAATGTTTTATGCTGGGTTGATCGAGCAAAAGTTGAAAATATTAAAATTCACTACGTTGTGGTATTTGTTATGGATTTTTTATGTTAAGAGCTGAATCTTTTTTAACATATGTTTTGTAGATGTATTATATTGGATTGATAGTAATAAATTTAAAAATATTAAGTTTAAGTTCAAATAACAGTTGTAAAAGTAAATGATAAATACCCTCGAGATGTTTTAGAATGCCTAAAAAAGTTTTTTGAAACGAAGGCAAAAATATAGTGAAGCCTGAGACATTCTTTTTATTTTCAAGATTTATTCTAGTCTGGGTATTAGCATCCGTCGTTAGATTTTTATTCCTATGAAGTATGCAGTTTTCGACGTTCAGAATTTACATAGAAATGGGTTCTTCGAATTTCAGAAAAGCTGAACTTTCGGATCTACTAACAAAAATATTTTAAATTCAAAATTGAGGGCTCGCGAAACGTGAGAAATGACTTTTTGTTTTTTGACGAGAATATTGAATTCGCGAATTTTTAGTACATCAATATTAAAACTAGTATTTTTACCTTTGTAGTTTTGACCTCGATTCTTGGACCAAAATATTTTTTAACTGGAATCTATATAACTCCAATTTACATACACTATACTCAGAAAATCATATACAGTTTCGAAATAGTAAATAATTACTAATAATAATTCTTCTGAAATTACACCAGGAAATTACCACCTATAAGCTAGTGTGCTACTAGGCAATGTTACATTTTTATTTGTTTAAAAATAAACCTTTAAAACATCGAATCGATTCAAAAAGTGTATTTCTATACATATAGAAGTACAGAATTTCCTTTGTGTTGGTTATAAGTATAATTACAGCATAACTTTCTTTTATATAATTCTTTAAATATTTTGGTCATTCACTGATATCAGGCCACTAATACCTTTTTAATAAATCTTTAAAACTTTTGGTTATTCACTGGTCGAGTAACTCTAATTAAAATTTTAACATTTTATGAATTTTATATACTTTTCTACGAAAACTGGTAGGAAAGTCTGTTAACAAAAAATTATGTAAAAATCAGTGTATCCGTGTTAAAAATATGACAACTTAAAGGTTAGATAAAGCGACTTTTAGACAAGTAACTACCCTGGTAGAAAATTAATCTAGAACTATGTAGATCTATCTAGTTTGCCATGGGAATAATCGAGGGCCTCGATAAAATTAGATAATTTTCTACCAGGGTATCAGGTCCCATCTTGTAACCATTTTAAGAAGGTTCAGGGGTTACAAAACATCCAATTTATTTTCATTTTTCTTTCTACTTTGTTAAAACTTTTTAGTGTCAATTATTATATACCTCATGTACGTACAAATTTTTTTAATCAACAATTGTGATATTTGCAAACACAATAATTGTCAATTGAAAAAAAATCATTAAAAATTTAGAAACTTTTTGTTTTTAATCCAGTTTTAATGATCGGATTCTTATTTTGATTTTTAAATGTCGTTTGATAGATCGACTGAAAGAAAATTTCAAAATAATTTATAGGTGCTGTGGAAAAGCTTTTTTTTTATAATTAAGCCTTTCAAGATTCTATTGAATCTTATTTCGGCTATTGTGGAAAAGCTAATTCTTTAACTAGATTCGTGTTTAGTTATAAACAATAAGCTTTTCCGTAGCACTTGTGAATTATTTTAAAATTTGCTTTCGGTAGAACTGCTAAACAACATTCAAAGAACAAAATAAGACCCCGATCATTAAAAATGGTTGGACAACAAAAAAGTTTCTGTATTTTTCATGATTTTTTTGTATGTACATAAGGTAGACTAGCATACGATATATAATGATTGCCAATAATAAGTTTTAACAAAATAGAAAATTGGTCGTTTTGTAACCCCTGAACCTCCTTAAGCGTAGTTTATTTGGTCGTTTCATTTGAGCGCGAAATTCAAATTGAGTAAATAGCAGTTTCGTTAAAAAGGTTCATTTCACTTCTTAAAAAACTTTCACATATAATCCAATTAAGACTGCAAAAACAATCTTACCACAAAAGAATCTTTAATCCACTAAAAAATATACCATACAAATATCTCATATCTTCCCATATACAATCCACAACAATCGCCCTTCACCCCTACTCACACACATATCTTCCGCAACCACCTTCTAAAAAACCCATCCCAAACAAAACCAAAATGAGAATCGCAAAAAAGGAAAAAAAAAGAACTCAGCCGCGTGCTATAAGCAATCCGCAGCATTTCCCATTCTCGGCAGTGTCAGAGAGCAGAGTCAGAAAAGCCAGGCAGCCTGCGAGAGAAAGCGAGATAAAGCGAGACGGCGCGATATAGAATTCCAGGGCGAAAGCAATCCATTGTTGTCGTCTATCTGGCATTCCAAAGAAGATTCCGCTCGGCTTGTTCCGTATGCAGCAATGAGTTTCCTCCGAAGACGCGCGCCTCGCGCCGTCATCGCCCTCCCCTGCAAAACCCTTCTCTCCTTCTCTCTCTCTCTCTGTTCTTCTTCTTCTGGAGGTATGGAGACAGCAAATCGTAGGAGGGGAAGGGCACAACTGCAGCAGCGGATATAGCGCCGGAGCGCCATTGGATTTGTTGCTATTGTTACTTCCGGCGGAAACGCGCGAGCTCGGCAATATAATGAAAACAAGACCCCCCTCCTCCCGATGTATACCGGCGCACGTGATAACGAGGAGAAGGAGATCGAGAGAGAGACAATTTTCTTGGGAGGAGGTGGAGGTGGAAAAGGTTCGGAGCGAGAGAGCCTCTTACGCCACTGATTACGAGGGATATCCTCCGAGGATGTGTAGATGTGTGTAGATGCAGGCGTGCAGGCGTTATACGCGATTGTGGGTAATTTTCTTTTTGTTTTTATTTCGAGGGCTTTTTGTGCGATTTTTTTTATTGGTTTGTTAGAGTTTTATAGTAGGGAGGGTGCTTTTGTAGGATTTTGTATTGGTTCTGTTGAGGGTTAACTGGCGGAATGCTATTGGGGGTATCGATGAGAAACTTGTTGAATTATAGATTTTTTTATTTCGTTCGAGTGTTCTTAGTATTCCTATTTTAATAATTATAATTTTATTTCCTTAGCTTTGAAAACATGTTTTAAAAAGTAAAAAATTGTATGCAATGATTGTACAGGATTTTGTTTGGAAAATGTTGGTATCAAACAATTATGAAAATATAATAAAAACTAAGTTACACGATTTTATTTCATTAAATTCGTTGTTTTTTTTTAAAAATGATTAAATGTATGAAATATGAGATTAAACCAAAATATAATAGTAAAAGACTTATGTTTAGAAAATTTATTTATGTAATTTTAAAACATTTTTAATAATAAAAATATAAAAATGTTCTATTGGTTTTATAAATTCTTGATTTAATTAAAATGTCATTTATGCAAAACCATTTTAGTTTATTTTAAATTATTTTAAAGATACTTGTGTAATTAATGTACAAAGCTGCGTACATTGCAAACATTTTCCAGAAATGTATTTTCGTTATGATATTTTGAAAAGTAACAAATAAAGCTCGTATAACTTCAATTTAATTAAAATATCACGACTCGCATATGAAAAACCTTTTCGGATTTTGCATATATCTTTAGTTTATTATGAATTTATTCGAGTTGTAGCGAATACTTGCACAGACTAGCAAACTGCATTTTATAAAGAATACCTAATTAATTACATTTTATAAATCCTTCAAGCATTTCGCAAGCCAAAAAGAAACTTCGCATGAAAGCGATTTTCTCAGTCTCAGTCATTCCCATTCTGCACCTACCGTTTCAATTAAACATTACAATTTCACAAAGGCCCATTCAGCCGTAGCTGAAATTCTTCCCCGTCTTCTCGGGCGAATTTATTTCATTGATACATTTTAAAATTATACTCGAGCATCGTTTCAAACTTCCTCCGTGCAATGATCTATATAATTCATGAATGATGCGCGAGCTCGAGCTTCCAGATATACGTATATACTACAATCCCCGGGCGTTGAATGCCTAATTAGCGGAATTTCGCCCGCTCGGTATTAAAGATTCTGTAGCTGCTGCCGGGGTACCTTTGGTTCTGCCCTTTTATTTCTCTTGCTTCCTCTTATATATACTTTTTTTCCGGGCGAGGAGCGGCGGAGAGTTTTCTGCCCGTGGTTTTCGCGCTTTTGCGGCGCGTCGAGAGACTTCTTTCTTCGCCTTCTGGAAATGTATATATAGGTATTCCAAATAGAACGAGGGAAATGAAGGGTAGAGGATCAGCCCTGGAATCGTTCCGGGAGAAATTTTTACCTTCTTTCGTGTACTCAGGAAAAGTTGAGTGTTCTTTGCGTAATTCAGGTACATTAGGTAGTGATACATTTTTTACGTCTTTGTCGAGTGGGAAACCACAAATTTTATGTCTTTATAAATTATAATACTTAAGATTTGATAATACCAAAAGTTGTGACAGCAAAATTGCAAATATGAAATATTATTAACTTTGAAAATCGAATTTCTTGACAGATTTACCGACAGTTGATAAATGCAGTTTTAATCAGCTAAACAGATGACAGAACTTTGTTTGTGATCAATTTCATACTCATAATAAAGTATCTTATTGGCACGTTCTATGATTTTGATCTAAAATTTTTAGTTACATAATTACTATTTCTATATTTTGAATTAAAGATTCTTGTCGTCATAAATTAACTAAAAAAATTCGTGAAAAAATTGGTCATAATATAATGCACTTTGAAAATTGTAGTCCATTGAATGTCCAGAGAAATTATTTATTATTAAAGACTAAAATACCTTTTATGGGGTGGAGATAAATATCCGAAAGATAAATTTACCGAACGGTTGAAATTGCCAAAAAATTAATACCTATTGATAGATATGCCGAAAGTTAAAAATACAGAAAACAGTGCTTTCATTAGAATATGCGCCTCTATTATAATAATGTGTTAATTGTTGCTAGGTTGTTTCTTTTCAATATTCGATATTTCCGCATTTTTAACTTCGGCATTTTTATCCTTCGGCATTTTTGTCGTCGGAACTTTTTTCATCGGCACTTTTTTTAATCGATTACTCTCATTACTCTACCCATTGGCACATTTTACCTTTCGACAAATTTACCCTTAAGTAAAATAAATTCGGCATTATTATCCATCTGCAAAATTATCTTTCGGTACATTTATCCCTACCCGTACCTGCATGCAAAAGTTCAATAATATAAAAACAATAGAAACTTAACAATTAAAAAATTTACTTCACCATCCATAATCAACATTATTTAAAATTCTTAAAAACATGAACAATAGATTACTTTACAAGAATATTCCGCAGAGAAGAAACAAAAGAAGAATTTTGTTATTTAATAAATATTCCATTATATACAGACACGCGGAAACGCAAACTTTTAAAAATGTTTCGAAAGTATTGCAAAAACATTATCTCCGCCTTCATTTTTTTTCTCTCGCTCCACCTCGAAACAATGAACATCCTTCTCTCCCCCTTCCAAAAGCGGGGCAGAAATATCAGACTCTCGCGAGCGGAAAAGTCGCTTTATTAAAGCGAAAAAAGAACTTTCCTCGCGCGCGCGCGTTCATTTGCAATAATGGCAACCCACTTTTTCACTCTCCCCGACGCTTAGCTCGCGTCAATAATAACAACCGTCGCGCTGCCAAGTCGAGATGATCTCGCTCGCTCGCTCCGACTTTTCTCCCCGAGCCTCGATCGCGGCTAAATGCATCTGTCATTTATTGTCAGAGCCAGAGCCACGTCGACGCATTTTGCTCGCGGCTCATCCGCGCGGAAAGGGTTTTCGACTGCGCGCGTCTCTCTGTTTTTCTTCTGCTTCTTCCGCGTGGGCGCACGCCCGCGTGCGCCTCTCGCCTCGCTCTTTCTTTCCGTCGTTGCTGCTGCTTTTTTTTTCCAGCGCTTATTCTTCGTTCGTTCGAGAAAGCAGGAGGAGGAGAAAAAAAAAGAGCAAGAGCGTAGAACTACGTCAAAGAGGCAAGAGACAAAAGCCGGTGAATGACAGGACTGTCGCGCGCGGCAGAGTCGCTCGTTGTTTTCTGCGCCGCGGTTGCGAGCCAAAGGAAAAATTGCTTTCTACGTTTTGGCTTGGCGTCTTGGAGCGCATCTTCGCGGTCTGTTAGCGGGGTTCGTTTTTTTTATTGTTTTATTTTTTTTTCATTCGCTTTGCGCGAGTCAGTGGATTGACGTTTCTGGAACGTTGTCGTGCGTTTTCATGGCTTTTGATTTCAGTTGTTTGGCAAAGGCTGTATCGAGAAATAGATGAATAATTTATGAAGCAGTATATTAAATCAAAATAAAAACTCTTATCCGTGAAAGAAAATATGACTGGCACTAGTCTAAAACTAGTGTTGTACTAATCTGATACTAGTCTGGTACTAATATAACACTAGTCTGGTACTAGTTATACATTAGTTTAACACTAGTCTGCAGTGGTCTAACACTAGTCGAGTACTAATCTGATACTAGTCTGGCACTAGTCTAACACTAGTCTGGCACTAATCTAACACTAGTCTGACACTAGTCTAATACTAGACAGGCTCTAGTCTAATATTAGTCTTGTACTAATCTGACACATTACAGACACTAGTCTAATACCAATCTCGTACTAGTCTAACACCAGTCTGGCAGTATTCTAACACTACTTTGGTACTAGGCTGAAAATAATTAAAATTTGTCGATCCAGTGAAAAACACACGTGTCTCAAATCAATCTGAAACCCATTAATTCATACATCGTATAATTCAAACAGATACATTTAACCAAGCCACTTAAAAAGCATTCAAAGCAATTTATCTCACCCGATAAACAATCAAAAAAGCGTCCGATTACGATCTCCTCTTTAAAACCGCCAAGCCTGATATCTCGATTCTCGCTATCTCCCTGCATTAACAGCGCAAAAAGGCGGCAGCAGCAGCAGCCACCGAGCAAAACAAAGAGCGCGAGCGAGAGAAAGCGTTAAAAAAATACGGAGATAGAGGCAGGGCCGAAGCGCAACACACAAAGAAGACGCGAGCGCGAGTTTCAAGCTCGAGCGGAGCCAGTATTTCTCGCGCTGCGTTTCCTTTCAGTTCGCCTGCTGCCACTGCTGTGCCTACTGCGTCCCGGATTTCGTCGGTTGTTTTTTCTGCGCAGCAGCGAGAGCAGCAGCGGGGCTAAAAGAGAGAAAAAGTAAGCACGGCAGCAGCAGCAGCAGCTCGTGCTTTTGTCCCGGCCGAGCGACAATGCGACGCGCCAAGAAAAAGGATGAGCGTCGCACGGGCGCGCGCGCGCAGTCCGGAAACGGGAAATTAGAGAACGAGAGAAGGAGGAGGAGGGGATGGAAGGGAGCACGGCTGCTTTTGTGCGAGGAGCGAAATTACAAGAGAGAGATAGAGAGATAGAGAGAGAGAGTGGTGGTGGGGATGAGCTCTCGTAGTTGGTGAATCAACACCCTCGATAGCGCGCCGGTGTATCTTCTGGAAACTTATTTTTCGGCTTTGCGTGGATGGATAGTGTTCTTATTTTTATGGGCTGTTGATTGCATAGTATACATTGAATGTTCTAATGTAGTAATTTAACTGATCCACACACCAGGGTGCTGAATTTTTATTTTGACTTGAAGTCATTGGTTTATTTTATCCAAAACGTGATACTTAAATTGGTATCCTATGTAGGTATTTTAAAGTGTCTGTTTCCTAAAGAATTGGCTACAAAAATTATCTGAATGCTGAAATTGAAATAACTTTAACAACAGCATGACAAAAACGCTAATTTTCAGGGCTGATACGCTTTCAATTTGGAACTATGTTGAGAGTTTTTATAATATGTGGATTTTTGCAATAATTAGGTCTTTGTAATAATTAATACTTTCATAAAATCATTCTGCCAAATGCCTCCACGTCATACATGACAAATTCTTGGAAAACCAATATGGCAATTACTATATTACTACAGCTAACATTGGCAATTGAAAGAGAAAAAAAGCAAAAAAAAGGTCTATAATTACTTTTTGGTGCTCATTTATATTTATGCGTACACAGTAACGAAAGAAATCACAGAGTCAGTAGTTAATTTATATACTCTTAATTATCGTATACCAGCGTTTAATGTGTATAAACACCATGACACATCAAAAACACTTTTATCCTCTCCCCTATACAAAAACTTTCCCATCAAGCACTTGAAATTACCGAAAATCAACCTTCTTAATTAATCTCTCGAAGCAACTCACAACGGAAACAACCATCTCCCCCCCTCCCGGAAATAATCGCCCTCCTTTTGCAATCTCATCGCCTTAATCATCCCGCCCGCCCCCATCGACGCATTCCTCGGCGCCTAAAAAAATCAAAGAATCAGAAAGGGTTTCGTCCTGGCGTCGCTCCTTAATGAATCAGAGCATCTCGACAGACTGGCGTGGCGAAGTCTAGCGGAAGATCGCCCCCACCGCCATGAAGAAGCATCCGAAGAAGAAGAAGAAGCAACCAACTCCCTCTCTCCCTTGCTTTATCCTCGAAGATGCCGGTGCGGAGAAAGAGAGCAGGGGGACCGGCAAAGTCTCGATTAAGGGCTGATCTCGGCGCTGAAAAAGCCCAGGACGGAAGTTTCGAAGTTGCCGCGTGGCGAAAAAGCGAGCGCGCGCGAACAGCGTCAAACTCACGGTTGAGCTTGCGATGGGGGACAAAAAGGGGCGAAGTCGAATGCTTCGTCTCTTCTTCTTCTTCTTCTTCTTCTTCTTCTACTTCTACTTCTTCGTGGCGAGAAGAAACGTCAACTTTGCTAGTCGGCGTTGATTATATACCTGAGGAGTGGAGGCGAATTTAATTTGCCTCTCCCACCCACCGAAAAAGTGGCCGCCTTAATTACCAATTAATTGGCACATAAATTATAACCGCGAATTTGCCGCGTCGTCGTCTCGGTAATTTTCCTGCCGACCGGCGTCTTGAGTTTATACACACTTGCTGATGCTTCTTCTTGTTCTTGCCGGAGATTCTTTTTTCGTTGGTGGGGTTTGTGAAGTATGTAAATTCTTTATTGTTGGATTCAAGTTTTGTCATTGTTTTAATTTTTTAATGAAATCCAGAGCTGTCATGCACGTAATGTATTTTACAAATAATAAATTTCATAATAAATTTTAATTTAAATTAATTTAATTTTAATTATTCATTGTTAAAAGATATTATTTCAGAGAAACTAATTTGTTTATCTCTCTTAAACTCACATTCAACTGTCATTAATAAGTTAAATCACGTTACAAAATAATGAATGTCCATCATATATATTTCACTCTTTAAACTGATACTCAGAACATTATTAATACCGTCAGTCATCGTTTCACGTAGAATAATTATGTCAAAAATATGATTATTACAATATGATTATATAATATATTTAATTAATTAATTAAATTCTAAAATTTCAAATTATAACAAAAATCTATCAACCTTTTGTCAGTGGTATTATACTTCACTTTTTCTGTCTTCCTTTTTACGATCTCCTGTTCACTGCTTCATAAAAATTACAAACAATGTTGAAATAAACGATTTTTTAAAAGAAAATACGGTTTCTCGAAAAGCATGGTAGATAAAAATCTAAAAACTTTCTTGAATAATTTCCACATGAAAGTAAAATATATTTTTCCCGGAATTTTTTGATCATTGAATTTTTTTATGCAATCAAATAACATTCTTACTATAAATACAAAATAAATCATGGAAGTACTCAATTCGTAGCCAGCAACAAGCATGGAAATCAAACAAAATTGCAACAATTCGCTCATCACATACAACAAAGGTGCCACCGAAAGTTTAATAAATCCCTTCCAAATGTTAGACCTCCCTGCAGATTTGACTGTAATCACGACGTAGCCAGCGCGGGAAAGCAAGCACCCACATCCACCTCCTACAAAAAAGAAAGAACACCTACCCAGGCTACGAAGGCGGTCTGTAGCAAAACAAAAACCCAAACACCGCGGTGGCAGAAGCTCCAGCTCCAGCTCCAGCACCGGAGAGAATCTCACCCTCGGAGAAAGCAGCGCGAGCGACGCTCCGCAGTGAAAAAGTAGACCGATAATGGAAGGCTAAAGTGCAGCCAGCGGCGGCAGCGCAAGAAGTCGTCTTGGAGGCTGGTGCGCTGCCGCGGCAAAACAAATTGAACCCGACGCGCGAGAGGTAACCTGCTCCCGCGCTCGCGCGAGGATAATGCCTCGGCATTTAACAATAGCCGTTTGTCCCCCCCTCCCACTGCCTCCAGCACCGTGGTAAATGGTCGGAGATCGAGCCAGCGGCGACTAAAGAATGGCGCGCGGTTTCATCCCCGACCCCCATCGACCCTTTCAGTCGCACTGGAGAAGCTTTTTATGGGGGGCTTGTGGGATCATATTTTGGGGGCTGGGGGGATTGGTTGGTTGGTTGCTTTCGAGCAATTTGCCAAGCGTTCGTTTAGAGGCGAGAAATCAAAGGAATGCGGCCGAGTGTAACTCTTGGGATGAGTCTTGGTCTCTCTTGTGGCGGTGGGTTTTGATAATGGGTTCTGGGAAGTTGTTGATGAAAGGAGGCCGTTTTAGATTCGTTATGCGGTGATTGCGAGGGGAGACTAATGAGAGCGAATGGCTTGGCTTTTTTAAAGTTTGATGGAGTTGAGGTAGTAATTAGAAGTGGAGTTTACTTTAAATTTCAGTCAATGATACACTGTTAAACAATACATACACACTGCTTTCAGTAAGTAGTGTATTCCAGTGTTAAACTTATAAACTGTAAATAAGTGACGATGTACTATTCTTCATTGAGTTTCATCGTTTGATATCATAATAGCATTATTACAATAAGAATGCTTATGACATTTACAATCGTAATAATAATGACAATGATATTGACAATCACACTAGTACTGGCAATGAGAATAATTTTGACAATTAGAATGGTAATGCCAATTGTAAGGAGAATAACAATGATAATGGTAATGGTAATAATAATAAATAATGATGATGACAATAGCAAGCACAATTATAAGACCAATATAATGACAATGGCAATGATGGTAACAATAATAATGACATTGACAAGAACAACGATAAAGTTAGTTTTATTGACAATAACACTAATAATGACAGTAATAAGGAAATTGAGAACAATAATAATGATAATGACAATAATGATACCAATTATGACAGTAATAGGGACAATGATAAGAGCAATGAGAATCCTAGTAATCTGGACAAAATTACATCAAAGGTGCCAATAATATTTTTTTATATAATCGAATTCATGAATGAACTCCTCTTATCTGCGAAGAAAAACCACTAAATAACTCTTAAAACAACAGTTAATGCAGAGGAAAAATAAGAGCCCAGCTCGTTCGTTACCTCAAGCTCCTCAGCGAGAACCAAGTGCGTCAGCAGCCGGAGATCTAGACGTAGACAGACTCGGAGAAAGCAGGGAAAGCTAGAAGCCGAGTAACTTCCGGAGGGTTGGTTTCCGCCTTCGAGACTCCCACTAGCTCGCGCGCGCGATTCGAAAAGCAGAGCAGGCACAGAAGAGCGAGTGAGAGAGAGAGAGTAGACGAAGAAACGACGGGAAGTCGTTCGGGAGCCGGAGATGGAGCTCGTAAGGAACCGGTCTCTCTCACTCTCTCTCTCTCTCTGCCGAGCCTTCGGCTTTTCCTCCTTCCTCCTTCTCTTGAATTTCTCTCTCTCACTCTCTCTTGCTCTGCCTCTCTCTCCTGTCTTGAAGCTTCTCTTGCTGGCTGCACATTGTAAGAAATGAAAATTCGTTCCTGTAAACGATTCAATTACAGCCCCTCGGGCGACGGGCAGGCAGGCAGCAGCAGCAGCAGCAAATTGACGAAAGGCCCGAGACTAGAAATTAGGGAGTCTCGCTCTCCTCATTTCCATCCTTGAATTCGGTAAGTGCATTCCCTCTCCTTTCTCTCCTCCCTTTCTTATATTTCGTCGAAACTCGTTATCCGCGATTTCGACGGCTTGCTCGCCTTCGTTATGCGCTTGTTTTCAACTTCCCTCTTGCTCCTCCTCCTTTTCTCCGAGTATAATGAACCTGCGAGGCTCTCTTTTGAAGAGAGAAAGGGAGAGCACGGGAGGAAGTTATATAACAAGGCCGAAAAGCTTTCTCATTGTCCGTCAGGGGCGCTAAAAACCCAGCAATTCGATCTTGTCGATGAAGTATTACTCTCCGAGACCGGTTTTCTTCAGAGGTGGACTGACCACGTCGAAAATATCACGATTACGAGTCTAGTTAGTTCGCTAATGATGAAAGACTGAAGCGGTAGCGTTACCGTACAAGTTGTTGGTACTGATGAAAAATACGAACCGTCTAATTAGTTAGTGAGATAATTGACTGACAACGAGGTGAGTATTTGGCAGTTCTATCGACAGCTTCTTTCGAATTTTAATGAACGACATAAGGTTATCGGACATTGCAGATAATTAGATAAATGAAATTCTTCGTCAATTGATGTACACTGAAAAAAATAAAAAGTAATATCAGCTTTGTGTACCCAAGCAGTATCTACTTTTATAATGTCAAGCTACTTTTGCTCATGAGTTTGGTACGAGTAGCTTCTACTTAGCTCTAAGTAGATGCTGCTCAACATATTAGACCCAAGCAGGTGAAGCTTGGCTCTGCAAGTATCTGCAATTTGAGTACCTCTGCTTGGCTGACTACGGCAGTTATTGCTTCGCTCTCGAGTTGGTATAACCTATTATTGTTTTCAGTGTATAATAATGAATTTTCGTCAAATACGAAAATAGTAACGGTATAATTTTATATGATTTTTAATTAACTGGTATTTATTCCTCATTTATATAGTATCATCAACATAAGAAAGCCATTCATCTCTATTTTGTTCTATTGTATTCAATATGTTTGTTAGTTCGCTATTTTTAAAATTATAATTTAATACCATCTTCATATATTTGTAGTACTCTATCTGAACTTGATCCTTTTTTTGATTTACTCACTAAAATCCCATGTACCGTCCTTTTATTTCCCATTTTAGTTACACGTCCCTCCGATCTTACCATACATATTTTCAAGTTAACTTATAGTTACGAAATTTATTTACTGTTAAAAATGTCCAGACATTAAATCTTCTCGTAAATATCAGAATCTAAATACAGAAGATAAACCTCACGACAATCGCATCCATTTCGATGCATCTCCAAATATATTCATCCATAATCCGACACCTATCAACGCACCCCCACTCTCCACTCGTCACTCATGTCATCCCAGCTCCCTTCACAATAACAATAGCCAACGTCCCACCTAATTACTCTGTCACCTCTTCTCGATTGACACCCACCTAATTACGAACTCTTGAACCATCACCACCACCACCGCAAATATCAAACCATCCTTGCGTCAGTTCCTCGTCGTCGTCGTCGTCGTCGTCAGAATCGTCGCACAGAGACCGCAAGTTTGTTCATCGGATAAAGTTAACGTCTTTCCGTGTCATTGACTCTTCCTCCTCGCCCAGCCCTCGGGGCTTTATTCTCCCTATCTCTCTCACTCTCTCTCTCTCTCTCTCATTTTCCGCCAGCAGCTTCTCGCAACGCGACTCATTCGAGGCACGAGCCGCTTTCTCTCTCCCTTCCATGAGGCAGGTTTTGCTCTTCGAGCTGCTGCACGACTAATGCGGCGAGATTAAAGGGCCAACGCAGGGAGAGGGAGAGAGAGCCAGTGTATAGATGGACGGGGAAGGCTAGGGTTAAGGGATGAGAGTTCAGCTCGATAGTGGTATTCCGGACAGGCCTTCAAACTACTTAATATGACCGATAGACGGCTCGTTTACCCTATGCCAGGCCAAAGTCCGCCGTTCAGTCTCTCGCTCTCGCGCTCTCTCTATCTTTCTCTCTATCTCTACCCTCGGCTTCTTTCCATTATACACGTGTGCGCACCCGTCACGGTCGTACACCTATATATGTATATGTATATGTATATATGTATGTATATATATATAACGCTGTAGCCTCCCACGTAGGAGAGATAGGAGCTAGCAGAGGACGTGTGGAAGGCTAATACACGTGTATAAGTGACTTCGGGAGGGAGGGATGAGAGCAACTGCAGGAGCACTCTCGAGAGTGGTCCATCTAAGTTATCGGAGCTGCCGCTCTGCATAGGGTGCTAGTTATATGCCCCTCCGGCGTCTCCGTCTCTCTCTCTCTCCCTCTCTATCTCTCTCTCTAGGTCTTGTGTGTACAGGGCGGCTGGGTTTCGGATATCTGCCTACAGCAAGCGTGGAGTGGCTTCGATGTATGACGACGGGACAGGAGCGATAAATAATCGATTGCGTTGTTCGCGGAGCGATGCATCTCTCGTGTGGCGGGCGTGATGCCGTGGTATCTTGTGTGGATGGAAAGTGTGGGTGGGGGGATGGGGGGATGGGATTAGGAGTGTTGGAGGGGCTGGGAAAACGTTTTGAAGAGCTGAGGTGGATGAAATAGAGCTTGATTGTTTTGAGGCATCGTTGAAGGTTGGTTTTCATAAAATTGATGGGCTTTACGGATTGTGAATGGAAAATATTTTGTTTCTGTGTGCGAATATCATTGATTATTATATTTGTTACTAAATTTTTGGAAATGAAAGTTTGAATATAAGCCATTGTTGTGTTGAATATAAGTTATTGTATTACTTTATAAATGTCCGATATAACTATATAATAAAAAACAAATATGCATTTTAATAGATGTACTTGATGGTCATTATTTGTAATTTTATATTTAAACGTTTCCAAATATTTTGTAAAAATCAACCTACAATGTTATATTATTAAATATTTGCAATATTTATGGATTACCATTTATCCGAAACAATAATACGTACATTTTGTGGGCGATTTTTTGATACATTATTTCAAAGGATATTTCAATGAGCATTTTCATTGTTTAAATATTTATACATTAAAATAAATGCTACAATAATTATTTATTAATTTACATGTGTACTGATACAATGATAAAATAATACGTTTATTTATTTCACGTTGGAATACATTTTAAAAATAATAAATATTTGGTTCGATTATTCTGTCAGTTATCCAAATACTAGATTGATATGTAAATAAATAAATTAATAACCAAACCAATGAATGAATAAATAAATAAATAAATAAATCAATATAAAAAAGCTACATCAAAACTTTTGCTCTGATAAAAAAGAGCCTTTGAACTCAAAAAATGTATAAACTTCATTCCATTAAAAAAAAAGGAAAAAAGCCGATACCTTTTTCACACACGCGTATCTCCGCCTTTTCACTCGCAAACACGGCGACGACGGCTTATCCGCCTTCCACTCGTAAAACTTCTTGCTATACTCGCGCTGCACACACATACACACACTCACTCTCCCGCTAAACTCGACTTAATATGCATTAAAACAGCAAAATAAGGTGACGGCTTACTCTCTTTCTCTCTCCTATTCTCACCTCACCCTGGAATCGAATTTTTCAATCGATTAAGCGCCCCGTCTCGCGTCTCCTCCCATCTTCTTTTATCCTTTCTCGCGCCTCGCGGTGCGAAAGTCGGCCATATTTATCCCGACCTCTGCCTTCTGCCTTTGTCCGCGAGCAGCACGGGGAGAGACTTTATACGCCGTGAATTCCGCGGGAGATTATCACGCTCAAAGGATGCGCTGCTGGGAAATTATTTTTTCCGCGCTGCTCCGTGGTCCTTTGACATTTGCGTATCCGCATCTGCGGTAATGTGATTGTCTTATTAGTTGAATAGAAAGGTAAAATCTTGTTGTGGTTTTAGCTTTTCGTCATTAGATTTTTAAGCCAAATTAAAATTTATATGAGTTATTAGTATTCATGAAAAACATAGGTTCATTTTAAAAAAGTTCCTTACCCTTTCAAGTTTGACTAATTTGGACCAATAAACTCATATACTTCAGAATCTGTAACAGACCAAACTTTGTATTGATGTATCATTATGTCTTATAGAAAAATTAAGACTCATTTTAAATTCGATTCTTCGTAAAAAATGAGATATCTAGCTTACATTTATCATCTCATTTGTCTTGTATAAAGTTCTATAAACGTATCAAACAATTTTGATGATTAAGAAATATACTTTCCAGAAGTAAATATCATCCCATTAATCTTAAAACGACTATAAATCGCCTCTAATACTCCAAGAAAACAGTACAAAAGAAATTAGCACCAAGGCATTATATAACTACAATATTATCTCCACCTCCTTTTCCTCTCCTCCAAACTCCCTCTACACCCAACACACATATACTCCGCATACAAATCGTGGCCACTACGGTATTCGCGCAAATATAACTACGACAAAAGCCGAAGAGCATTCCAATAAGTCTCCGGGAACATCCCTGCACCAGCACCAGCAGCAGAAGAAGAAGAAGAAGCAGCTCTCGTCCCGACGTTTATTGGATGCGCCTTTGCGCGGTGCGAGAAGCAGCAGCACAAAAGAGAAGTAAGGAGAGAGAGAGAGAGAGAGCGAGCTCGACGCTCGTAGGTATCGGTCATTAGAATTCCCCGGGGAGGCTTTTACCTTGCGACCTCCCGGCTACGGCTGCGTCCGAGGCACTTTAATCTTACGGTCGCGCGCGCATCTCGTGACGCGCGGGGAGAGTTCGTGCCGTGCAGCGGCCGGGGCTATCTAATCTAAAAGAATTCCATCTAAATTTACGGAAAATCCGTAGGTTCTTTCTTTGTAAGGTGGACGGAGGGAAGAGGAAGTAGATGGTTAAGTAAGACATTTTCCATTCGCGATTTTGCTGGGTGTGCTTCGAAGTTTTGTGGAGTAATTAAATTTCTGTTATTTTATTATTTATGTATTTTATTTTATTTAATTTTTGGTTCGGTTAACTGAGAACTTGCTTTGATTTTAAAATCATTTGTGATTAATCAGTTATAGAGGCTGAATGAGTTTAAGTAGAACAAGTACTGAATAGTCTGACATAGTAATAATTCATTAGTATATCTCTTATTTCCATTATATGCATATATTTTTATTCATTGAATTGAAAACATCAATTTAAAACTTGCTATTACTTTTAAATTATTTGTAATAACAACATTAGAAAATAATAATATATTAATAATAATAAACAGTATTTATTTCATTTAAAAATATATAAAAGCTTAATAGATCAAATATATTTGTTAAAATAAAATCAATGATGTAATCATATAATTAGTAAATACGTTTATTTATTAACTAATTGATTTAAATTTCTTTTACATATATAATTATTATAATTTGTATAATTAAAAAACTGTCATTTTTACGTCTTTATTAACCAGTTAATTATATCGAGGTTATATTTGAATACCTAATTATCAATAAACCTTGAAGTAGTTTTAAGAATTATAAAATATTATGTACGCTTAAACCGTTAAATAAAAACCAGTTATACCCAATAAATATACCGATAATCCGCTCTCGCGAATGGACGATACAAAAATCCCGAGCGCGTGTATGCGTTGTTCCGTTCTCTTTGGGCTTTGTGAAAAGGATGCACCGCGTCTCTCTTTCAACCAACACTGAATGAATTAGCTTTTGATCTTCTCTCCCCCGTTATACCAGAAAGAAAATTCGCATCGAGTGATTCTTTTGAGCGTAACGCAAAAAACGCACATAAAAAATAAAAGAGTCGAAGATGAAAAAACGCGTGGGAAATCAAAGAGAAATAACTCAAGTGACTTCTACTCGCGCCGCTTTTTAAAGAGCTTTTACGCGCGCGCGTGAGAGCGCAGCCTCTGATATATACATTCGATAGAAGGAGGTGGAAGCCGATCGAACCCGTAACGAAGTTCCAGGGTCTGCGAGCTCGCGACTAATTACGACGGGAGATCAAATAAACCGTGAATATGCATTGCTTTTCGAGCTGCACTCGTGGGTCTCGGAGAGCTATTGCTTTTTGAGAGTGTTATATACGTTTTTTGTTTGATATAACTGACGAGAGTTATTGGGAAAGAAAGGGAAGAGGTGTACGAAGACGCGAGCTTTTTTAATTTACAAAGTAACTCGCGTCGCTTGGAAAGTTTCATAACGAGTTCGGTGGCGAGTGGCTTCTTTCTTTGGGAATGGTGCACTTAAATAAGGAAACGTTGCGAATGATTTTAAGCGTTTGATTAAGAATTTTTCTATTGACGGGAATCGAAAAGCTATTAATTCCGCATGGCTGTACTTGAGCATTTTTTTATAGAACTAATATTTCGTTCTGAAGAGAAATATGGATTTTACCAATACACATAATCGATGAATGCAAAATTAATATATATTCAGATACGTTCAATATAGTACTTCAGTGAAATTGTAATAAAAAGATAGTGTCCAAATGCTCCATTATAACCATATTTTGCAAAAATAAGTACTGGAGATAAAAATCTTAAAAAAAGTATGTTTCTCCCCGGTAAGAGAATCTTGTGCTTAGCTTCTTAACGTAGGAAAAAATACAAAAATAACTCTTCGAATCAAACAATTAAATACTTTACATATCCCAGTCAATTAAACATTGCACACACCGCTCTCTAAGGAAACAAATTTATCTCCCTCTCATCTCCTTCCTCGATAAAAGTGCCTCGCTCGATCATCGGTCTCTCCAGTGCGCGTGAAATGCGAATTTTTCGAGAGGCCAGACGCAAGCAAATTTCACCGCTCGAATTTCGTAGAGATGAAAAAGCTCTGCGCGCGCGACTCCTTCGTTGCTGCGAAATCGAAATGCCGCCCCGACGACGAACGCCAGCTGAAATGAAGCGTGAAATCATAAAACCACTAGACGCTCTCCTTTCGCGCCTGCGGATGAATGGCATATTGTGGTGAATTCGGCAGGTGAAGATGATACGGAAGCGTTATTGTCGATGATTCGGGAGAGTTATGCGTTATTAGTTTCTTGAATTACTGTATTTCGGGAGAGATCTATTTATTTTATTGGTAGTTTAAGTCGTTATCGTAGATTTTAGGATACTAACCTCTTTTGAGTAGCAGAATAAAGTATTTGACCTGGAAATGCTAATCTGGAGATTTGGTGCATGTGCTCTTTCGATTGTTGAGCTTAGTTTTCACGTTCAATCCTGAAATAAATTTTGTGTACTAAAGACGTGGTTTTTTCTTCAAAACTAGCCTATATCCGTGATTTCACAAAATTATTATATATTTATTACACTCTTATTAGCATAACATATTTCTTTTAAGAACTAAAAGAATAGCTTATAAAAAATCTCGAGTCGGAAAAGATAGGTAATTTTAAGCTGTTTCAAATGCATTATCACTAAATCGATGACATTATTTCTATATGATAAAACATAAAAACGCATCGCAAACAAAAAAAAATATTTTTGAGCCGCCTTCCTTAAAAAAACGAAAAAAATGAGCCCTGAAAATTAAATTTAACCGTGGATTATTCTAGATATGGTTCTACACATACATATACACCCACACACAACACACACACACACACACACACACACACACACACACACACACACACACGCGCGCGCACGTACGCACGGATGCACACACGCATCCATACAGACATTTTCTAAAAATAGTGTATTTTGATTCCAAATAGCCCAAAACATATTTCTAACATGTTTTTAAGAGAATTTTTTTGTTTACTATTACAAAGCTTCCTTTAGGTGGAAGAAAAAAAAAAGAACAGTGGCTCACAAACTTCAACGAAAAACATGATATGCAAATGCGAACGCTTCACTTTATGGTCACTCCAGTCTTTATAACCATAAAATGCAACAGCAGAAGTTCCTGGGTATATATGGGGGAGAGTCGCCCACTTTAGGACACTTCAGGATTTTTGTGTATAAAATCTTTGTTTATTCATCAAATTTAACTGAACAAGTCTTTTTTGGTAAATTTTGAAACAAAGAACTAGTATAGTTAAGGTTAATTAAATTTTTTTAACAATATTTTACAAAAATATTCACCTAAATGATTGAGTAAGTGTGTATACATATACAAATTACATATACAAATTATAAGTTATACTTTCTCGGGTGAATTTTTCGCTTGTCAAAAGATTATTCGATTATATTTCGTTTTCACAAATTAAGACTCTTTTACATAGTCTTTCTGAGTGATGAAAGTACAATCTCAAACTTTCTCCACAAGATGTTTCTTCAATCTTTACCCTTTAAATGACATAAAGCTTTAGGAATCTAGGCGTTAAAAAAGTGGAAATGGTATTGATGTTTTCGTTTCGTCGGTTTGTATTATAACATATAAATTATTATTATTATAATATATAAATTATATATTGGGTCTGAGGGTCACTATGCTCACAGTGACTTAATTCCTAAAGCTTTTGGATGCATGCTACGAAAATCAACCCTACAAGTACATTAATATTATCTCCACTTTTTTCACTCATAGATTCCTGAAGCTTTACGACATGTAAAAATATATAGGAAGTATCGAAACCAAGAGTGTCCCAGCCTGGGCGCCATTTGAAACGTGAACGATTTCTCCCTACATAATTCACATCTTTCCATGCATTCATAAAAAGTACCATAGAATGGAATATAAAGGAATCACCGTGGCAGTGCAATCACAACCTACACTACTACACCTACAATACTGCATCTGCAAGCAGATGCGCGCGAGGGCATCAGCGCCGGGGCTGAAGAAAGGGAGCCTAATTAGAGGTCATAGACGCCTTCAATTAACGTCGAGGAGAGAGACGCTCTCGCGTTCCGCGCGGATTATAATTAGCCAATTTATAGCGACCTGGCGCACACGACGCGGCCCGCGAGTAAGCCTCTCTCTCTCTCTCTCTCTCTCTCTCTTCCTCTCACTCTTCCTCTCGCTCACTCGCTCGCTCGGGGAAACGCGCCAAGGAGTAGTCGTGATTTAGATTAAGACAGAGACGGAGAAACTGGAAGGAGGAAGGAGCCGAGTCGACTTGTTTTCGGAGCGACGAGGAGGAAGACGCGCGCCGAGCGGAACTGACAGAAATTGACAGAGATAGAGAGCGAGAGCGAGAGTGGATGGTTCAGTGGTTTCGGCTCCCTTGACGGCCTGGCGCCCGCTCGCGCACAAAGGACGCGTAAGGACGATTCTAATCGAATATGATTATCTTACTCGCCCGTCTATCTATATCCGCTCGTCGTTGCGGGATGTATATACGCTCCCTCGGCGAGCTCGCAAATTACCACGCAGACGGATTTTGGGGTTGGAGAGGTGCATCTCGAGCTTTTTCGGACAGAGAGATGGAAATGCGATTTGGGTGGCTGAGATAAAGGAGGTATGGAAATTAAGAGGGTGGGGTTCGAGGAGGAGGTCGTTGAAGTGGATGGGGATTAGACGGGTGAAAAAGTTTTCGAGGGTCTGGAGGAGTATATATATGAATTAGTGGCAGAATCGTATTTAAAGAACTGAGTGGTAAAGGTGAAGTTTGATATAAGTATGGAATTACTTTTACTACGTTTATATATTTTTGCAGTATTTCTGCAGGATTGATTCACTACATTGCATCTATATGTTCTGTTTAATTACACAAAAATTGTATATTTTTTACGAATATCTAATTGTATTTTGATTTGCAGCTATAAGAATAAAGTAATAAAATTCTATCACTGTACTCAGTATCCCGTCATTAAAGGGAAAGCAATATTTAATTACCTCGGAACTATATTCAATAAATATGTGAATTTTTAGTTTTAGATTGTTAAATATATAGGAATTATGTCGAGGTTTAAATTTTTTAATTTTATAGTGTTTATAATTATCATTGTAATTATAATTATTATTATTTTATATTACATTTGTAAAACTAAATTTTATTTATAAAAAAATTTAGTATTAAATTTAAATCTTTTAATAAGCAAAAATTTACAATATTTTTAATTAACTAATTAATTAATTATATGTTGTAATTTATTCGTATATTAACGTTTGTAAATAACTGTATAAAGATAAAAAATGAATCATCAGTGCCTTCAATTTTACATATTTATCGTAAAAATTCTGTTTTAAAAGCTCCACCGTTACATCAATTTTACATTAAAATTGCAGAAGCCCATATAACACGATACGTTTAATTCATGCACGATCCACAATTTATACTTAAATATCCAGCAAAAAATTAAATCCACAACTGCTTGCACGAGGTAAATTTAAACACAAATCAGCCTTTTAAAAGCTACATCGATCCCCTACACAGCCCATTCACCGTTACTCCGCCTATAAAAAGCCCTACCCTCTCCTCCCAGCGCTCAATTAATAAACCGATATAACACCCAACCTCCCCATATTTGATATTCCCACTCACGAGCCAACATCAATCGCCATAATATTCGCCCTCGGAGCCATCGATTTTCACCCGCAAAAATAAAAAAAATAAAAAACTCCCCTCCAGTCAGTTCATTACAGAATGATAAAAACGGGAGCCGCGCTTCGCGATTCGTTTTTCCAGCCTTTGAAACAACGCGCGGCGCTCCGCAAACTTGATCGCGAGCGCGTGCTAGGATAGCTCGACGCGTGGAAAAACGATTCGGTGACGCGCGCGAGGGGGGGAGGCTTTTTTCAATGGACAGACGCGGCAGGGCGCGAGCACAATGGGCCGCCACGTTATACTCTCTCTCTCTCTTTCTCTTTCTTCTCTGTTTTTCGCTCTTTCGCTCTTTATTTTGCGCTCTTTATCTCGCTGTGTTTTTTTGGCCTCCTCTTTTTGCCTTTCACGCCTCTTTCACGCTCGCGTGCCTTTTCCTATTTTTAGATGGGTTTTTCGGAATGTTTGCGCTTGGCGCTCGATGGCTTTTTCGATAGATAAATTATGTGGTGTGCCGTTAAAGGGAGTCTGTAAATATCTTTAAAACAAAGATTCAATGGCTAATGTATTTTTATGTAAAAATATATTATTTGTTATATATATATATATATTACTTGATTTTTTACACAGATTTGAATATATTTTACAAAAAGCAAAATTAATCTTTATTTGAAAGTGAATAAAATGGTTTATTTTGTTTAAGATTCATATAGTTTTATGAATTCGGAATTTGTTAACGAATATTATTGAATAAAATGTTATCTCTCAAAACCAACCTATATGATTATTTAAAACCGAAAGATATTGACTTTGAGAGACAACTTTTTGTGCATTAAATTTTGTTTTTAAATGTCACGTTCATAAACTATGTATTTTGATAAAAAAATAAGAGCTTTTGAAATTTCAAAAAGGACTTTTTTTACATTTTGTAAAACATTCAAATCTATCCATAAATCAAGTCATGCCAAGTGATGGATGATTTATTTTTACATAAACCCTAAAAACACAAGGTCTTTATTCGATCGAAAAAAATATAGAAAGCTTTTTGGAGAAATAAACTTTAAATGTGATATTTATGTAGTGCTTCAAAACAACTATAACTCATTCTGTTCTTAAAATAATTTAGCAGTGACATATTAAGTAGATACTTCTTTACAGCAGGCAGTTACATTTTTTTATATCTAACTATATTAGCGGTTTACCTTCCATCAAACAAAAAAGTTAAATGTTTCATAAATCATTTTTAGCAATTAAATATATTTTGTGCTCAGCATTCCATGTAGGGAATTAATTTATTTTCATTTTTGATAGATATATATTGATTAATTATAACGTATGCACGGAATTTTGAAAAATGGGCTTGCGTGTAAATTTAATAAATGGCTTAAATATAATCGAAACCTATTTATTCTCATTTTAATTATAAGTATAATTTATTACAATTTAATTACTCACCCATTAGTATTATTAACGAGTATCAAATTAATATAATCATTGACGAGCTACTGCTACGTTATTAAAATAATTATATAACGTATTTAAAAAAATGGTTTTAAATTTCGACTGATAATATATCAATTGCTTTACTAGATCTGCATTAATTCACATGTATGCATGTGTTTAGTATAACAAAAATGTAATCTCACAGTTCTTAAGGGAAGGTTATACTTCAATATACTTTACTTTAATCAATATACTTTAAAATAATTTATAAATAATAAAATGAATTTATATAATTTTTTTTTGCATAATTGTATACATTAATTTTTGAATAAATAAAATTGAATCTGGAAAAGTCTTTTAATGCAACAATTTTTTTTAAACTGCTTCCAAAAATACCATAGAGCGATATTAAATTTAAAATGCATTTTTTATAGTATTAATACAATTCTTGTTGACAAAAATGCGATGTTTAAAAAATATTAATAAATTATAGATAGCAATTAATTGAAAATTTTACGTACTAAATCGTTTTATGTATTTCTCTATAGTCATTTATGGAAAATCATTTTTTCCATAGTATAATAATTAAGATTCTATAAAAACTATTGCGCATAAATTTAATAAAATGAAACATTTTTTTAGGTTAAATATCCATAACTTCGTCAAACGAAAAGTAATTCCAATAAAATAAATTTGAGGTTTTTATACGCTATAGATCTCTTGTATACACTTTTAGAATTTCTGTACAAAAGAATTTCATGAAAAAAAAAGTCTCCACTGGTATACTTTTCCCTCAGTATATAAAAATTCCGAGAATACGATTTTCAATAATACAGTTACAAAGCTCTCCCGCTCCAAATCCATACGTCCATTCTGTCACACTTTCTCCAATACAATGGAAGCATCTCCCGGTCAGTTCGTCCTGCGCTACAAATTCAAGCGCGCTCGCGCAACTTTTATACCGCTTTCACTCTCTCTCTCTTTCCCTCAAGAGAGAGAGAGAGAGAGAGAGAGAGAGAGAGAGAGAGAAAGGGACAGGCCTTCGGTCTAACCTGCATTATCCGCGCGCGCCTGGGGGAATATTGCAAAAGTTCACACACAAACGTACACATACACACATGTACAGCTGGAATGCGGCCTGCAGATATATACGACGACGTTTATCTTGAAAGAGAGAAAGAGCAAGAGTGGGCCAATCGCACGTGCCGGACGTATTGACCGTTCGGTTAACCCTCTCGTCGAGCGTCGTCGTATATCCCCCTTTTTTTCCGGTTATGATCTTCCATCTCTCTTTCTCCTTTACCTCTCTTCGTTCTTTTTCCCGGCGTTCGCCTTTTTATCGTTTATTCCTCTTTTCGTTCGTCGTCGTCGTCGTCCTCTCCTTTGTTTTGTCCGCGATGGATTCCGCAAAGACTCGGTATTTCAATCGACGAACGCGTCGCCGCCGACCGGGAGCAGTGGAGGAGAGATACATATATATATATACTTTTATAAGCTCATCTCCTGTGGTCTTTTATTGAGGGAATTTGAGGTAATACGCGAGAGGGGTTATATGGGTACACCAAGGTTTCACCCCTCCTCCGTTTATTGGAGCTTTTAGTCTCTTTTTTCGATTTCAGCGCGCGGTGGATTTTTATTTATTGAGTTGTGGTCTTGGTATTTCGCAGTGTGTATTGCTAGGATGGTAGATCTATGACGTATATATAGTCTTATCGTTCGTAGTTTAGTTGTAGAGAAAATAGAGAATCTCGGACGAGAAGAGGAAGACTTAATGAGATTTGAGAGAAACGGAAAATTTACTTTTGAGAAGAGTTGAAAGATAACAAAATTACTCTGAATTTCTTGATGTTTCTTGAATTTGATTATAGATGCGCTAAATTGCATTAAAAAAAATTAAAACTATCTTACAAAAGCAGAATCTTGTTTGGTGTGCAGTCCAAGCATAACCTCAAAATGTCATTCGAATTCTAAAAAGAAATTTTAGCTTTTTTGAAGGCTGTTCTATTTATGTTAATTTTTTGCTAGTTACGCTGAGAACTGAATATTTCTTAATAATTAAGAAATCTGACCTAACCTCACTAGTCGACAGTTGAACGTACATTTCTTAATCGTAATTCGAACGAACCTCATTTTCCATTTACTCAAAGTACAGATATTCTTCTCACTCTGCACAAAAAAAAAAACCAACAGAACTAGGCTACCAAACACGATGCATTTCCACCCAAAACCAATGTCGCAACTATTAATTTCCTCGTTGCCGCGCAAATCCACGCCAGGTGTGTATGCTTCTATACACACACTCCGTACACATATACACAGCCATACTTTCCGCCGGCAATCTCTCATCGCCCTGACGGTTATCGCAAGACAATTATTCCGCTCTCCGTACTACTGTTGTGCGCCAAGACGTACTTCACTTCCATTGAGCCAACACTGCTCGCGGAACAGCGGCGGAATGCCAGTTCCGCCGTTGGCTCAGCGCAAACACGTTATACCGCCAGACAGATATAACTGGCGCGCGCTGGTGCACGGTATCCTGCGCGCCCGCTCGTCGGAGCTAACAAAGGGTGGATAAGATTTTTCTGCAGAGGGTGGAGGGACTGGAAAAGTGGGCTGTTTAAAGATCGTTTGGAGGATTGAGGATGTGTTTTTAAGGAGCCGAGGTTTGAATTTTTTGTGGTGATACTTGTAATGTCAATGAAGTGTTCCGTTTGAGTACTTGAAAATATAATGAACAATCATTAGTACAAATTATTTAGATAATAAATAATAAGAATAGGAAAAAAATCAAATTAGAATGTAATTTTATGATGAAACACGGTGGTATAAAAAATACGATGTAGGAGTCTGCATTCGGCTTCGACATCTCCTTAAGAAAAAATTAGACAGTACTCAGAAAATTTAGTAGTAGTAAATGGTTAATAAGCTGTCAATATTATTATCTGGGTTGTTTTTGATTAATATCTCCACAAATTGACTCGATCAAAATCGATAAATGCATCAAAATTTAAATCCACTAATCAGCGATAATATTTGAGCTTTTGAGAATAATTATCCCAATCGATCATTGCCTATCGATAGATTTTTCAATTAGAAAAAGGCTCTAAATTGATGACCCAAACTAACTTCTCCAAACTCAGTTCAATCAGAGGTCATAATATACAAAATGTTTTCATCGGATTGAAATATCGTCAATCATCTTCAATGCCAATAATAGATCAACAATTCTTGAATTGAGTAAGTTTTCCTATTTACCTTTCATTAATTAAAAACACCAATCGGTCATACCTAAACTGTCAACGTTTGAAAATAGAAATCACTCCTCGTCAGAATTCCGCATCAAGCCATCAAATCACTCGGAGCCCACATCCAAGCACCTCGTACAAGCGCACAAACACACCAACACTGCACTCCCCCTCGCGGAGGCATCCAAATAAGTCTACGAGAGCTCGCTCTCGCTTCGACCCTCCCGTGCGCGTCTCGTGCCACAAAGCGTCCGTCCCGCATCCTTGACTCTGGCGAACCGAGCCGAGATGCGGGCAGCAGTAGCAGCAACGGCACATCGCTCCCCGGCAATTATACTAATGGAGAGAAGACGCGCGCGAGCTTCAGCTCCAGCTACGTGTATAAAGGAACGGAAGAAAATGCTGGCGGCTGCGGGGGAGGGAGAATGTAGCCGCGCAAAAAAAGAGCGAGCGAGGCGTGCCGAAGAGGCCCGGGGAAGAAAAGTGCACGCGAGGGTGGAGTAAAAGAAGGGGGGAGAAGAGCGCAGGGGGCTTTTTCTGAAAGAACACCGGTAGGATGAGCCGTGAGGGTAGTAGACTAGGTGGTGGGATTATGTCTGTGGATGTTTGTGAGAGGTGTGGGCACATGGGTGATTCTGCTAGGATGGATATTCTCGATGTCTTTTATTTGTAGGTTGTATTTTATACAACTTCACTTTGTTAGGTTTCGAATGTGTGTATACTGGGATTTTTTTGGAATATTTGAGAATGGACTACTCCTGGAGGGAAAGATTCTCCGAATGATGGATGAGAATACCGATGAGTGGAGAAAATCGCAGAATCAGGAACGGGGAAATCTAACATTTTAGAGTAACATTTAAGATTCGAAGACTAGGAGATCCTAGGCAGGTAGCTAGATTGGAAAGTAACAGAAACAGAAATTTTTAGGAATTTTGGAACAACGTAAGGTCTTTGGGTAGACTAAATAGATACCCCAGATAAAGAAAATGGATTTACAAGAAGTCAGGTATATCCAGGTTATTTGGATAAGATTGACATAGAGTAGAGAGGAGTGACATGAATGTGTTGACGAGGTTATAATATTTCTAATTCTTAACAACTAGTGAGCGCCGTGGTGATGATACTACTCGTCAGCTTACTACCATAATAATTATAATGCATAGTAACTGTTTCGGCACAAAACAGCATTCACGAGAGGAGAAATTAATAATACAATCACAGTTTAAACTTTCAAAATTATATTTATTAAAATGCCTAGCCAATATATTTCTGTGACGCATTTACGCTAAAAAGCCGATGCTTTCCCTAATAGTCACATGATGTGAACCATACGAAAGTCTAAACTGCACTGCCTTGTTGTTGTCGAGAGCGCCGACGTTGGCCCTTTTTTTACGACCTTCTCTCGGGAAATGCATTTGAGACAAAGAACACATGCTCAACCTTTACGCGTAGCCGATTTCATTTGGTTCTTTTTCTTTCATAACGCTGTAGTTAATACATTGCATCACTTTAGCACTGCATATTTATTTATTATCAACTTAACATTATTATATTCGCCGTCAATTTTACTTTACAATAATTATCATTATTTCTCTCAGTAGCAGTAACAGTAGTATCAATTATACTATAAAATAAGAATACCCGATGTCCATTAGCTAATTTTACATGGTGAATTGAAACATGTCACATTTGAAGCCTCTTTAGAAGCTTCAAAACTTACATCGCGATCTTCAAAGCCCAAGTGCTTTCCATGCTCAACTTTTCTTATAATAGTTCATACTTTCTCATAATTATTCACAAGTTTGTTCAGTATATAACCTTACGTCAACCTATTACACCAATATATTTCACACTAAGTAACCTTAAACGCACTGCTTCAGAACAAAAATCACCCTTTTTCGTAGAATCACCCATATACAGCTAAGTAGCTCGCGCCAGAGCGTAGTTTCGGAGCAGCACGCCAACAGCGGTATGTTAGACTGCGGGGGTGGGCACCAAGGTTTATGCAAGAGGAGTAGGCGGAGGTGATGCCTCGAGGATGTGTCTGTTGCGAGTCGGCGCGGCAGCGGTCTGTTGGCTACGTTCTGTACGCGTGTGTACAGTTGGTGTCAGAAGTGGGATGCGCGCGGGAATCGTAGCGATGGAAACGGCGAAGATGGGATGGGAAACCGAGCTGAGCTTGGCTTAGCTGATGCGGAGGAATGGGGGGAATGTTGATGCTAAGGCCGGCTGGAGTCTTTTAATGGGATTATAATTTTTTTAATGGGTTCATCGTAGAGGGAATTTTTTGTATGAAGATTATAGAGAAATTTATGGTGGGAGTTAGTTTGACTTAAGGTGAAACTGTTGAGGCTGTTTGACTAGCTGATGCTTTTTACCGGTGATTGTTAGAAATTTTGCCATACTGCGTGGTGGTATTTGTCTAATTTAAAAATAATTCCTATTCGTGATTGGATATTTTAGTCATATTTAGTTAAAATTCGCTACACCTACTCAATAGTACATTACTGAACAAAAGATATAGCTGAGATAGATATATTTTAGGTAAAGTCTATAAAAAGAAGGAGCGTCAAAGTTAGTTATAGAAAGAGTGAAGAATTATGGTTTCTTAACGCCATCTATTTTATATATGAATAATAATTCAATAATCTTTTGCAAAGAGTTTTATTATAAAGGGATGTCCAAGTCAATATAACGTACAAATTTTCTGTCTGCAAATATGATCCGATAAATGAATAATTGATTGTAGTTAAACATACACACTGAAATTACGCAGAACCATTACCAACCATCTTTACAAGAAACATTCTTCAGGAATTTTGATTCTTCAAGTATTCAAAATTATCTTCTAATTCTTCCGTACATTTATCCCAGCATCAAAATAGCTCAAAACGGCATATTTACCCTAAATTTCCAGCTCCCCTCACTTTCAACGACGACTGTACACACGTCTAATGCGAGCTTCAAGGAAGAGGCGAGAGTAGCGGAGGCAGCAGCAGCAGCAGCAGCAGCAGCCTTCAACTCGGTCCAACCTCCAGCTCTGCCGCCCGAAAACGGCAAGCAAGCAAGCCGAGAGTGAGAGAGACAGACAGACGCACAGAGATATCCCACTCGCCTAGAGCTTTAATGAATGAGTAGCAGAGCGGGCCGGTGGCAAAAGTGCTCGCGCAGCGCAAGAATGCGCGCCGCTGAACCGCCTGCCACTCTAATGAAAAGTATACTTAGCCGGGTACTTTGATCTTGCGTAAAAAAGAGCGAGATAGATAGAGAGAGAGAGAGAGAGAGAGAGAGAGAGAGAGAGAGAGAGAGAGAGAGAGAAGCCAGGAAGCTGGAGGCAACAACTCTACGTCCACAAGGAACATCATCCTAGTTGGACTACTGCTGCTGGCCACTTTTGCTCGCCGAGTCCCTTGGCTCTCTTTCGATTCTTTTTACGGTCCTTCCTTCCTGCCTTTTTTTTCAACCTTCCCTTCGAGCTTCGTACTCTTCTCCTCTGGCTAGTTTTTCTTTTCTCTTTTTCTCTTTTTTTATTTCAAAAGGAGATGAAAGGAGGGGGCATTACTCGACGATAATTGCACGGATAGATTTGCGGGGGAGGAGAGGGGGAGAGAGTTTACTTTATTCGCGAGGCCGCGGCGGCATCGTTGTTTTTCCTGGGCTTGGGTTGGTAGTGGTTGATGGAGAATTCGTTCGTCGTTCTTCCATTTTTTTTTATACTTTCTTGAATCTGCTGAAGCTTTACGGTTGGTGCGGATGCGGCTGCTCAGAGCGAAGGAGTTTTGACTGTCCGATTCGGTATTGACATAAATTTTTTTTTTTACGTCGGAATCTTACTGGTTATGCTTTGCTTTCTTGGTTAATATTTTGCTTTTTATGGCTTTTTTCGATTTTGAAAATTGAGAAGTTTTATTACTCTCATCAGTCGTGGATAAATATTTAGACAAAAAAGCTTACGTCGTAAAATTTTACTCACATTTTCTCACTATCATCTGTCAAAGAAGCAAAGCTTAAAATATCTTTGTACGGTATCTTGGATACTCAAAAAATATTCAGTCTATTTATTTCTATGATAGATATTAATAACATACTTATAAGTCTATCTATTATGTCTTACATATGCCTTAAACGTGTTTTTAGTAAAGAAACTTGTTAAGGAATTACAATCTGTTACAAATTCATGGAGTAAATATTAATATTCATAAGAAATTTAACAATTTTGTCAGAGATGCTTGTTTGGCTTTTTCAGTAAAGCCATTCTTTCTTCAAACACTTATGACCTTTCAAAATATAGACCTACGAAAGCAAAGAAGGTGAGGGGTATATATCGACGTCCCTTACGAAGATTAGCACATTTCAGATTTCTCAAAGACGCCTAGTTCATTTCAAAGGACTTTTGCAAAAACTAGCACTTTTAAGATTTTCTGATTGTTACCAACACTTTCTTAGATCCTCTGAGAAACTTATAATTTTTGTCTGAAATTCTGAAAATCGCTAATTTTCGTAAGAATGTCCTGATAAGAACTAGGTGTTTTTGAGTAATCTGAAATCACAGGCAAGAAGTATTGTTATCATATTTTAAATGCGTTTTTAATGACTGAATTTTGTACTTGGATTAAAAATAACACCTTAAGTGGGGAAAGCACTACGGATTATGGTGAAACAAGACATAAAATTCATTTTTACTAAACGTGGGATGATCCAGTGTTGTTCCACCACTCCTCAATTGTAATAATATAATTTTTTTTCCACTTTAATTTTCTATCACTTTCTAAACATTTTCTTTTATTAGCCTATACAATAAGGTAGAAGCTTTAATAGAGACAACAACCCATCACTAAAGTAATACATTAATAACTACTTTCTAGCTCCTAAATACCAATAAATTCACATTTACCCATTTCATCCCTTATTACTCTCTCCCTCCCTCTTAACACGCACATACACACACACACACACACACACACACTCACGATCATCCTCAGCGTTTACTCAGCCATAAAGCCCACCTAACCTCCCTCTCCAATCCAAGCTTTCTCTCCTACATATACTTTACATCTCCTCAATACAACCACCAACCCCCCGTACCCCTTCCCAGCAAATTGAAATCCACCAACATCCACCCAGCGCACGTACGCACGCAGCGGCCACTTAGCCGGAAATGGCGCGTACACCCGTAAACAGACTAGCCCTCCGATCATATATTGACAGTAGCTACGACGACGACGACGACGACGACGGCGACGAGGACACATATGGGCGCCAGTGCAAGCGCCAACTGTACACGCACAAGGAGACCGGAGAGGAGGCTGTTTGCGCAAATCCTTCGCGCCTGTGTGAACTGCAAGCGCTAATTAGTCGCCGAACCGCAGTTTAGAGAGACAGCGTGTGTGTGTGTGTTTGCCCGGAGATATGCAGGAATTTCCTAGCGAGGCTGAAAATGTGTGTGCAGGATGTGGGGTGGGTTGACCGCTCGCTCGCTCGTGTGATTTATTCATTGGCGATTATGAGGATGGTGCGTGGATGGGGGATCAAAGACGCGTTGCGGGGAGTTGAATTTGGAGAGGAATGTTAGGGCGCGTAAATGTTTCAGAGTGAATGATGCGGGGATGGGTCCTTTGTTGCTGGGTGTTCGTGTAATAGCGGGATATGGAGATCCGTGTAATTTGTTCCGATCGCTTTTTTAGTTTTGAAAAATGTTTGTAAGTTATTTTATGACATCTATCTTATGTATTTACTTTACTCTCGTATTTTTAGGTGCAATAGGAATAGTGAATATGGTGAATTTACGATAAGAGGTACCCGGTTGAAATTAAATTTGCTATAAACCGAACTAGGAATTGGTTCTTGGTAGAAATGTACAGGCTCTTGTGGTGATTTATTCGGTTAATATGAATCCTCGTTTGTACGAATTACGAATTGATATTCAATCTCTGAAATATTATATGCGCGTAAATCTCTTCGCTTTATACGAATCCAGCGAATTTTAGGAAAAGGATGAAAGTAATAATAAAGATGAAGAAAATAAATGATACAATCACCTATACATGATCAAAATAACATTATAGATATTGAATTATTATTCAAAGATTTATTATATAATATTTCAAAATAATAAATACATATTAAATTATTTTTAAAATATACACACGATATGCTATTTAATTATTATTAAAAATTATACCTTATTAAATTGAGCAAATGATTTATAATTTATAATTTAATTTCTATATTCAAATAAAAATTTCGATCATGAGAACAATTGATAATTCAGTTAATAGAAATTCCGTTAGCTATCGATTGTCCGTATAACGGTTTCTAAAATTCACTCACTACGTCAAAAATTTGATATTCCCCATGAACCACCAACCTCCACCAAGCACCAAATTTTCCCTCCGCTCCAAAACATTCTCGTTGCACCGACCTGACGCTCAAAATCTCCCACAACCATTTATTCTTTTGGTGCGTTTTCGGCGACTAATTGGACATCGAGAAGCCACCGCTGGGCTTTTTTCCGCGAGCAGAAATCTCGCCGCCGAGCGCGCGTCGAATATGAGGAAAAGTTGGACCGTTAGCAAAGCTCGGACTCTCGGAGGGGAGAAGCGGCCACGGAGCGCAGGAAACTTTTCGTTTCCCGTACTCTCGCGGCCACTTCTGACTCTAATTACGGCTCTTAATATTTTTTGCTCCAGCTCACTTTTTTGACGATTTTTTTCTTCTCCGCCTCCCCTTGAAGAAACTTTGAAGGAGGTCCGTGATGATGGTAAATCGACGCGGAACTAATTATTTTTCAATCCGCGGTGGGGCTGCTCTTCCCTCGCTCTTTCTCTTGGAATTATTGAAAAGGGGCTGTTGTGGTTTGTTTCGAAGGCTTGTTTAGCGGTAATTCTGCCGGAAATTCAATAAACAGCACTTGTTTAATAATAAAAACATCGTCGCTGTTGTGCTGTAATTTTCTGAAAGTTAAACCAACATTTGAAGAGCTTAAGGAAAGTTTACGAATATATATATATATATATATATATATATATATATATATATATATATATATATATATATATGTAATGGCGAGTCTTGTTTAATACGAAATTATTGATTCCATAATAAATTACGAAATAGTCACTTTATAAAATCGTCGTCGTCTAAACAAAAATTACATAACCTTATAGAAAATAAGCCAGTCTGTCTGATTAGCTTATTAGCTTATAACTATAGATCAGTTACCTAAGAATAATCTCAAAATATCTGTTAATCGTAGCTAATAATAAAGTAAGATATAGTCGAGTCTCGGGGACTGAAAAGACTCGGAACTAAAACTCTTGGGGACTGCAATGTGTATTTAGTATAGGAGCTTTTCAGTTCCCGAGGTATCCCCATGTATAAGAGCATTGCAGTTCCCACGTAATTTCAGTTCCCGAGTTCCCAGTTCTCGCGACTCGACTGTAATGGAAAACCTGTGACAACCAATACAATAATTTGAAAAAACTGTTTTTTCATTAAATACTTATAGAAGTATAGGTATTGTAAGTTACAAAAAATATATTACTGTAAATAAGTCATTCAAAGAAGTAATTTATAACAATAATTTATAATAAAAAAACGTAATTGTAAAGTCCATGCATAGTTTTCTTTAAATAAATTACCCTTTAACCTCACTTTTTAACAAAATGTTATACCAATTAAATTGACGCAGTATTAATTATTTTAAAAATTTGTAAAATATTTTTTATGCTTAGCTTAATTATATATTTCTTATTATATATATATGACTATTGTATTACTATTACAATTTAATGTATTGTAAATAATACACAATTTATAATGATAATCATATTTTCTTAAGTATCATAAGTATCATCCAGATTTAAATCAGCTGTAACCTCCATAGCCTGTTGTTTGAATCGGGGCCTTCTTGCCAGAACGTTAAATACAAATCAACTGCTTTTCGAAAATCTGTCTAAAACCTATCTAATACATATCTAACCTACCTACACTTTTACCAGGCTCTAAACTACCAAAAACAATACATCCCAGCAATAACCCAAAGTGCAACCTCGCCCCTCTACACCGCCCCTCGAGCCCGTTAAAAACTTTCATTTTTCCCCGTGCGAAAAAAGAAATTACGAGCACCCGCCCCTTTGCACGCTGCGTTACTCAAAGTCATGGGAATGAAAGATGATTCGCAAAGAGTGACCTGTCGTCTAACTCAGCATCGTGCTGAATAATCCCGCGGGAGGCAGGCAGCCAGGCACGGGCACTTCCCCGAGGCCCAAGAGTCAATATTTCCCTCGTCTCTTATCGTAAACTCAATATAAGAGCCTTATATTTTATGCAGCGCGAGCGCCAAGCCGCGGCACCCGTGTATAGAGACACATCGTTCGAGACTTATTCCGTGTAAGTCAAAACCCACTCACCTTAATGGCTGCCGCTCTACTCCCGCTCTCCCTCCCCCCTCCCCCGACGTCAGACAGACATTTTCATGGTTTCAATATAGCCGAGAGCTTCTTCTTCTTCTTCTTCCTCGTCTTCTTCATCTGGTTCTTCTTGGATGTGTAGCGTATAGCTTCTTCTTTTTCTCTCTCTCTCTCTCTCTCTCTGTCGTCTTTATGCTCGCGCGGCGACACGGGAGGGGAATTTTTTTTTCTAAGAGCCGTGGAGCTGTCAGTGTGAGATATGACCTAGATAAATATTTTTGTATTAAATTGTCACTTGCGCGGGGAATGAGTATGCGCGGGGAATGCTTGGCTCGCGAGTTTCGAGGTTATTTGCCCAGTTTCTTGGAGTCTGGGGGTTGGGTTGTGTTCTATTGGATTTTGGGTCGAAATGTTAATAGAGCTTTGTTTTTGAAAAATAATTTTGTAGCTAACTGAAAGTAGGTTGCTAGAATAAGTATAAGTATGTGAACTTCAGAAATATTTTTTTATTGAATTGTCACTTTCTAAAGAAATAACCGGGCAGTGAATGTTTGACCTACATGATATTTGCTCTTTGGTCTGGAGGTATACTATAGGATTTCATTTTAAAATATTGATTCCCTTTGTTTCTGAAAAATAATTTTGTGTCTAAGTATAAATGTAATACTAGAGTACGTACACGAACTACAGAAATACTCTTTTTATTGAATTGTTATTTTCTAAGGAAGTAATTGTGCAGGGAATGATTGACTAATAAGTTATTTACTTCTAAAGTCTGGAGGTATACAATTGGATTTTATTTTAAAATATTAATAGCATTTGTTACAGAAAAGTAATTTCATATGAAACTAAAAACATTCTATTAAAATAAGTACGCAATTATACCAAAAGCATGTTACACAGTATATACTCACGTATTTTTCATACATATTACAAAGAGGAAGCAATTTTTTTATGACTATGTAGCACGGTATTATGCTCCAAAATATGAAAATCGTATAAAGTGTACTTCAAACAGCTTATTTTCCAAACTTTTTATAATTATATTTTTACTTTCATTAATATTTGCGCAATTCCAAGCAAAAAATTACAGTATAAAACAAAAATGAAAAAATTCACCGTCCACTGAAACCATTCAAAACTCCATCAAGCCTATCGCCATATAATACGACGACAAACGCCCGCACGCGCCGGCAAAATTGCCAAGAAATGGAACGATCATCAGATAAAAACTTCCACATTTTCAATTAAACCGGCCATTAATCGCACAAATTGCTCGCTTTCGAACCTATAACGCGAAGATTTATTACACCCTCCCCGGCGCCTCGCGTGGGTTAATTCGTAATTATACCGGAAAAACGGACATCCGATCGCAACGATACACAGAGAAGAAAAAAAACGATTAATCGACAAGACAAGATCAAATATGACGAGCACGGTCCGATATGTACACTCGCTGTTACGGGGCTTTGTACACCCTCCGCAATAACATTTAGCGCGCTAATCGACAAATAAAAGGGAGCCGCGATATTCGCTCTTTTTTGTGCTCTCCCCTTCAGCGTTTCTGTTTGCTGACCAAACGCGATCGACCGCGGGCCGAGTATTATACGTGTGTTTTCGTGTTTTTGGGAGAAACAAACGGTGCGGTTTTGTTCGACTTTTTCTCTCCATTGTGTGGGTTTATGATCTTTTGATTGAGAGATTAGCCCGCGTAATAATGCTGTAACGAGTAATCGATTTTGAAATTAAATGTTTGTTTTTGTTCAAGTATAAATATGCTGTATTTTAACAAAAAGCAGTTGAAACATGTTGTTAAACCTCGTTTACTGTCATAAACAAGTTTAGTTTGCTATCGAAATACGACATAAATTTCTGCATCCAAGAATGTGTTACATTTTTAAAATTCAATTTCAAAATTCGAATATGCGCGTCGTAAATATTTCTTACGACCAAAATTCATTTTCACCCTCAAAATTCGACTTCAAAATTCAATCTACATTTAACCGAATCTTAATCTTATGTATAAAAAAGTAATTTATCCGTGTATCATTATATTTCGAATTATTCTCATTTAATCTCCAGTTAACCATAAATCACGAGCAAACAGACACAAGTAAATAGTTTATCAAAAGCCCTGACTTAAATTCAAAACTCGCTAAAAAATGCTCAACGCGCCACTCTCTCTCAAAATAAAAAAAATCCAACCGCTACGAAAAATACGCCTGTCAGCGCTCAATTATGCACCACTCGCCGCGTGTCCCGACTGGAAAATCCTCGGTTTGATTTATCGAATTTCGCGCGCGACAGCCGTCGCTGCATTGATTCCCACGAGGTAAGGCGAGTGCAGGTAGCCGAGTGTGTGTGTATATATATATATATACGTGCGTCTTCCTTTCTCCCGCGAATCAAGCGTCCTTATGTCCTCATTTGCATATTACAAGGCGCGAGCTGAGACTGTAGACAATGCGGAGAATTTAGTTTATTGAAAGAAGGGGGTGGGGTGAGGTCTGTGATTGATAGGCGAGGAGGAGGAGGGGGATGAAAAATATTTTGATGGTTTTAGAGGTTTAAATTTAGAGGAAAGTATTTTGAACTGATTGTTTTCGTGATGATTTGGAAGATATGCGTACGTTTATATGTTTGGTTAAATTGGAAAGCTCTGATAAAATTATAATAACAGATTATGATTAATCCCTTCCAAGTTTCAATAATAAAAGCGCTATGTAATGAGATTTTTGTATTGAGGTTGTTTGTTCATTTCTATTAATTTTCGAATTTTGTGCTAAATCTATAAATCATAAGAAATTCTAATGAAATTACTTATGCTAGTATTTCCGATATGCTCTTTCCAAATTCAGTGCCAGAATTAAGTTCACTCAACGAGAAAATTTAATATGGAAGTCAAAATATAAAAATACCTTAAATATCTATATTTTTCTAATAATTCAATGTGACTCAATTGTCTGTTTTCGAAACCCTATATAAAAATATTCTTTCGATCAGTGTTATGCCCGTGGTTAGAAGGACGAATATATTCGTCCTAGCAGTTTTGTTCATAACGTTTGATCTTTTTTAAAAACGTCCGAGATATATGTACATTATTGTGATATAAAGTCCAATTTTCTATTAAGATTGGTGTAAATTGTAGAAAAATTGAAGAAAAGTGACTTCACAGAAACGACTTCTTGGGTAGAAAATATTCCGCAAGGGGATTTAAGTGCAACAATTTCGCCCAGTAATGGAACAGTTTTATATCAAATTCATACACTTTTCCATTTGAGAAAGAGCATTAAAAATGAAATAGAAATTTTCTAGTTGTTTTCTCTTTGAAGCTGCCGTATGGATGTTCCCATTTAGATACGGGCACGGTAATACTAGGAAAAGTAATTTTCAAATAGTCATGATTTATAGATTTCTTTCATATAAAAGTATCAATTGGTTCTAAAGTTATTCACAATTAAAAATGGAAACTAATGGAAGCATCTTAAATTGTTAACAACTCTGAAATAGATCAGTATTTCTTCCCAAAACGAACCTTATTAAATTAAAATTCCCAAAACTGCTGCAACACGTATCCCATATATCTGCTAAAACTAAAGCTCCCAAAACTTTCAGAAGATTTCCAAACCCTACAAGATTTCCACCTCCCTACAAGATCCCCAAAATCAAAAATCCCCAAACTCCCCAACTGTGTATCCTCTGTCTCAAATCCTCCCCCGCGAAGTTTCCCCTTTGAGCCCCACGAAAACCCCCGCCTCTCCTCTCTCTTCGCTTCAATTTTGATAAACTTCTCGCGTTCGACTACGCTCGGCGCATCGCTGCGAGACGTCTCGGGCCCCGGGGCGATTTCTCACGGGCTTCTCTCTCCCCGCGCTGTGGAAATTTCTGCAGGAGACCGACCTTCGCCGGCAGACGACGACGACGACGCGCGGCTGACAATGTCGCCGGCGCCCGGATCAAAGCTCCGACGGGGCGCTTGTAAGCTCTCCGCTCCGACCTGTGCGTCGTGGCTAGACAGAAAGTGAAAATACTTTGCGCATTCTTGGGTCGAGCGCTGGGGGAAAGAGTTTCGTTTATATTTTTGTGAGCGGGGACTGGGGGAGTGAAATTATGAGAGTTTGGTCGGACGGTGGGTTTGGATTTGCGTGTCGTGGTTTAATTAAGTTTTGTGGGTAGAGATGGTATAGGTGTTTGGAATGAATATAGTAATGAATACAGTATTTGGTTTAGTTAATCTTAATTTGACTGTTTGATGAAGACATTGTAGCATGCAAAGTGTATAACCTATTTCTAATTTTTTTGTTACAGGTAAGCATAAGCCACACTTCATATCTAATTGCGGTGAACTACAAAGTAGTAAGTGAACTTATAATTATTTATATGTATCTAGGTGTATTTGAGATTATTGCTGATTTGTACGAAACTGTCACTTTTATTAAGAGTATGAAAGCACAGATTGCTACCTTCTTTGGATTAATACATTTTTCAGGGTTCCTTCAGTTACAATAGAGTGTAAATTTCTAATCTTTCAAATACTATTTTATATTACACTTGCGGTAGAATATAATTAAACGTAAATCGTATTATTACCATCGAAGTAACCATTCCATCAAAAGACAGAGTTAAAAGAGTATTTATGAAAGTCAAAATTATGTATATTGTAAGACTTCGGAAGTCGGAAGTTATTAATTAGCTAGATTACTTTACATTCTGAAATGGTTGTGTTGTTACCAACCGTTGATACCACCAAAATGACATTTTAAATCTTTATATTCCTCTCAATTCTATGGATTTTCTGTTTTACCTCGCACATTTTAAACGTATCAATTAAATGGACATTAAATCTAACAGTTTCGCATAAACCACCCTTACACAAACTCTAAACCATCTCCAATAGATCATCGAAAATCAAAATCCCTTCATAAAAAAATACAGTACTCAACTCGAGAATAACACACCATTCCTCCCAAAAAAAAAGAACTCGAGCGAAACGAGTTTCCTAAAATTAAAGCTGTAATAAAGTACGTTTCGCCGAGCTCATTCCACTCCCGAACGTTCGTGTAGTCGCTCCTCGCGGAGGCGCGCGCGATGTGTGCACCTTCGAAACTCACTCTACGAGCACGGGAGAAAAATAGAGGAGACTGCGACGACTGGCGCGTTTCGTCTCGGAAAAATTTCATGAATAAGGGGAAATAAGTAGGTCGCGCGCGCGCAGCCACTCTCGTGCCTTCTGTCGAAAAATTTCAATGTGCGCCCGTCGACTCGTCGCTGCCGAAAATGGGCCGAAAGATTTTTTTATTTTTTCGCTTAGGGGGTAAACTTTCATCATGCGAAGTCCGATTTTTTTCCCGGAAATGAATTTTACGGCGGTGCGGAGCGTTTGAATAATTTATTTGGAGTTAATTGCTTTTCATGATGTCTAGTTGGATAAAAGATCCTGTTGTTTGTTTGGTCAAATTTAATAATTAATTGCATGTTTTACTTTTTACATCATTTTAAAGACTAGATTGTCTGAAATCAGTATCATGAATGCAAATAATTATATTTTATTTGGCAACGTAACGGCGATGTGTCTGTTGTTATCTACAAGCTGCTACAATTTAATATTCATTATTAATAAAATGTTCTATTTTATATATTAAATTTCAGCTTATTACGTATATTACCTTACAGTATTGCAAATTGCATTTGTCAATTTATCAGCGTTTTAATCCCTTACAGTTTGCTAATCTGAGTTAATATTAAAAAATAATAATATTAAAATGTATTGTATTATTAAAATGTATACCATATTTACCTTGTCTTACATAAAAAACATGCACAATATGATTTATTACCTTTTACTTCAACTTCAAATAAACTAAATATTGTTCAAAATTCCGGACTTATAAAGTTCCCTCCTATAAAACTTTTTCGCAGTCAGCCGTAACAACCGTACAAATATGTATCGACATAGGATCGATATAAAACAAACCGACGACGCGCATAAATCGCGCAGCCGAAAAATCCATCGCTCGTAAAATCAAGCGCGCGCACCTCTAAAATTCCCATATCCCGAGCACTTTCACGGGGGCTGCAGCATCGTTCCATCCTACAGCCGCTAATACAGTTCGCTACTCCCGTTGCCGCTGCTTCCTCCTCCTTTTCTTCTTCTTCTGCGTAAAATCCAAAAGTCGCTGTCTCGCTGTCTTTATCTCCGCGATTTCGTACATCCACGCACGCACACGCAAGCTAGATATACAGTTCGTGTCAAAAGTTTCGAAGTGCCGTATTGTTTTATATAAATTACACTTTTGGAAGATGTCCTGTGCAGAATTTATAGGTTTTCGTGCTGGAAGTGACCGGTGTCCTTCATTTTGACTCTTGGCTTCATCTTCAAGGTTATATTAAAGTCAAAACTAATTTTTTTTAGATAAAGCACCTATTTTTGACACCGGCAATTACAAAAGGAGGCGATTTTACTTTAAAATATATGGTCTTTACTCTGGGTGAAAGTGACCAGAAGGATCACGACCACGTTCACTAATGTAAAATTTGTACATCTTTTGAGTTCTGCTATCAGACAAATCTCTTATTATTCAAGTATGACTTGACTTTGATGTGACCTTTGAGTTTCATTTGGTCAAGATTCAGGGTAAAATATATTTAAAAAAATCAGATTTGAGCTTGAAATGCTCTCTATTTTTGCTATCAAGCAGTGTCTTTACAAAATATGTCTTGTCCACGATTCTACAATTGGATCCAATTTGACCCTGGGTTATGACTATAGATGTTCAAAATGAAATCTTCTTTTTCGATTCCTGCTAGGTGCTGAAACATAACATGTTCGTTTTCGATTTCAAACATGAAATCTTCTTTTTCTATCGGCAGATTTTCTTTACTGGTCAAGTATGATTTGACCTTCACTTGACCTGTTGGGTCATTTTATCCCCGAGTCATAACCACATATTCTTACGTAAAACGTCCTCCTCTTTTGATTTCTGAGTTCAAAAATTAGTGTTTCCATTTAAAAAATCAGATTTGACCTTTTGATCTTGAAACAACCTTAATGACGTTGTCAAAGGTAAAAATAAAGGGCACTAGTACTCCCCACTCTAAACTATATGAATTCTACACATGGCATACTTTCAAAATCGCGTTTTGTACAAAATAATACGCCGTTCCGGAACTTTTGACGCGCACTGTATGCAGCTGCATCACGAGGAAGGAAGGAAGGAAGGAAGGAAGTTGGTGCCGGGGGCACGCGCACAATTCTTCCGACCAAACTCCCTCTCCCTCTCTCTGCTCCCCGTGGGACACGAGAGAAGCGAAGAGCGAAGAGCGAAGCGGAGAGAGTCCCTCCGATAAAGATCGATTTCTTGCCAACGCTTCGTTGCGCCGAGCCATGAAGAAGCGACGGGGAGAGAGGCACTGCGCTCTCGCATTGTCGTGCGAGGCTCTCCTCCTCCATCTCTCTTGGCTCTATAACTTCGTTTTTCGAGTCGCTCGCTGCCTTCTCTCAGAATGCACCTGAACTTGGGTGGAGAAGGGGGCGAGGGGGTGGGGGGAGGAGGAGAAACTTTTTACGAAGCAATTGCGCGCGAACCCGAATGATGGTCGAAACGCGGAGGACGAAAATCACGGGTGAAATTACCCCCCTCCAACGGAGGTCTACGTTGTAGATGTATATATGAGGAAAGTTGTATTGGGTGATACGGGAAATCGCGTGTGGCTGTGGAATTTTTTGTGTTTTTTTTTTGTTATTTTTTTTCTGTTTTTATTTGGTTTGTGCAGAGGTTGAGCGACATTTTTTACTGCGAATTTAGAAGTATGAGTTTATTATTATAGAACTGGTTGACGGTTTATGACTTTTTTGGTGTATTTAGATGATTCATAGCAGAGTTTATACACAAATATGGTATTAGAAGAATAGAAATTTCGGTAGATTAATACTTATTTAAAAAAATAATAAGATAGTGATTATGAAAAAAAGTTATTCAGAGAACTATTGAAAGAAGAAATTGTTTATCTATAACAAATAGTTTGAATAATATTAAATAAATAACAGAACAAAGACAGAATGACAGAATGAAGACAATATTAATAAGTTCATTAAACAGAAGATATTGAATTTGCCTAAGTCCAAAGACACTAAAATTAGCTATGTTCTCACCATCTGTAATAACTTCTATTTACATAATATGTTATCCTTCAATTCATAAATATGTTAAGAAATGTAAAAGTAATAAACTACACGAGATTTTATAAAAACCTATAAATATAAAAAAAACACAAAGTATAGCAAATTGACAAAGAATTCCAAATATACCCTCCGTAAACAACTGCATCCCCAAACGTCCGTCCCACCCTCCCACCAATTGCCCCTTTGTATCGCCCCACACCTCGCCTCCGCAATTCTGCTCCCCTTCCATCCCTTCGTTCGGGCCTTTGTTTTTGCAATGATCGAGCGTAAGAGGCGCCGCGAGTCCTAAATAAACACCGCCGCGGCATTTTTCGCGGGACACCGGGCGCGCGCAAACACTTGCCAAAACTCTCTATCTCTCTCCCTCTCTGTCTCTGTTATTCTGAGCTGTAGCGGCTTTGTCGGGACGGAAGAAAAAAGGAGGGTGCGGAGAGTTTGCGGAATGAATCTTGTCGCGACGAATTAATCCTTCCGGTGGGCCTGTCCGCCGGTAGGCCTTTGTTTCCTTTGTAGTGCTCTGCTGTCGAAGGGTCGTGGGTTTCATTGGGGGTGAATTCGTTTTTATTGCCGTTCTTGTTTGTTTTGTGTAGTTGTCACATTTTATTCATTAGAGGTTTAGTAAATTAATAAGCTATTTGTCTGAATCAAATTAGGTTATTTTTTATTATTATTTTTATTTGAGGGTGTGAAATGAATGGTTATATATATATTGATAAATATGTAGAGTAAATAAATCTTTTATCAACCCTATACTTTTATATATTGATAGATAAAGAAGATAGATATTCAGGCATAAAAATCTATTTTTCATTAGCACAATTATTAAGTTAATTCCTTTGGCAACGTTTCATTGACTAAATAATTTATTGTTATCTTGAAGCTACAAGTTTATTATTATATTATCACACATTACACGTCATTTTCTATTTACCGAATTATATTACGCACAACAAATAATTCAGTATAAATTGATTACCATATCTGTAATACAATAATATCATAATAAATGTATAGCTTGATAAGCTCGATAAGTCAGTTGTCGAAACATCCTTTGAATAATCAAACTGTTTTGTTGTACTCATAGAAACCAAATTAACTAATGATCGATAGAGTTATCATTAGACACACAGTTCACTTTTATAAGTATCGTGAGACGCGTCGTTGAATATTTAATTGCACATAAGCCACATATCTATCACTTCACGGACACAATAAAAACCCGCGTAACAAAATAAACCATTTACAAATTCCCGTACCGCTTTCAGTAGTGCAACCCCGTTACAGTCAGCCAAACACACTCGCACCCAAACTCCACCCATCCACATTACACAATCAACTCGACTGTCCTCGACCCACTTCCATCAATTCACACTAAACGCAATTCTGTATTTAATGCATCTTCCACATTTTTCCACACTCCCAGCTATGCGTACAAACAATCGCCAGCCACGTCTCCGGGGCCTCCAAACTCCAAAAAGACAGCAATAAAATTACATCACACGCGCAACTCCCGCTCTTTGTTTCTCGCTCTTCCGACAGGCCGCCCCGTAATATTTCAAAGCTCGCCCGATGTATAAATCCATCCCCTGGTACACAGTTCTAAAAAAAAGCGAGCGAACCGTATCCGCGTCGATCTCACGTCTCTCAACCTCGCTGACATCTACATCCACATCCACATCCACGCGTTCGTTCCTCTCAAAGGGAATAACGAAACGTGTATTCGCGCAGCGCACGTACCTTCCTTCTTCCTCCTCTTTTTTTTGTTAACTACCTCCTGCCAGTGTACGCGCGAGCGCGCACTCGCACAAAGACGAGGGCTGCGATTGCGAGACCGGTGGTAGGTGTGTGTATAACTCGATTTCGTCGAGCCGTCAGGAGGAGGAGGAGGACACAAAAGAAAGTGGAAGTGATATCGGCCGAGCTCTCTCGAATAATAAAGCTTCGCGCGCGCGCTGGGGAAGAAATGACGATATTATTGGCTTATCCGTTTCAGTCGGCGCACGGGAGGAAGAGAGAGAGAGAGAGAGTGATAGCCCAGTGGAGAGTTGGCGTAATTCACTTTCCCGCTCTTCTGCCGGGCTGATATTATTTTCTATTTTTCTCTCAGTCTTGGTTCTGGTACTGCTTTTTCTTCTTCTTCTTCTTCTTCTTCTTCTTCTTCTTCTTCTTCTTCTTCTACTTCTGGGTCTGGAGCTTCTTATCGGTGGAGGAGCTTGGATAAAAACGAAGCGTCCGTTCTTTTGGTTCGTTCACGCCGTGCGAGAGAGCGTCGAGTGGAAAAGTTTTTCACTCGAGAGTGCAGCAGTCGTAGGCGTGATCGCACCGATCCTTGGGTTGACACGCGCGATGCCTGGCGATCGCGAGTGCTCGCGATCTTTTTACGCTTGGGGTGGTGTGATTTTGCTGCTGGCGCGTCTGGACGATTGGGGGGAGGCTTTGACGTATTCTTGCGCACTCTATGATCTAGCACGAATTCTGAAGGTTTTTTTATGAATGTGTAATGTCAGTGGTTTTAACAGATAATGTAAAGGACGATGCCCACAGATTTATAATATTTGAGCCGTTGAAGGGGAACGTATAAAACTAAGAGTATTGTTGGTGCTCGACAAAATATGAATTTAAAAAAAGAATTGACCCCCTTAAGTGTGAGAAAAGTTGAGGAAAATGCGGTGAAAATTCGTAAAAATAAGTAGAAATTCCCGAGTATGGTTAGACATTTTACATTGCTTTAAATGGGATAAATCCATAGATACTCGTATTATTATTTATCTTTCCCCGCATTTAAGTGTAGTAATTTTATTTTTATAAAATTCATTTCTAAATGAGCTTTAAACGATGGTATTGGTCTCATACGTTTCCTTCCAAGGGCCGCTATGAGCATCCTCCTTTGTGAATTAAAATAAACAAAAATAATTATATTGTCACTGTCATTTTAAGAACATTTCTTAGACAACTAAGTTGCTGTCTAAATTTATAAAAAAAACTTTCTTAATTGTTAAAAGAGTTTACTACAGAAAAATATCAATGCCCACATACGAGGTCATGTGCAAAAAGTGTTAAGTCGATTAAAGATGATATTGGATCACGTACAGAATAATTTTTGGCTAATGATGTTCATATTATGAATACGAATATTATTATTGAGTATTATTATTATTATTATTATTATTATTATACATATTATAAACTAGATGTATTATAGTAGAAATGAGAAATCGGTTATCTACTAAAAATGCTAATTCTGTCGCACGTCAAGAAAGGAGTATCTACATGCAATGAATCTTCCCTCATTAATAAGAATATGTCAAATTACATTATCTTGACATATTATATTATCGAATAAATACTTCTTTAAACATCTTCATTAAATAATGATTGATCGCAATTACATGCTTTTTCAAGTCTACCAACAGTTTGTTACATCACTCCCTTACCTTCGCCAATCCAACAAGCGAAATTCCATTCAACAAACCAACAAACCAACAAGCAAACAAACAAACAAAACCTTCTATCTCAATTTTCTATTTTTAAGCTCGACCAGACCGTCGCTCTCGCAATTCCCTCCCCCCTCCGTTGTCCGCCCATCCTCCGCCGCAAAGACAACTTTCACTCCCGCTCGCGCGTCCGCGTCCTGATAAACACTTTGTTATTCAAGCCTGGCCGAGCAGCCATCTCTCTCTCTCGCCCACAAACGAAACTCCGCGCGTATGTGTCCATTGTGCGGGTGCTCGTATAGTTGCCAAAGTCGTCCACAGGAATGCCGTCGTCGTCGTCGTCGTCGTCCTAGCGGTGCACGATTTTCCGAGCCCTGATGCGCACACTTGACATTCTAATCCCGGGCGCTCGATCGCCCCCAACTTTTCCTTTTCCCGTGTGGTGCGCTCTGCGTGTACGGTAAGAAGTGTGTGGGGGGGATGGTGGGAAAACAAATGAAAGTTGCGATGCGAGCGAGTGCAACAAAGGGGATGGATGCGCGCTCGAAGCTTTTTGACGTAGATAGGTTTGGCTTTACGCGTGTATGGTTGGGGGATGTATTGTTTTGCGGTGGGATGCTGTGGGGTTGGATTGAGGGTGTAGAGATGGTTTGAGGCGTGAATTACATTGCGATTACTGTGACGGCTGGGTGAATGATTTCGGTCGGATGGATTCGTCGGTGTTTCTTTTTCGAGGAATGTAGCGGAGGTATTGATGCATTGTGGATGGAAAGTGTGTATTGTGTAACTTTTCTAATTCTAAACTTTCTTATTTCGAAATATCAGGAATACAATATAGAGTATGCTTTTTTTTAAGAAACCGGCTATAATGTAATTTGAAAGAATAGGAAGTTAATTTGAAGTTTTTGAAAAATCTAATGTTTCGCTTCTATAATCTTATCATATCAGCCTCTACTATTCTAAAATTCAAATATCGAATCAAAATACAATTTATTAACATAATAATAATAATATTAATAATAATTAATACACATCGTATACTTTGGTTATTTTGATTACTGCAAATAAACATTTCGTATGGATTGTTATAATTGTAACATAAATTCAATTAAAATTCAGAATAAACAAACTAATATAACAATTTTTATTCTGTAGTCTAACTGATTCTGCAGTCTTATCAGTTATATAAGTTAATCGATAAAGTATGCACAAATCGAGCCGCTAATTACAAATTTTCTTGCTTAACCTGTATGTAATGCAAAATATTGTATTATTTCTATTAAATATTTTATTAAATTAAATAAAGATAGTATTAACTTAATAAACGTTAATTTGAATCAATTATATGGATTTTTAATTTGAATTAATTTGAATACATATGTTTTCAATAAAATGATTTAATTTTTTGTTTTCATTTGCTAATTCATAAACTATACCCTGGTAGAAAATGATCTAGTTTTGTATAGATTCCTTTCTTATAATGAAGCATTTATAGTGTTTATTATTAATTTTTATTTCAATTAACGTAAAGAAATATTCATTGGCATATGTAAATAATAAGTATTGTTTCCTTTCGTTGTATTAGTTGTATCACAATATAATTTTACTTACAAGTATTTTTTATCATTAAATACATTTTTTACGTTGTTTTTTATTACAGGTATTAAACATAATAAATTTGTCATTGCTCTTTTAAGCTTACTCGATTTCGTACAGAATCGCCAGACTTTAGCACAATTTTATAACTGTACACCAATTAAGCAATCTTTTAAATATATCTTCCGTCGTTCGTTAATAACATAACCTCAACTTCAGTCGCTTCATTATTTCCCTACGTACAACACACAAAGAATCAAATGTTAAAAACCACCTCGCAATAAATTGTACACCGTCTAGTTCCACAATACCCGCCAGCAGCAATTACAGAAAATAAAAAAAAAGCTCCCCCCTCGTTTTCAATTTCAAGCCTCGTACCCTCCGACACAATAAACATAAAATACAAATTGAAAAGTAAAACGACGAGGCATTAAAGTGGCGTTTTCATCCTTTACAATTTATACATAAACCTTCCTCGCCTAATTCAAGCCCATTTCGTCGTCGTCGTCCGCTGCCGCTGCCAAAAAGCAGCGGCATCATCTGCCCCGTTCCCCGTGCATTTAAAATACAAACTCGACCTCGTTAACGAGTAAGGCCACGGTAATCTCGCTTTATTCGCGAAATTGAAGGCAGGCGAGGAAATAATGGCTCCTCCTCCGAGTCTATATACCACTCGCCTCGCTCGAATCTTACGAGATCCTCCATTTGAAAATAACGAGCGAGAGAGAGAGATAGAGAGCAGCCGCAGCAGCGGCAGCAGCAAAAAAAAAGCAAAAACGGAGGAGGATAGAAACGAAATAAAGAGAAACGTGAATGCGATGGAAGAGCGAGAGTCAACTCCTACTAGCTTTCAGGCCTTATCTTATCCGCGGCTGAATCCCTCATTCAGAGCGGAGCCGCGTTTTCTTTTCTTTTCTTCTATTCCCGCGGAGAGAGAGAGAGAGTGAGTGAGCTGTTTGGCCTAGTACAGGAGAGTCTGGTGGCATGAGCCTCGTCTGTAATTGGCCCGCGGGAGAGTTTATATTTCGCGCGTGCAGCGCGACCGTTGACCTGGTTTGGATGTGGTTTCTTTCTTTCGATGGGTGTAGGTCTTGGTTTTTTGGGTTTGTGTGTCTGCTTGCGGTTAGTGGGAGGTGGTGGATCTAGCGAGTGGAGAAGTAAGTTGTTGATGTCGGGTGACGGATTGAATGAGGGAGAGTTGGCACTGCGTTAGCGAGGGTGGGTTTTATTTGGTTTGGTTGCTTGAGTGGTGAATTTTATATTTTGATATTTTTATTCGATATCTTTCACGCTTATCTGTGGTTAGATGATCAAGTGAGAAACGGTTAAATTTTAAAATACTTTGTGTGCAATAAAGTTTATGATTGGTAACCTATTTGCGCGTGCCTACAGTTTTATTGGAAGTATTTTATCGGAAGTTTAGAAATAGAATAGAATGTATTCACTTAACAGATCTGAGAAATTTTTTCATATTTTCATCCACAACTTTTATAGTTGTATTTATTTTAAAAACATTATTTTTGGTGGATGTTGTTAATAAGATTATTTACTGCTATAAATCTCTGTATTTATTTCTCAGAAAAAACTATTGTGCAGAAATATTTTGGAATAAAATTGTAATTAGATATGGGTAATTATCACGAAACTATTAGGCTTTTATTAAAAATGCTCTTAGAGATGTAAGTTTAAACATACATCTATGATTTTATTATTTTATAGTGTTCGAATGCCAACTCAAATTTATTTAAATATTAATAAAACTTTATCTTGAAGTAAAAGGGTAAATAAAAATTTAAACATTTTTCTTGAGATGTTTCTTTCTGTGATATTATCACAATTCCACAATTTCATGAAAATATCCGTATAAAAAGGTAAGTAAGAATGTAAAGAAATAAATTATTTGAAAAACGTTACAATAATTACTTGAAAAATGTCGTTCTCTCTAATCCCCATAATGATAAAAAATCATCAAATCCGAAAAAAAATGCGCTCTACAAAATCCAGATTCTCGAAATCATAGAAACCAAAATAATCACACTACTTATCGGCAAAGCCAAAGCTTCGACGCTCCCTTTCGAAACTTCACCTCTCCTCCCATCCCCACCTGGAACCAACCTCCTCCCACCAGAAAGACACAGTCGCAAGCCCTCCCTCCTCTCCCTTTCGCGAAAGTGCTCCATAAGAAATGAAATTACAGCCTGGGAAAGAGTTCTTTTTTCTTTCCTCTCGCGCTCCGTCGGACGCGGCTAGCGATAAAAGACGCTGTTCCAGCGGCGGTAGTACAAGGGCCGATGGATCGCGCGGGAAAATCGCGGGAGCGCGCAAGAGGAAGAGGAGGAAAACACTCCTCGCGCTCGGGGGCTAAGTTTCGCTCGGCGAGGGCGCTCATTATCGTAATAATTATTTGTTTCGAGGATTGAATAAAAATTCAAATGAGTTTTGCGCGCTCGCGAGAAGTTGAAGCTCCGGCGCAACGAAAGGAAAAGATAGAGGAAGAAGAAGTGGAGGAATCCGAGGGAAGCTCTCGAGAGCCTTCCGAGTAGGGAGAAAACTTTCATGTTTCGTTATTACGTTTTCACGAAGATGTTCACCCAGACATGTATATATACATATCTCCTGTACACGCGTAGTATCCCCACACCTCTTTATTATTTATCTACCGTTGCTGCCCCCGTTCGATCTTTTCGGCGCTATATAGACCGCGCGCGTGATAAAGTAGAGTAACGATCAAGCGCCGCGGGGGCATTAATTAAGCCCTAACGCGGGCGCATTAACGGAATAATTAAAGCTGCAGAGGAAATGAAATAAGCTAACGCGCCGGCGTTGTGTCTCGGCGTAAAAACGTGTTTTTCAACGTCCGCGAGCAGCGAGCGATTCTCCCCGCTTACTCTTACTCGCGAGCCGGGGAACGGGGGCTGTTTACCTAATTACAAGTAATCCATTACACCCTGGCCGTGCGCAGTCAACTCGCAGTTTTTCTCGCCGAGGGGGGAGGAAAGAGCGTTGTCCGACTCTCTGGCGCATAATCTTCTCTCCGCGCGGGGGTAGGGTGGTCTTTCTTTTTTGTTGCGCTTCTGTGTGCAATTTTCGCGCGTTCGGTGTCTTGTTTTTTGTTGCGTGTCGGGAGCGCAAGTGGAGCTGGAGGTGGGGGTGTAGCCGCGCGTGCTGTGGGAATTGAAGCGAGAGGTGGATGGTAGGGGAGCGTTGTAAAGTGAAGCGGAGTGGCGATGGTGGGGATGGAGTGGATAGATAGATAGATAGATATACTTTTTATTCATCAGAAGACAAAATCTTACAATTTCATGTACATGTAGTTGTATTTATAATTAAAAAATAACAGTCGGTTTAATATAATTGTTATCTTACTTTCTCTTATTGCATATTTCTTGTTAAAATAATAATTCACTTTATCAGTTCGTCAGTTTATAAAATCTAAATGCAATGAACACAGTCAAATATCACATAAAACGCTTCGTCAAAAAAAAAAATAATAATACATAGAATAAATATAAATACAATAAAGATAACATATAAATAAGAATACATACATATACTTTGCTAACTCTTTGCGTACACTATCACGTCCAAACTTAAAACACACTCATTCATAACACTTTAACAATCACGCTAATAAATACATTCACACTTAATTAACACTAAAAATATTTAATAAATAAATAAATAAATTAATAAATAAATACGTCGAATACATAAATAGACAAGATAAATAATTAAATTAAATAAATAAATAAATAAATTTAAATAAATAAATAAGTTAAATAAATAAATAAATAAGTTTTAATAAATAAATAAATTAAATAAATAAGTTTTAATAAATTAATAAATTAAATAAATAAGTTTAATAAATAAATAAATTAAATAAATAAATAATTTAAATAAATAAATAGCCTAAATAAATACTCGACTCATCTTTTATTCTGAACGTACTCCTCACCATGTAATTGCTTAAGGTGCCTGTTTAATGCCGTTTTAAATTTACAAAAAGATGGCAGGCACCTCACACTGCTCGGGAGCGAATTCCAGAGGTGCGCACCTTGAACTCTGAATGAAAAAAGGCCCTTATCGGTGCGCGACCCCGGAACCGAGAGCTCTTTCATACCACCCCTACTTGAAGTCCTGGCCTGGTTTTTTTCAAAGAGGGCAGTAAGATACGGTGGCTGCCGCATGACAACCGCTTTGTAAAGCAGCAGCCCCATAAAATACTCCCTCCTCACCTTCAAATCTAACCAGTCCAGTTTTTTTCTGTAGGCGGTGATATGCTCATCCCGCCTAACACCACATATGTATCTCACACATGCATTCTGCAGACGTTGTAGTCGTGTCTGGAGCTCCCCTGACACATCAAGAAGAACCACTGAGCAATAATCTAAGTGAGGTAGTACCAGTGCACATGCCAGCTGCTTCCTCAGTATCTCTGTGGTGCTTGAACGGAAAAGTTTTAAGCTATACAGAGCCCTATTTACCTTTCTACTGACCGCATTCAGTTGCGGCTTCCATGTCAACCCTCCGTCCATCACCACGCCGAGGTTGGTGACTGTATCGACAAAGGGAACGTGTACGCCGGTCTGTATCTCAATGCCTTGCAAGTCGAGGCTCTGAACCTGTTTGATGTTGTGATCAGATCCAAAAATGATCGCCTTTGTCTTGCCGACATTGAGGCGCAGGCCAGCTGACGTTGCCCAGTTCGACACTGCTTGTGCTACAGCCGACATGCGACCGATACCATCACGAAGACCTTTCAGGGTCACTTGTGTGTAGGTTTGCAAGTCGTCAGCGTAAAGTATGTGTTCGACACCATCTAAGTCGAGTGCGTCTTGTAAGTCGTTTATGTACAGGCTGAAAAGCAGGGGTCCCAGGACTGAGCCCTGTGGAACGCCAAGATTGGTGGTTAGCCAACCTGAATCCCCGTTTGTGATTGTGACGACTTTCTGTCGTCTCCCCATGATATATGACTTAAGCCACAGGAGAACACTCCTGGAGAATCCCATGCGCATCAGCTTACGCAGCAGTTTAGTGTGTGAGATGGTGTCGAATGCTTTGCTAAAATCAAACATTAACAAAATAGTCAATAGTTTTTTGTTGTTGTCAATGCCTGATCTTATGTCCTCCGTCAGTTTCAGTAGTGCTGTCTGTGTACTGTGATTCTGTCGAAAACCAGTCTGCATCGGGTCCAAAGTATTATTTTCTCGTAAGAAGTTGGTTATTTGGTCGTGTACGATTTTTTCAAGGACCTTAGAAAGGAAACTCAGCAGGGCAATTGGTCGGAAATCTGACACCGTAGATGGGACAGGTTTCTTCTTCAAAGGCACCAACCGAGCTCCCCTCCAAGCTCCCGGAAAAATGCCACTGGACAGAGAGGAGTTAAAGATCTTAACAATATGATCTCCCACAAACGGAAGAGCCTTAGCCACTATACTTTGGGGAATGTCGTCTTCCCCTCTGGCTTGTGATGAGAAGTGGGCAACAGCCAGAACCACGTCCGAGAAGCTGACTTCTCGGAAAACAAAACCGTCATCACTGGCAGTGGTCAGGACGCTGTCAAGTTCTTCATCACCCTCATTTTGGGAGATCGACACCCCTGCAAAGTGGGCATTGAGCTCTTCCGGTGAGAAACCATGAAGCTCCTCTCTTGTCTTTGGCAGAAGGCCCAGAGCCTTGAGCTCTTTCCAGATATCTTTCTTATTATTAATCGCTTCAGAAATTTTATTTTGTAAAAATCTTTCCCTTGTTTCCTTCGTTCGTAATTCAGCTTCAGCTGCAAGGCCCTGATACTCCCGCCACAGTCTGTCGTCATTGGTCCTCGAATAGCGTCTTCGTACGGAGTCACGTTTTTTGTAAAGATGTATTAGCTCAGCATCAACCCATGGTGGATTTGTTTTCTTTTTCGGTATGAATTCTTTTAACGGTGCAATTTTATCTATCACAGCCATGAGGTTGACACTGAGGCACTCTAATTGACTGTCAACACTCGCCGCGGGACCATCGATCCGCGACCAATCACAGTCAGCTAGGCGAGACAGGAGGTCGTCTTGCTGGATCGACTTAAAATCCCTGTAGCTGAATGATTCAACCACAGGGGATGCAGCAGTTTCGACCCCAATCTCGACCTCTATGATGTTATGATGACTGGGAAAAGGCGCCGGCCGATTGTCCCTGCTCAGTACAACGTCATTATTATCTGTCAAGATCACATCAATCCACGTGTGAGAATCCGTGAGATGATGAGTCGCACCATGATCAATTATTTGAAGGTTAAGATCATCAGCCAACCGTCTAACAAATTTCGCATCGGCTGACGTTCCGAGTAGGTTCGCATTCAGATCTCCCATAATAATTTTGTGACTAAAGTCTTGAGTATGTATCGTCAGTTTGTCTATTAAGTCCGAGCCCTGTAAAAACGGTACGTGTGGTGGTCTGTATATTAAAGCAACAAAGACGGGGGGAAGGCTGCCCTGCTGAACACTGCACATTAAATATTCAGGTATAAATGGTCTGCCCTCCTGTGTTGTTGGAGAACTGCTTAGTAAATTTGCCTTGAAAGTGTTATGAATGTACAGGACTAGCCCGCCTCCTAGTTTGTTGCGATCAAGTCTAAGTAGTGAGTAGTCATCGATCTGAATGAGATCACTCCCAACATCAGGGTCAAGGTGCGACTCAGCAACCCCAAAGAGATGGTAGGTAGGACGAGCTGAAAGGTGTTGTTTAATCATGCCAATGTGCCCCTTCAGTGAGGTAACATTGACAAAACCTGCCCTCAGTCCCTTACAGTGAACCCCCCCAGCAGTGTCTGCGGATAGTCAATTTTTTGCAGCAGTTGACGGAATTACATTATTATCAATCTCGATTTCATTATCAACAGTTTTTTTTTCAGTATTTACAGTTTGAGATGGTTGATTAATGGCATATGATGCCACAATTGTCTGTAAATCAGCCGCAGATGAAAATTCATGAGAGACATCGCCATCGCGCCTCTTCACCAGGAAACGGCCCCCTCTATGCCAAACATATTTAAAATTAAGTCTCATCGCAAGGGCCTTGAGACTTCTATATTTAATAAAACATTCTTTTGTTAACAATTCATTTATAAAAATTTTCCCATTTATAATCCCATCCCTTGTGTCCTGGTCAAGAGCTGCAATGTCGACATCTCTAGCATGAAAGCCAGTGATAAGCTTTTTGGCTCGCATTATTCTCTCGCCTAACGCACTGCTGGAAAGGGTAACAACCCATGGTGACCTTCTACGTTCGCTGTTTGTATCTGCTAATGCCGCAGCTGTCGATTCTTCTGACCGAAGCAGGCGTGTGCCTATTATATCAATTTTTTGTGTTGATGGAAGGACACGGCACAGTATCGCGTGTGCGACGTCAACACGCTTAGAGACATCGTGGAGTGTGATTGCGAGAGTGGAGAGTGTTAATGAGGTGTGTGTGTGTTTGGGAAGGGGGAGGGAGTTGGTATTGGACGGTAGTAGTTTTGAAGGATTTCTAATAAGGGATGGATTGTTGTGAGAGATGCTTCATATTACATGCAAAAGACATCGATGTCGTGAAGAATGACACATATACGTTTTTATATTTCTGCTTTTTTGTATTATAACGCGAATTGTTCTTCTTTTTAGTGCTTCTCTTTGAGTATTATGGTACACGTATTTACGTTATTAAAATTGATGTTGATAATACTAGATCGACAAACTTATTATTTTGAAAGTAGCTTTTTGTTATTTTTCGTGTATAAATTTTAAGCAACCTCCGTGTACGACTTTTTATATTATTTTTTTTTAAGAATGCTTGCTCAGTACTGGACAAACAATGTCACCGAGTATTGACCGTTGATAATTCACATTTGTCGAATATTTTTCTATATTAAATACATAAAAATGTTCATTATATTAAGTAATCTAACTTTTATATTTAATTATTATAAAAAGTGTGTTATTTTACATAAAATTTAAAAAAAATGACAAAATAAACAGATTTTAGTATAAACTAAACGTTTTGTTGTAACAAAAATCTAAGTAAATATTCATATATTTTATGTGTTTAATTAACAATTGTAATGGCTTGAACGATTCAGACAAACCGCGTATTTGGTATATAATGGATCGAAAAAAACATTTAAATCAATTTATAAAACATTATTGTACTCCAAAAACTACTTGGAGATACAATACTGGATGAATCTGCCCTAGTTCAATATTTTGCCGGTCTAGACGGCTAGAATGTTCTAAAATTCAACAGAGATAAAAACATTTCTTTTTATTTTATAACAATAAATTTCATTATTTTATAAAATTTATATTACACAAGCGCAAGGTTACAAGTAATTTTTCATCAACTCGTCCCATTAAAATTAAGACTGAAGAAACAGTGCAATTAAACAAAGCGAAACTACAACTCTCCTTCGTCTCTGTCTAATGCGATTATACTTGGAAAACATTCTCACGCAAGCATTCGGACATGTAGTCTTATAAATTGCGAAACGCTCGCTGGAACTCGCGCAGAAATTGTATTATTTCTTCCTTCTCGCTTTTTTCAGGCAAATTAACTGCAAATCTACGTATCTAATCAGAGCCTTATCTATTTTTAGAAAAAGTAGCTTTTTAATTAAGAAATAGGGTCTTTCTTAACATGATTTAAAAAGATTTATATAAACTATAAAATTATTATTTCCAGTTCAAACGTCGAACTAATTACAAATGTAATCGTCCTGCCAGTTTTTCTTAAAATCTCTTTTTAAAATTTCAAAAACGAAAGATACCTTTTTCAAAGAGAACATGTTTTCCGAATTAAAAATAAAAGTCTTCCTTAACATTTCTATGACAATTAATAAAATTGTAATTTTCGTCCACAATCATATCTCATTATTTCTACTTAAATATACATTTCCTAATTAAAAACAGAGTCACTTCTAACATTTTAACGAGAGTCAATTAAATTAAAAAATCTCCGCATTACCACATCTCATTATTCCCACTCAAACTTACAAACCAATTACAAATACAACCAGCCGGCAAAAAATCCCCGCGAATTTCCAAAACAAACTCTCCCACCCTCCTAAAGCACACCGCGCGCCACCACCTACCCTCATCAAACACACACCCACTGCATTCACAATTATTTTTTCGTCTCCCTCCCCGCGCGCGCGAGTCAGGCAATCCCTATTTTCCAGTCCCGCGAGCATACATGCAAATCCGAGCGAAAATAACACAGTGTAAGCTCGTTCCTCCCTCTGCCCTTTTTTATACGCAAACACACACACACACACACGCACGCGAGGATCGCGTTTACACACAGGTGCTGCTGGGCATTCCGTATATACTTGCCGAGTGAATAACACGCAGAGAGCGAGGAGGGAGAGGGGAGGAGGAGTGCAATTTCTGGGCTCGTTTGCCTCGCCTAAGACTCGTGCGCTCGCTCTTCAAATAGCAGACTTGCTGGTAGCTGTTGGGGAAGAGGTATGATATTTAAATCGCGAGGGTTCATCGGCGCGAGCTTGTGTGCTTTTGTCTTTTTCTTTTGGGTGGGTAGTGAAGATAGGTTGGAATGAAGTTTCATCGGGCGTTGACTTCTTATGTGTATATATGTGGCTTGGAAGTATTAGAGTGGGTACTCGTCTTTGCACGAATAATTGGCTAGATCGAAACGTAAGAAGCAGCAAGTGAAATTGTACTTTAAGAAATCTTTTCATTTTTCATATCTCACCGTCAAAATAATGACAAATGATATGTAGTGCAACATATTTTCCTTTGTTCAAATTCGAAATTATTCTTGCTGACTAAATATAGTATACTGTAATACATTGTACTTCACTCGCCGATTTGTTTGAGACTCTATGAAATGTTTTCTTTTACCTATAAATGAAGCTCAGTGCTCAGTATAGCGTATTTGATTAACATCACTAGTAGTTTGTAGTTGTATCTTAGGTTGTGGAACCTATGAGATAGAACTACTAACATTGGGTCTAATTTTTAATTCATGAAAGTACGGATGCAACAATTGAATATTGCAAACATGAATATAGTCAAAGTATGGATCAATATGGCGTTAAATCGTAATTCCTGGGAAATGTATGTCATCATAGACGGATAACTTCAATGAATAGATTAATATGATTTGATGTTAAAATTAGCACTAAAAGATTAATAATTATAAAGAAAATATTTTAAACATAACTTTTATCCTACTTTAGATGTGCTCTAAATTTGTTACTATTTATATCCTAATATTATCTTAACAATTAATGGAATAAAGTGACGAAAAATTAAAAGAAGGCATTTACCTACAATATATTTTCAAATGGATTTAAGCTTCCGGGAATAGATTTAAGAAAAAATCGACTTTGGTCTTTATGCACTGTCCTTCAATTATACGGTTCTATTTTAGCTTCTCCTGCTTCTTTTTATACAAAAATGTCATAGTTAAACATACAACATTTTTAAACTAAATTTTAATAAAAAGTGAACTTGAGTCAATCTGCATATGCATATAGGTGCACGTACCCGTGTAGCTTCGTATTACTCGAGGAAATTCGTAAATCAAGGCAGTCTGCAGGTCGTCCGCTCGGATGGCGGATGTGTGTTATTTAATCAGCGAAGATAATTTAAGAGATTAATTTCTGCGACGTGTGCGTGTGTACGTGTGTGCGCAGGTAGAGCGAGCGGAATTGTTTAATTGTCCCCGATGAATGCTTATTTAGACTGCGCCGCCGGAGTTAAATATTAGCGAGTCGAAAGGATAGCCGCTCTCGTATCGAAGTTTCGATTGAATTACTGCGACTCGGCTTGATACAATGCGCGAGTTGGAAATTTATAGTCGGCTCGTGTTACATAAAAGATTTGAGGCGGAGTAAAGAGAAACGTCAAACTCGCCGCAATTATTTATATAGGGATTGGATAATTGCATGATTTCAAAAAGTATTTTAATTGGAAGTTTATATGGAGAGAAATAAAGAGTAAAATATTGATACAAAGTACCTAGAATAAATAGCTATTTTGGCTTTGTAATGTGCAGGCAACAATAATCGTTTTTTTAAGTTGAAACTTCTTTTTTGAGTTTTATTTTACACTTTAAGGTTCCCTGGTAGAAATCTAAGCTGGTTTCTAGCCAGATATTAGCTAGATTTTCTAAATCTGCTTTAGTTCTGGATAAGAAATTATCTAGCAATCAGTTAAAAACGACATGCTTTTTAGCTAATTTTTAGCTAGATTCTGCTTAATATTCTAGTTAATATAAAATTTATAAACTAAGTAATTTATGTATTAATTAATAATGGAAATAATAACAGTTTTATAATAATCAAAGTAACACGCAAGTCTAATCATACTACATTAAGTATTTTACTAAATTAAAGTTTAAAATGTACCTTAAATGTCTAGTAGTAATGGAGGTTAGGTTATTTGTTTACATAACGACGCGTGCGTTTAAAAAGTATTATTTACACAAAAAGTACCAATGCACCGATTAAAATTTAAGTGTCTTTATTAAAGAAATTTATTTTATAAATAATAGAATGCATGTAGTCATATAATTATTCTTATTTTAAAAATAACAATAAAAACAGAATAATGTAAGATATGACGAAATTTGGAGAGTTGGTAAACAAATATTTGTAGTTTTACAATGAAGTTTTATTACAAAATTTTATTTTCGACATCAATCACAAAATTTTTGTTGACTAAGTTATGATTGACTAATTTTCGGAAAGGAAATTATTAGTTAGCATATACATATTTCTATAATCTCGTAAGTTATTATTTGTTGATAAAAATATTTATTTTGGCGGCATACTACATTCAACATTCAATAAAGTATAATAATGAATATTTTTAAAAACTAATAACTTTTCAAAGCAAAATATGAATAGGTTAGATTTGCAAACAAAATGCGTTCTTGCTTAAATAACAGTCTTAAGCAGATTCTAGCCAGATATTAGCTATTATTTGACTTATTAATAGCTTATTAATGTGGCTAATAATTAATAAGCTCACCAGCCATTCTAGCTAACTTTCTACCAGGGTTATGTCTTTAGGTTGTTTCAATTATTTTGAATTGCTACTTCAGCATATCTGAAACAGTAATTCTTACATTTTATGTTCTCTTTGTATAGGAGTATATTTTATTAAAAAAAAATTAATCATTAATATGCAAGAAAATTAAAATTAGGTTTAAAATAATTCTGTTGAAAATACTTCGGAAAGGCCTGGGCGATGCAGATGTCAATTTTGATGACCACTTTAGAGACGATGATAAAAATTAAACTTTTCACTATCATTGATAATTAAATGTTATAATTAATCACAAAATCAAATTTTATGAATAATAATTACTTTACATTACAAACATTCAATCGAAACTAAAATACTCTTATATATACGTATTTTCTAATGCAAGCCCTCAATTTTACGTACACGCAAAGCGTTAAAGTATTTACCGAAAAATGATCCCCACGCTCCATTCAAAGAACCATCGCCCAGCGAAAATTCAATCAACCGCAGAGCCCAGCTCGAACTCTCACTTCAACTTCCTCCAGCGACGCGGCGAACACAGCGCAAAACACAAGTCAACCGCGATTTCGACTGCTCTCCGCGTCGAAATGAAAAGGCGCGTCCACAACCCGACTGTAATTATTTCCCTCGCCAACACCCAGACACTCTCTCCTCTCTTTCGCCGCGAGTCAAACCTGAAACACCGCTCGTGCTCGGCCCATTCAGAAATTAATTGAATCCTTGCCTCGGCTACAATCCTCGCCCCTCCCCCTCTCACCACCGCTCGCTATAAAACAGGAGGCCAGCAAACACTATAAGACACACAGCGCCTCGAGAAAAAGCCGAAGCCGAAGCTCGATAGCCTTCGATTTCTTTGCTCGCCCTTATTTGCTCCCTCTTCTCTCTCTCTCTCTCGTTAAACAGAATCCGTGAGCGCGGTGTCGGAGCCCGCTTAAAGCGCCGCGCCGACGGGAGAAAAAGAAAGAGCAGGAGCGAGGGGGGAATCGTCGAATTAAGAGCTATACGGGAGAGAGGGAGAGAGAGCGAGGGTGTACGGGAGGGTATAGGGAGAAGAGGAGTCTTTGGCGAGGAGTATCGAGAGAGCCCAAGGGGGGGTTGTTGTCGGTGAAGGTGTGCGTCTCGGGGAGAGAGAATTAGGGATGATAATGAAGTGCTTGATTGGGAATTCGCGTTTGTATTGGCGTTTCTTTGAGGATTGTTTGCGATTATGGAATTAGCGTTGGTTCTTTTGTGGGGACATTGAAGTTTAAGAACGTTGTTGGTCGATTTGTTTATGTGGCTGGAGAAGCTTATTTTATGTAAATGTGAAGTGTGTTCGTGTACCGGCAGTCTATAGGGAGTTTAAATTTAAAAAGGTGTTTGGAATTATGTGCACACATGTTTGGAATCATAAAAATTTCATTATGTTTCCTACTTTTAATTATTATTAATCCGACTCTTTTTAATTTAATTACATAAAGACTTTCCACACTGCTCGCGCGCTAACCGGCCAAAATACAAGAAGCTAATTTTCGGTTTGAAACCTGCCTGCCAGAAACATAGTGCGCGCGAAAATATGAAACGTAATAGGGCCGCTGCAAGTGCAAACACACACTATTAAATAGTAGTAAAAACTACCTTAAAAAAATAAATCTATAAGCTTACTTTTACCGATGCACGAAATTTCTACGTAAATAAAGACCCGGGTATCCAATGCAGTCGCATATCTCCCATAACATAATTCCCTTCACCCTTTTCATCATTAACCCAACTCCCCATGGAAGAATTTACTCTCGGCAGAATACTGTTCGAGTATTAGTTGCCGACACTACCAGTACTTGCAAATGTTAGAGGTCCAGCACTGAGATGTAACGGGGATGATAAGAACGGGTCAGTACAACACTTTTCTTCTTGATATATCCAAAATTGTACAAGAAATATAAATTTTTAGGCACACGCGAGACCCTTTACTCAAAGTTTAGTGTAACAATCATAACTACAGATTACTATCGCGCGGCCGAAAATTTCACGTAAGTTTAGTAATCGGAAATTAAATTAATATTTTATTAAAAACTAGCCTAAAAAGTAGGTTAAGTTACGCTTGACGATTTCGCGATGTTTCGTTTTCTTTCAATATCTCTGAGGCGTTTTTCAGGCCAGCGTCGAATCTTTTTACTGGCCCATTCTTATCAAAATGATATAATCCCTTTATTGATTCAGCACCGAAAAATAATTTACTGGCATACAATATTCAGACAGAATCGGCCCGAACTATCACTGCTGGCAAATATCTTTTCATTAAAACACACTCACTCGCAGAATCTCCTATTTCCCAAACTGCATACACCTCAAATCAAAGAGATTGCTTCTAAAAAAGTCATCACAACGACAACAGCCACACCCGCATGCTTTGATTCCCTCTTCTCTCCCCCCAGAAACGACAAATTTCCCGTAATTACTTACGCAAGGAGAGCGTCGGTGCCGCGGTGTAATCGAGGTAATGCCAGCCGCCAGACATACGCGAAGAGCTGAAGCTAAACAGCCGGAGCGTGAAAAATTAGAAGCAAGGAAGAGCAACGCGGCGCGGCTTTAAAAGGAAAAAGAGGAGAGAAGGGGAGGAAAAAATAATGCGCTAGCGGCGCGGCGCCAGAATCCGTCTCATTCATTAACAACCCGCGCGCGCTCATTTCGCGACGGCGGCATTAAGGTGTGAATTATTGTGGCGAGATTTGACGTTCTTAAATTTTTAGTACATTTTTGTGGTAGTGGTGTACGCGTGTAGTTAGGATTTGACGGGGGTGTACCTTCGGGAAGCTCGGATATTCAAGTTTGAAGTTCAATATCAAAAATCTGAAACCTAATGCTAAGTTGTATTCATGATGTATTTTCATGTGTAGGTTCTAAAGTTTTCGTAGGAATTGTTAAGAAAATTAATAGGTTATACAGAATAATAATATATGTTACATAAAAATAGAAAAGCGATAGATGACCTTCTCGTTTTGAACATACAATAATGGAAAATGTATGTATGTATGTATGTATATGTATATTCATGATGCATTTTTATTTCTAGGTTCTAAAATTCACGTAGAACCCTTAAAACGATTAATATGTTACACAGAATAAGTTTCAATACGTGTTACATAAAACAAGAATAGCAATAGGCTCGGCAATAGGTCACCTTTTCGTTTTAAAAATATTTTAAAAATACAATCATCGACATTTCACAGCCAATTTGTATATCTATATATAACGGTACACCCTTATTCAACAGTTTATATCATGCTTCATATTAAACCTTCTTTCACTACTGTCTCGTTATTTATATATCTTCTATGTCGTAATGCCAGTTCGAATCACAAATAACCATATTACACGACAATTAGGATGTTGCATAAAAATAGAAAGATTGATTGATTTTTCGCATGAAATAAGTAGAATAGCGAAAAATAATTAGGTCGTATTTTTTCTTTTGCCATAAAATAGTATATTATGACACTCGCTTCGCTCGTGTGAAAACCCTCGAGCAAGGTAGAAAACCATCTCCCACAACAGTCTCATACGATATTTTATAGCACAACAACCTCAAAATCGACAATAAAGTTGGCATTTTGAGGTTAGTGTGCTATAAATGAAAATTTTAAAAGTTACAGACGTTTAAAGTTTCCTAATTTTCGATATATATAGATATACTCTAATACTACGTGACGTCACAAAAGTATACAATCGTGACGTCACGCAAATTTCAAATGGCTGTAATTACTTCAATTTTCGTTAAATTGAAAAACTAAAAAATACGACCTAATTATTTTAGCATAAACTATTTGAATATGAAATAAAAAAAAATCACGCAACAACCGAACTTACATCAAAACGAACTTTTGAACTTGTTTGTAACGCTACAGCTATCATGCCTCGAAAACCTGCTCCTTCCCCCCCCGGCACTCGAAAATTACCCACTTATTATTTTCGCTCCGCGAGAGAGCTCGCGCGAGACGGAGCAAAAAAAAATTGGCGCGCTTGCTCGTGGCGGAGGGGAGCCAAGTGCTCGACCAATCAGTCAGTCCGACAGTGCAATTTACTAATGCGAGCTACGCGTATATATATATACACACGCACGTAGGCTCCGCGCTACGGCGTGACAGGCAAGAGAGTAGGAACTAGCGTATAAAAAGAGTGAGAAAGAGAGAGAGAGAGAGTGACGCCTCATTAGGGAGCTCGGGGAAATTACCTCGCGTTGGAGGGGTCGGGCGCGTTGTCATCGGTCGATTTGCGCGGGTTATTTTCCGATCCGCGAAATATTGAAGCCCGCTGGAGGGGATTTGCGCGCCGTCGTATAGGGGAAATTAACGAATCGCGATGTAATTGGCGTTTTATTTCGGAGCCGAGTGCGAGACGTGGCGCGTGCCGAATAAATCGGGCGTTCGGGGAGTGTATGTACGTTTGAATGCGGAGATGTTGGATTTATTGGTTTGTAATGAGGGTGCAAGTAGGAGGGACGATTTGGCGTTCGTTGGGGCGTGATGGGTGCGAGATAAATTTTATTGAGAGAGAGAGAGATGCTGATAATTGATGGATAAATATGTATGTTGATTAGAGAAGTGTGTGTGAAGCACGAGGACACTCGTGTTTAGCTGAAGTGACGACCCGTCTACGCATTTTATTAAGTCGCGCTTTGATTTTTAAAGTGAAATAAAATTAATGCAATCGGAGATAGATAAATTTAGAAAAGTCAATTGGATTGATAATTTTTTATCTAGTTTTATAGACTGCGTGATGTTCATTTATGTAAGTGAGATCAATTAGATATGATGTTAAAAGTTACTGTCAGACTCGATTAAAGTCTACGTCTAGACGGAGTCTAAGGGTCAACGATGAATTGATAATAAGAGAATAAAAAATGTATGTTAATACACATTTATCTTTATATCGAAAGCCATGATTACATAGACATTAAGAAAATCTACATAAAAGTTTATCCAGGTGAACAATATAAATTTATTAAAATAAGTGATCTTTCTAATTATTTATATAAACATTTATTTAGATAAATTATCATTTTTTAGATCGTTGTTCGTAAATAATTAGCAAATATTTGAAAATTTTAAAATACTTTTATAAGAAAGATTATGTATCTACAATTTTTGATAATTATTTTATTTATTTACTTGTTATGTAAGAGTAATTGTACAAGACAGATTATATAAAATGAGGAATATATTATTTTAGAATGTATCATTTCTGGATAAGCATTTTGCTACTAGTCATCCCTAAATCAATATTCATTACAAAATTAAAAATAATTCGTCTGTTGGAACCGTTCTTAATAATAAATGAAGTGCTTCCCCTAAATACTACTTAACTCCCCGTAAAAACTTTCAGTATCTAGCATACGCAGCCAGGAAATTACTTAACCCGCCACGAAAAGCAAAACAACACCTGAAAACATTGTCATTTTCTTACTCCTCCGCCGCCACCTCCATCGCTTCGAAGGCACACGAAGAAACGCACGGGGGGGGTAAAAATTGCGCTTCCATTAACGTAATTATGGCAATACGTTCCGGCGCCTCCTAACGCGCGCCGCGGCGAATGAATGAGGGGGCAAAAAAAGGTGAACGGCACGCCGCGTTAAAACATTCAACGGCAACGTGGCTTTGTTGCGGCTACACCGCTCGGCCGGCGTCGTTTCTCCGGGGAGAGATTATTATCGAACGGAAAAATACTCGAATGGATTAGTGGCGGTGGCATGCACACGATGATGCGCGCAAATGAACCGCGAGAGGGAGAGAGAGAGAGAGAGAAAGTCGGACGAGTGCCGCGGCTTTCTCGCTTATTCACGAGCGCGATAATGAGCTTAATTTATAAATTTAATTCCGCCGAGCGCGCGGCTTGATAAGCCTGTTTGCGGCTTCGATGGGTGAGCGAGAGTGGGGGGAGGGGGGAGGGGGGTAGTGTTCGGTGGTTGTGATGATTTAGAACACGTTTAAATTTGGGTTTTGGTTTACAGTAAAGTGAATGTTGTAAATTAATGGTTTACTTGTACAAATAATTAATGGAATATCGCTATATGGAATGAATGTAGAGCCGTCGCTGTATCAAAAATCCAGGTCTTCGTTTGAATCCCTCCTCAGCTCCTCCTCATCCCCTCCTCATACCATTATTTTACATTATTTAGATTTAATTTTATATTACTTTGTATTGTTTAGCTGTACTTTACGTTATTTTTACGATCATTTTATCTTTTTCCGTTATTTGGGTTATTCAGGTGCTGAGTTATTATGTTATTTTACAGTAATTATTCCTTATACACATTATGGATAAACTATATTTGGATTAATTATTATAGCAAAATCAGATGAAGATTATAGTAAAAATTATATATATACGTTTAATAAAAGTATATAACAAAATTACTGTATTTTCTAGTAAATATTGTACTATTGTAAATATTCTGTAGTAAATATTTACTATACAATTTCTGTTTGTGTTAATTATACAAAATTGGTATATTTTAAGCATACTGTATTATATGCTGTATTACTTTCATAAAGCTTCTTGGTAACTTAAGGTGATGTTAAACCCACCCGACATCGACAATTACGAGAATTCACTTTTTCTTCATTTAGTTATCAATTTTAAGTAAATATCTCTATTGATGTTGTTATCTCAATCAAAAACAATAACTTTTCAGAGAGATATTTTATAAAAATTAAAAGTTAAACGAAAAAAGTGGTTCACGTTTTCTTCGGTAATGGGAGCGTTCAGCATCACCATAAGATTAATAAAAGAATCATTTTACTCATCAATTCTGGCTACAATCACGCGTCAATTATCACTAAACATCGTAACTCCGTATAAAACAAATATCCTTTTTACAGAAGCCGAAAACCGTAAGTTATAAGCCCTCTGTATTACTTCCCTTCCCTGCAACTCATCGTAAAACGAATTCTCCCTCATCATCCTTTCCAACTCCCAGCAAAATACTAAACACCCCTCGAATGCGCGTAAACATCTTTTTCGACTCTCTCTCTCTCTCTCTCTCTCTCTCTCTCTCTCTCTCTCTCTCTCTCTCTCTCTCTCTCTCTCTCTTGCCCACGCACATACGCTCTCACTCCTCCTCCCCTTTAACGTCTCATTCCGCCCCCCCCTCTCTCTCTTTATTTTTACAGGCAGCATCGCGAAGCGAATCGAACTGCTTGCTCCGAGAAGCGAGAAGCGATTCCACTTGAAGCCCGCGACTGCTACACTGCACATATAGGATAGTCTTGAAAGAGAGAGAGAGCGAGAGGGGGGGAGGGAGTGAACTGGCAGGGGCTCAAATGGAAATACAAACTCGCTGTGCCGGCTCGGCGTTTCGCTCGCTTTGCAGCGGCGCAGCGGCAGAGCGCGGAAAGAGCAAGAGAGAGATAGAGATGTTAGAGAGGGAGAGAGAGAGAGAGAGACGAGTTAGTCGGTACTGCGGAAACGATGTTGTTGGCCTTAGAGGAGGCTGAGGGAATGGGAAATGAACGATGTAAAATTTAATCTTTCACGATCGCGTATTGGATTCCTGCGCGCCGGCTGCTTGTTTACTCTCGGAGGCTCTACGTGCCGTGTACGTATACGTCTGAAGCGCGCCGCGGCAGAGTCGGCATTGATCTTGGCGAGTGCAGGATGCGAGGAAGAAGAATCCGAGGAGTGGAGGTGTACGTGTGGGAGGGCGGAATTGCGTGTTTATTCTTTTAAAACGGAGCTCCCGTTGGCCAGTGATTGCTTGGGCTCGGCCGCAGTCGGGAATCCGATTGTAAGTCAGTTTTGTACGTTGATTTAGGATTGTTTGTTTGTTTGCTTGGAAAAACGGTACAGTTGAAAATTATTTTATTGAAAATTTTGACGTTTCGTGACCTAAGAAAGTATTTGCGACGTCTTGTCCATATGATAAATATTGTTTAATTATCGTTGGGCTATGACCGTGTTAAAATTGTTAAAACAGTCATAAAGTAATCATGGCTACTATAAAGTTGTCATAAAGTATTCATGTTCATCATGAAGTTGTCATGGATGTTATAAAGTTGTCATGGCTATCATACAGTTGTGACGACTGTTATAAAGTTGACATTACTGTCATAAGGTTGTCATCATAAGTGCCATAACGTTGACACGACTGTCATAAGACTGTCATGGTCATCATAAAGTAGGCATAACTATTATAAAGTTGTCACGACTGTTAAAAAGTTGTCATGACTATCATAAAGTTATCAACTATCTTAATGTTGTCAAAACTGTTATAAATTTGTCATGTCTGTCATAAATTTGTCATGACTGTCATAAATTTGTCATGTCTGTCATAAATGTATCATGACTGTCATAAATCTGTCATGACTGTCATGAATTTGTCATGACTGTCATAAATTTGTCATGTCTATCATAAATTTGTCATGACTGTCATAAATTTGTCATTACTGTAATTAAGTTATCAGAAAAATGTTATAACTTTTATAAATTTATCATATAACTGTCATAAAATCTTCATGGTGTTCAAACAATTTTCTCAAAAAAGAAAGAAGACAGAAAGAAAACAGAAGGTCACTATATAAATGTTCTACGGCTGTCATTAACTTACCATGTCATTGTCACATTACGCGACTAAGAAAATGACATGACTTTCCCGTACCATAGACCAATACTAAGTTTGATCCGTTGGTAAAATCCAAGTGCAAAATTCAAATTCCATTCGAAAAGTATACAAACAAAAACGGCCTCCCGAAGCGCACTATGGATTTGCAGTTTACTACAAATTACATGAAATATTCATCGTCTTACAAAGACTCCACGCAAGAGTTGCCGAAAGCCCGGAACGACGAGGGAACACCGCCATCCTCGAAGGACGCATCTAGCGCTCGCGCGTATCTGCGCGAGGCATTCGGCCTTATCCAAGTGCGCCAATATACTGCAGTGCGCGCGAGAGCGTTGCAATATTATCGGCTGTTACTGCCGCTGCCGCAGCATCCCGGGGATATCGAGACGCGCTGGCAGTAGCGCCGGAACGATATGCCTAATGCACTTTCAATCCCCGCGATGCTACTTCAGTCTATTTTCGCTCGGTGCTCCGTGTGTGTGTGTTTATGCGTGCCAGCTATTTTCTCTCCACCCACCGTCGATTTCCCCCCCCCCCCCCAATCTCGTTTTACGGAGTCTTTTTACGCGGGGTGAGTTTCACTGTCGGATGATTTCCCTTTTGGAAAACAATTTTTGTTGGTGTGCGAGGTGGTGGTTAATTTATTTGGTGCTTCTGAGACACAATGAGTTTAGAGAGAGGTAATGTACTCGTAGTTTTCTTATTGCTCTAGTAGTTGTATTTTATCTATTTGAGTAAATTTTAAAAGTCACTTATATTACATAAGATCCATCGGGAGGTATCGACGTGGGGCGCGCCATAATCTTGTCTAGTATTGTTAAAAGTACAATTTTCACTAAAATTTTATTTACTTTAAAATAAATGTATTATAGTAATTTGAAGACAATTGATCCTTGGATTGCTGTAATTTTAATTCTTGCGCTAATATTTTGCATCATAAAACTATAAACATTTATGTACAAAATTTTATTTTCTAATTCTATATATTTATAGATATACATATTATGAATGCATGGATTTTTAGAAATACGTAACGTTATATATTTACGGCCCTTACGAAGACTAGCACTTTTCCAACCGCCACGAAGACTAGCACATTTCGCCATTCTCCCACAAAGACTAGCACAATTCGCCCTTCTTCCACGAAGACTAGAACAATTCGCCATTCTCCCACGAAGAACAGCACATTTCGCAATTCTGGCACGAAGATTAGCATTTTTTGTACAAAATAAGTAAATTTAAGTTGTACTGATAAACTCTCGGCGAATCGCATTGATTTTTTTTTATCGGATTCGAGTCAGGTACTAGACCCTTTTGGTACTGAAAAAATTATCGGTTTACCCGAGAATATCAGACTACCCGAATAAATAAAAGTAGCCTGAAAAAAATCTGCGGTAGAAAATCGTTAAATGTGCTAGTATTCGTGGGAGATTTCCAAATGTGTTACTCTTCGTGGCACAAATATATTCTAGGTGACTATACATTTGTGCAAAATTAATTATGTGATACCTGTGTTATTAATAGGAAAAGCAAAAATATGCTTTTGTTTTTAAAGCGTACACAACATACTCACACACATTCATACTCTCACACACACCTACATGCACACATACACACACTTACTAAACATAGTGTATTTCGTATTCTAGAATCTCAAACTATATCTCTATGATGTTTCTATCAAAAACTTTTCCTTTTACATTCAAAAAGCTTCGTCCACGATTCAGCAAAGGCATCATAAAACCCCCCGTCACATCCAATTCGAGCAGCTCGCGCATAAAGTCCCCCCCCCCCCTTGATTTACAACCCGTCCCCCCAGCGAAAATCCAGAAATCGCGAGTTCCCAAAAACCAAAGAGACACAGCCACGCAAAAAAGAAGGCCTTCGCTCGCATTCGAAAACTCGCCGAGGGAGCTACCACCGCGTTATATATGAAAATCGAGATGCAAATCGAGCTGAAAGGTAGTCGAATACCCGCACGCACACGCCTAACAGCTTGATTGCAGAGCTCCGCGCTACATCTGCCCTCTCTTTTATAATCCCTCCATTCACGGGGGCACGCCGTAGTATACCCACCGGCAAAGTGGAAAAGCGCCGCGAGCACAAACACCGAGGGTATATAGGACTGTACGCACGCGGGGGACACCGAAACGCTCTCTCCGACTGGGCTTTTCCCTATTAGACGCGCTCGCTCGCGAATATTCATGAATGACGGGACGCGATATCTGTCGCCGTGTGTGTCCAAACCGAGAGAGAGAGGCGTATTCTCGCTCTTTTATCGCGAGTGTGTGTCCACAGAGGAGCGTTTCGGTGAGTTGGCTTCCGCTGTCGACCTTTGCCCGTTAGCTCGGCGGCTCGCTCGAGTTTTAGCCGGGGAGTATATGTAGGTAGCGTGGGTGCTTGGAGTCTTGGATGCGAGGACAGTCGAGGGAAGAAGTTTGCGAAGATGGACGCGAGGTGTTTGTCGAATGGGGGATGAGATGTTAAGATTATTGTATATGATGAAAAATTTTAGATGGGTTTAATAAGATGTGTCTTTCTTTATTTACTTTTTTAATTAAGGGAGTACTGTCGGTACTCCGTGAGTTAAATGCATGTTTGGTCGTTTTTTACTTCAGAGGTAGGCCAAATCGTGAGTGAGCGTGAAAAATTGTATTCGCTTGCTTATATTAGCTCTCAAAATTGGTGAATCAACATTTTGATTTTTGCATTATATTTATGGGATATTAAATATATTTTTCGCAAAGTTTCGTCGATATCAGAACAGTAGTTTTCATGAATTTCATGATTGCAACTGTCGGAAACGTGAGTTCCCATAAGGCTACGTGTTAAAAACGTAAATATAAAATTCTTAATATCTTTTTTCTGGATTTGTGTAGCTTCCTAAAAATTTATATGAGTAAGTTTGAGGTCAAAACATACTAGTATACAAAATTTCAGAGTATTCTGTACACTAATTCGAAACCGATAGTACTCCCTTAAAATAGTATGAAGAGGGGAAAAAGGAATTATAAACTATAATTAGTAGTTGACTTTAGTATTGGAATTATTTACCGTTCTACTAAGTATCAAGCATATATTATAACCGTGCCTTATAAATAATTGGAACTAAATCTCCTTATCGTCCTGTAAACTTTTGTTCTAATTATTTTTAAAGGTGTAATAGTTAAAACGGAAATAATGAAACGTGAATAATACGAATTGTTTAATTATTCTAGTATACAGACACGTTAGTTTAACTTTCGTATAAATTCAAGTATTACTGCCATTATATTCGATTCTTTATTGTTTAATTAATAAAACAGTGTAATACGTAAAGATAGAATTCGCACATTCCCTTTTAATCCTCTGTTAGCCTGAGTTCTCTAGCTTCTATCTTAAAAGCAAAGCGGTTAATTCAATTTAATTAAATTGTTTTAAATTGATTTTTTAATTAAAATCTTTCAAAGGTTATTTATTCTAGTATATTGCAAATCGCTTCGTATTACATTTGCGAAGATACGAGAAAATATTGAATTGATTTATCTAAAACTACAAAAATGGTATTCGTTTGAGCCGACCCATTTACTAACTTTGTAATATTATTATTCGACTACTTAGAACGCATTAGCATACGGTGAGATATATATCTTGGTTTTTAAAGTCCCCCCTTCCCGGTCCAGACTCCACCTATTACGATCAGAAACGGCAAAAGTTTTAAAAACATATTATATTTTCCTCTTTTGACCCCCGTAAGGTTGCTGAATTATTCATACCAATTTCTCATTATTTTTCTTATCATAAAATAACTTTATTTTTCCTAAGTGCATTACTAAGTTTCTTTCAGTTCTTACTTAGGCATATACATATGCATCTTTAACTACCGATGATTTATATTCTCAAAGCATCGACCCCATCATCAACCTCCCAGCATTTTGTCATCGACTGTGTATCCCCCCTTCTCTATCTCTCTTCCACCATCTCAGTACCGACCGTAGCGCACGTTTTCAATATACCGCCGGACTCCCGGCGCGACTCGTGAATCGGTCTCTTCTTCCTCCACTTCCTCTGACGCCCTTCGCCCTTTGGCCCGGGTCAAAGCCATGCGCCGCGGCAAAGGGGAACTCGCGCAGCACCGGCTCCTCCTGTATTCTCTAATATCGCACGGCTCTCCCATCCCGGTCGTGTGTATTCTTTATCGACCTGCGCCTCCTCTCTGCCGCGCGCGTTTATTCGCGTATGAATGGCGAGCAAAAGCGTCATGCTACTTCGCGTAATAACCCTTTTGTGCGCGTAGAGAGAGAGGGGGGATGGGAGGGGATTCAATCAATTTGCGCGAGCGCGCGCGCGTGTGTGTGTAAATAAGATGGGTGAAGGGAAGATGCGGAGTTTGAAAGGAGGATGCTAAATCCCTTTTTCGGAGGCAGCGATTGATCGGGAGTTGTATGGTAGTGTGGAGGATGGGATCTGAATTGGGCGGGAGTTTTCGTGGGGAGTTTGGAAATGGTGGTGCTTTTTTTGAACTGGGGAAATCGGTTTTTGAAAGTGTATTGTGCGGCTTGGAGATTGAAAAGTGTGTGTGGTTTGGAACGCGTTTTAATTGAAAATGAGCTGTACAGTTAAAATAATAATTTCGAAAATTACGTAAGCTGAAGTATCTTGGAAACTGGCTGAATAGTAATATATGAAAGGCAATCTTGCTTTAAATTATTAGATTTGATATAAAACATGCACACGCATACAACATACATGTATATAGTTGAAGTTACGCGCAGGTAGTATTTGAGAACTAAATATAGAAATTTGAATTTTCTCTAAATTTCAATCTAATAATTCATAAGCAAATTCAAATTTAGTTTGCGAAATAACGCACTATCCATACAAATAGAGGAGAGCCGTTCAATTTGGTATAGCGTCCACTTAGAAATATTACTGATTTCGATACTTCCCATATACGGTCAGTGGCGACGGTCTGGATGTTTGAATTTCATCATAAACGAAGCTCGTTTATAACATTTCAGACTTATAAGCTGTTAGCACAGCAAATTAATTGACTTCTTATATTTATTTAATATTGACGTTCCTGGACATTAAAATTGAAGACTAATTCAACAGCAATGTAAGCAGTAGTTATATATATATATATATACCAGTGCATGTACATAGAAATGTAATTATATGAAAAGAGGACTGCTTTCTTTAAAACTTTTAAAAACTGAAAATTAAACGTTTTTAGAGTGATTAATATACAATGAGCGTAGTACTTCTTCGTTGTAACTCACATTCAAACATATTCATTCTGTTAAATTTAATTTAAATTAAGGATTTTATACCGAGATTAGTTGACTCTCCTCTAAAAAGACTATTTTCTTATTGTAAACTACCTATAATCAATATAGTTACTTATCCCTTGGTAGTTCGCGTATGAAAAATGGGTTGAAAAGTAGTCACTAACTACAATAAATGACTCACTATCTGATTTCGTTCTAATGGAGTAAACAAATACATCGCTAATAAACCTTAGAATATTTTTTCTAAATTTTTACTATATTTTTACGCAATCCAGTCAATTGCTTATTCCCAAGTCAAGAAGTACCTTAACTATTACTTCAAATCAATGACCAAAAAACTACACCCCTCATCAAACATTCAACTTCCGACCTTCTCCAAAAATACAATGAATTCCCACCGAAAAATCCCTCAATCCCAAAACCCCATAAATCACAATAAAACCCATTTCTCCGTAACCCCCCTCCACCCCCCACCCTCACCCCTCCTCTCCGCCATTCGCGCAAGAAAATTCAACGGCCAAGCCGATTCGATTCCACGTGCTGTTGCTCCCATCTCGTAAAATTTATGCGAGCAATACAGAGTTCGAGTTAGTTAGCGCGAGAGACCGAGTGAGCGTTATAGCCAATAATGAACTTCGGGAGGGGTGGGAGGGGGGATCGGTGGCCACCCCGCCGCCTGCACCGCACTTCGGGAGATGGAAACTCCGACTGCGGGACGACAGCACGCCCCGCTCGGACGGACGGACGGACGGACGATATTGCAAGAAGCTCGCGTCGCAGTTTGTATTAAATTTCAAGAGGCAGTTTCTAACGACGACGGGACAGGACGCTTTTAGGATCGATATAAGGAGGGGGAATTGTTTCCTGGTTTGTTTTTGGATTTGTTGCCGATGTGGTGTTATTAGACTTCTGTGAAGTGTTTCTATATTTTATCATATTTGTTATATTGTCTTGTTAGAAACTTCTTTGAAATATATTGTATTCAGATTCTGCACGACGCTTTCTTGTATTTAAGATTATAAAAGTAAATTTTGTAAAGGGCTTCTGACCGTTGAGTCAATAAAATGATCTGAAAATAAAATGTTTTGTAAATTGTAATGACGGTAACGTTTATTGCTATTTCGAGGTTATTGGAAAGCAGACGACACTTTTGAGAATAAAAATTAAAAAATTAGCTTAACGATAATGTACAATTGAAAATTGTAGTAAGTTGCAACGATTTTTCGTATTTCGAGAAGCAAGCAGACAGAACGTTAGAGAATGAAAATTTCAGAATGGTGTAACTAATGAAACGATTTTAGCATATTTCGAGATTATTGAATTGTAGACAACACGTTTTAGAATGAAAAATTTAAAAATTGGCTTAATGAAAGTATACTAATTGCACTATTTAATTGTAAATTGTAGCAGTTCCCCGATTTTTGCTATTTCAAGATTATTGAAAAGCAGACAGGGTGTTTAAGAATGAACATTTTTAATTCGGCTGATATAATTCGAATGTTTCTACTTAAAATAGTTCGCTCCCGCTGGAACGTATTTCACTGTGCAAGTACTTCAGTATGCACCATTATTTTTTAATATATTTGCATATCATAAAGTGTACAAAAAGATGAATGTAAACTTAATTTGCGCACTCTCAGACAAATTATCGCATGAAATTAAGATTTACGAACAATTTAAAGACTTTTGCATATTAACATTCCCAAAAAATCCGATATTCTATGATTATTATCTTACAAATAGATCAATAATCTAATTTAAAATTCTGGAGTCTTTTTCGTATTATTTACAATTTTATCTTTCAATTTCACGTGATACTCCGTTGTTTTTCATTTTCACGATAGAACTACCTCAAACAAATTTCCGCATCAATTTTCGATCGTCGTACTACTCAAAACGTCAGCTGTCATATCACTCAAAGTCTTGTAATTTAATGCCGCGCCGTTGTAATGCAATATCGAGTTTTCTTAGTACGCGAGCGCTTGTTTGTCTGAATAAGATCGAAAGAGCCACCCTCGTACGGCAAAATTATCAACGGTCGTCAAAAAGAAAAGCCCGTGTAATCCAATCATGCAACCCTCTGTCCCTTACCTTTCAGAACCAATTCACGACGTTTCAGTAAGCACAATTGTGTACGCGGCTATTGAACCACAACTTTCACTTGTTTATTGAATATTTACTATAGATAAAAACGCAAAATACAAACAAATAAATTATATTAATAAATATGCACTTTAGAGGGATTTTTATTTATTTCAACATACAATTTTTATATTGATAATCCATAAGTCAAAATATCCGGATGTTTCCATCGCAATAAATAATAATACCCGATGCGAAGTAATTACTTTTTCACAGAAAAGTAGATTAGAGCGGTATACAAAAACATTATTGAAATATTATTTATTATTTCATATGGCATGAATCGTTAATAAAGTGAAAGCTAGGTTACACTTAAGTTTCAAATCGATTGATCAATTTTTATGCGCAAAGAGTATTTTGATGATTTCAGGTCTCCATCTATATTTTTAACAAAATAAACTATAATCTATTTATTAATATTTATATATTTTCATTGAAATATTAAGAGAAGTCTTATCATTAAATGTTAAAACAGACCTTGAACATTTGATTCACCAGAAGTAGAATAATTTGAGAATCCACGAAAGCCATCCCTCTTAATTATTAAATTCAAAATTCTCCCTCATTCTCCAAAAACCCCTTTACTAAACAATCACAAGCCACATCATACAACATACAAAACACCCTATCCAAACTTTCATCAAACTTCATCCAAAACCCCTAAATAAACCAACAAACCCACTTTCAAAATTCCCCAACTACGCAAAGACCGCGGTTCACTTGTCAGTTCAATCGCGCGAACCCACCTGCAAAGCCTTATTACGGCGCAAGATGCAGCCGAGAAGATAGAGAGACAGTCGAGAATCAACGGCATAGCTCTCGTCTCCACTCCGAAGAACGCAAGATTCGGAGCATAGGTATATTCATTTAAATTTAATTTCATAATATGAATTGATAAAGTGAATTAGTGGTATGCTTAAATTTTAATCCTCAATCGGAAGCCACTTATCATAATCGTTGTTTAACTTTTGCAATCCATTAGAATAATATATGTTTGAGGACGTTTCAATTATATTTAATATTAATAATTTAAATGTGATCAAGACTAATAACTTTGACAAACTCATTTTAAATACAATACTGTATCCATAAATTAATGAGTTGATCATTATTTATACACAGTTTCATGTTTTATTTCACAATTTAAGCGCTAAATTAATAATGAATCTACAAATTGAATGATTGAAGTATTAATAATAAGATTATTAACTGAGTTCATAGGCAAACTTCTAGTTAAAAATACTTTAATACATTTAGTTTCCGAATTTCTCACCATCAATAAAACTATTTTCCGAATTTTTCGCTATCAACAAAAATATTATCCCAATTTTTGACTATCAACAAAAATCTTTTCCGAATTTTCGTTTTCCGGATTTTTCAATCTCCTAATTTTTAATCCTCCGAATAATTAACAAGTAATACTTTATTAATAATTAATCAGTTATTTTTTAACTATCCGAATTCTTGAGGGGTCCAGGGTAAGTACAGACTCTCCCTAAACTCTCTCTCTCTCTCTTTCTCTCTCTCTCTCCTGCGTTTGCATCATTAGTCTAAAACCGCCGCGAGTCCAAAATCCTCGAGAAGCCTGTCAAGCTCTCTCACGTAATTTCCATCCTGGAGCGCTCTCTCTCTCAGTGTCGCTCCATTCTTCTCTCCCTCGGTGTGCCGGGGCTATGTAGTCTCTATAGTCTCTTCTGTGCTTTGCGCGCGTACTTGCTGTCTGGCTTGTTACGGTCTTATTGTGGCGAAGAAGGGGGAGGTGTAACGAATTTACGATGATTAAGTAGTGCGTTTGGAGTCTTTAAGGTGGGAGCGCAAGCTGGTGAGAGAGGGAGAACTGATGGTTGGGGTTTTATTTTGTGATGTTGTTTTGGGGATGGCTTTTGCTTTGTTGAATTAAGTGACGAGTAAGGTGTGCATGGGTATGTTTTTGTTCTTTTCAAAAGTAGGATACATCTTATTATATGTTTTTCATTAATCTAGCCCTAAAGGATGATAAAATGCCTGAGCAAATTTTTTATTTACTTTTTTTTTAAATTTGAAGTTAGTCCGTGAAAATAGCATTGCGTTCACATTATACCTATCAACTAAAACGGAATTAAATGTTAATTGAACAAATTAATATTTTTCAAGTTCAAAACCTATAATTAAAAATTGTAATTTTCTCTTGTTAATCTGCTTCGAAATAGTTTCTTTATAGTATTAAACCCGATAAATTGCAATTAATATTATTGACATAATTAACATGTGTACTTTTATTATATACACGGTGAGTGAAAAGTATGGAAACAGTGAAATATTTCGTAAGAGAAATATTTTCGGTGAAAGCTTTCAATAGGAAATGTTGTATTTGTTTATTGGGTTTAGAAAATATATCAGCTGGGCACAAATATAGTTTCCAATGCAAAATATAACACGTATAGACTTGTTTAAAACTAACGACAAGTCAAGTACGTTGAAATAGTCCGCTTAGGACGAATTTTGAACACTTAAATTTAAAATGTAGCTTCCCACACAAAAGTTAATTCACATTAGTATGTCTTTGCCACAGATTAGTGAAAAAAATCCACTGCTACAACAATGAATATCAATATTATAACGCAATAAATTCAAATGTTCAATTCAAATTACTGAATATTCACTGCTGAATCAGTGGATTTTTACACCAATTAGTAACCTTACCACACACCCATCGCTACTTCACTTGTATGAAGTAATAGATTCCAACAAAAAAACAAGCGACCAAAAACAATCTTCTCCCCGCGATCATCAAATCCCGCTTCCCATCCCGTCCTCTTCCCCGCTCCGTCTCGCCTCTCATCCATCTCCTCGTCGACTCCCCGCGGGCGCCTCGTCACCGAAACGACTCCGACTCCGACTCCGAGACTCCCAACGACCGCGACTGCACACGGCGGTCCCTCGTCACCGACTGTGGAATCCGCGCGACGCGCAAGCGGCCCAAGACGGAGACCGCGGAATACGCCTTAGCTCCCGAGAAGTGCACAACGGAGAGACTCTCCTCTCCTCGCTTTGATAATTAATTTTACGGATATCCGGCGTTTACAAGCCGCTCGCGCACTCGATCAGATTGCGTCCTGGGAGGCTGGCGTTGAGATCGTGGAGGTGGAGGTGGAGGAGGAAGGAAAGGAGGACAATCGGTTTGGAAAAGTGGGTAATGGAATTAGATTTGGAAGGATTGTTGGTTAGGGTGAGATGGATGAACAGTGGACGAATTTGAAACTAGGGTGTCGGATGAGTAAATGATAAAGGGCGAAATAGCTTCTTCGTGGATTTTATGGTGGTTAAACGATCTTTTTGTAGAAACTAACCTCCTAGACTAAGAACTAGGTACTAAAAGTGTAAATCCCGAGCTTTCTGATAATGTACTGAATTTTGTACGATACCGAACATGGTACAAATTTATATTGATATATGGTCAACTACCATTTTTACCTTTTCTTTTTCCTCTAATACTTCTGATGTGATGTTTACGTACCAGCACCCATTGCACAATTTTCATTAATTTAATTTAGTAATTTATATTCTAACTCAATTCTTTTATTTTTATTAACTATCTTCATCATCAGATGGTTGTAATTTAGTAACACCGAATGACTGACAAGGAGAAGATTATTCCTGTGGGAGACAGTTTTTGATGTTACTTTTGGAAATACCATCTGCTACATAAAAATGAAGCCCAGAAGTCCATTGAGTCCGCGATACAGATAAACGAATTATCGTACATATTTATAGATGTACTAGCAATGTTAACAAAACTCGTTGTATCTACTCGTTGTAGAAGGACCCATGAGATCAAACTGTGAATACCGCGCATCATTTTCAGCTACCAAAAAACCTCTCTCAAAACCTCATTAAAATCCGTTCTCCACAGGTACCCACGACACTCGCCTTCCGAGATAACAAATACAAATTAAGGGGACGCCGAATATCTCTGTCCTTGTCTAATTGAGTTTTCATTCATAATTTTAAGAGAAATCATTTTTTTGAAAAAATAATAGTTGTCCCCGCTTCGTTTTATAGTAATCTAAATATATGTCCAAGCTGGGTTCATATGATTGTTTTGTTTTCGAGAAAACTGTGACACACTATGAGGGCTAACTACGTGGAGATTAACTTTTACATACTAAGTTTGTCAAAGTTCTCGAAAACAAAACAATCATATGAAACCAACTTGGACATATAATTAGGTTACTGTACAACAAATTGGGGACAGCTATTATTTTATCATTAAACAATTTACTTTGTAAACAAATAACGAAATACGTGTGTAGGATAGTAGGAATCTACTGTCGGTATCCGACGTCTCCTTAAACAATGAATAAGAACAACCAAAAATTCAAAAGTACCAGTAAACAGGCGACTGCATACTCGCACCGGCGTCCGTAATCAGATTACACCGCGCGCCGAGCTCGTGCACTGTGCACTCGCTCCGCTTCGGCAAGGGGAGAAAAAAGAATCGGGAAAATCGGTTTAACTCATTGAGTGCGGCGTAAATTTACGGAATTTCCGCGTGCGCGCGGGCGGGCGGGTATTTCTCAATGTAGTGAATTAACAGTCTGCGCTGGAGCGCGTGCATTTACAAGACTCGCCGGCGCGTAATTCTCGAGCGGAGGAGTATAAGAGGAATGAATGTCGCGCGAATTTAGCGCGGAAGACTGTAAAATGACTGCGAGTGTGGGTTGCGAGGAGAGGAGCATGTGCAGATTGAATTTGGTTATTTTGGACGTGATTGATGGAGTTATTAGAAACTTTGAAAGTGCAATATTTAGTCCGTCGTTCGTTTATGAAGCTATGAATTCGCGGGGAAATGGAACTGCTGACATTAATATTCTCTATTATATTAATCGGCTTAAATTCGAATTGTCGTGATTGGGCTGCTTCCCCGTTTGTATTTTTTCATATTTATCTTTTTTATTACTTTAGATACTGTATTTACCCCAATTCTGATTTGGAAGTGGTCCATCAATGAACTATAAGTGAACAGAAGTAAAGCTGTTATAATTAATTATAATTCTCGTCGTAGATCGGGTTCTTGATCTCTATTTTTCCAATATTTTCTTTTGTTTTCCATTATATATGCGACCGTATGTGAAAAATTTATAGCAATGATTATTAATTCGAAGAAGCGTTAAGCAAGTGAGGAATTTCCTCGGTCTGGTGCATCGTTTGTATTGCTTCACATACTTCTTTTATTTAATTTCTTACACTTCACATATACACTTTTTTACTCTATATCCTAAATTGAAAACGACCATCTAGTGAATCGAAGGTAACGTGTAATATATTATTTCTATAATTTTTATTGTTATCGTCAAGCAGCTTTATCATCTCTTCTTTTCAAACTTCTTTTGTAACCAAAAGTGAACCGCGACTGATTTGGAATCGACCGGTAGTAAGTCGAAAGTAACCTGAAGTAAACCAGACCTTGTACTTTTTCCATGCAACTAACAAAATGAAAGACAATATAAAAAAGGAACTAAGATATTTATTTTCATTTCGAACTGTACTTCATCATCAACGTCACACATTATATTTGCTTAACATTATACATATCATCGATCATTACAATATGACTTTATCATCAAAATCACATTTAGTACGCCGTCGCTAACTCCAGCCTTTTATTTATCTATATTTTCAGTCTGATCAACCAATGCGCAATATCGTCAGAAATTACTCGAATTACGTTTCTCTAACTACTAGATTTTATATATAATTTTCATGAATATGCTACTTATCTTAATTTACTGGCAAATATCGTTGTGGCAAAGATTTGGCCCCTTCTACCGCGGTTCCGACGCGTGGTCGATACTTCCCTTCGCCGACGTCCGCCGGAACTACCCTCCCGCAGTTCCTCTTTATATTTTAACTTTTCAGAGAATTCACGCAAATCACGTTTGCGATCCGATTAATCAATCGCTATCTCATTCGTGCACAATACAAGATTATTATAAATCGTGAAGAACCTTCTCAAGGTCTCTATTTTTACTCCTTACAACCTGACGATTATTTTCAAATTCATCATACATTGTAGAATGTTTAGTTCATAACGAATTATTTCGCACTATACCCGACCATTCATAAAATCAACGCAACTAAATTTCGATCTCAACGCACCTCAAAAACTATCCACGCATGCATCTCTAGATCCATAAACACCGTCAAACCCCAAGCAAATAATCACTCCCCCGAATCGAAAACAATGAATATCCCAGCTAGCCAAACCCCCTCTGGCCCACACTCTCGACAGCCTAACGAGGTGTTGGCGAAGAAAAGTTGCACCGTCAGTCGATGAAATCGCCACGGCTCCTCCTCGCGCAAACTCTCCCACACACACACATATATACACTCTCAATACTCGAGGTTCACTCTCTCTCTCTCTCTCTCTCTCGAGTGCGAGAGCGACTCGACTGATTTATCCAGGATGCGCTTAAATTATCGCAAAGCACGGGCCGGCGCGCGGGGGCCCATAGATCATATCGTTCGACTTCCTGAATTGCGCGCGGCCGCGGCAGTGGCGGTAGCGTGCGTATACCTATACGTGGGAGTAGTACGGGAGAGAGTAGTCTCTATCTATCCGCGCGTTCTCGCACGTGCTGCGCGCGCACGCCAATTGCGGATGATTTGTGTGTACCATTTGCCAGTGATACTGTACTTGAGTTTTGCTTGTGTGGAGGGTGGGGAAGGGAGGAGGAGAGAGGAGTTGTGGACTGTGTGATTAGGTGGAGGTAATTTGGTTGGGTTGGACTGTGATACTTTGTTTCAGTGGTTACTGGTTAGGGGTCGTAGGTTTTTACAATTTTTGGAGAGTGTGTGATAATTTTAAGTTCTATGGAAGGATTTTAATGCGGGTATTGGTTTCGTGAAACATTTATTCATGAGTAAAGTGAGCGGTACAATAGAGAATTAAAGCTCAGTGGTTTTATAAGATTCATACATGGAAAGTGGAAAAGATCAATTAATAGTAGTAGGGTCGATCGTGGTAAATGCTTATTAGCTTTGAATTTTTGCCGATAGAACATTAAATTAAATATGAGATAACGTGAAATCAATCCTGGTTGAAATCTAAATTGATTTTGTATACAGAAAACATATTTGTAAATAATATAAAGTTAATAATAAAGTATTTCACTCAAATGGCCAAAGAGCAACCTCGTTTATACATAAATTTATAAAGAGAAACTAATAAATGTATAAAAAATTAAAAATGAAGCCTCACAATAAAATTATTGTGTTGTTTTTTCTTTGAAAGATTATCCCTGCACCTTAGACTCTACTTAATTTTCTGATAAATAATGACTCAAAAATGCTCATATTTCTTAATACCATTATTAATATTATATACATATTTAAAAAAAAAGTTTTATTTACTGACGTAAATTGTATTAGTTCCTTACTAGTATCCTTACAAAATACCCAATTTCGACTGTAATACAATCAATTTCTTCTGGGAAAGAAAAAACTTACTACTAGAAACACGTATTTCTCATTGACGTCAATAAACTATACGGACGAATCATGCTCACTGCGTCATCATCCGCCATATCTCTCGATTCCGAAAAAAAGTACCATCGTAATCCACTCAAACACAAACTATAAAGAGCAAAAAATCAGGTCAATACCAGCTCCTTCTCTCTCACTCTCTCTTCTACCCTACCGCGCACTTATCCCATATATTTAGTATTTTTATAGCCTCCGCCGAAGAAAGCCGCGCGCCATCGAGTATTTGTTTCCCCGAAATTTATGCGGATTCCAGCGGGGTGGCACCGAATTCACCATTCGCGCCGCGTCCCGGCAATAATTTCACTCCTCTCTCTCTCTCTCACTATGTATACCCACCGCGCCGCTGCTGCTCGCGCTCTCTAAAAGATGCAGATAGCCAGCGAGGAGAGGAGAAGAGGGGGGCGAAAAAAGGGCCTCTCGCACCTAACCACATCGTAAAATCCATTAAAAAAAATAAATGTCCCGCCGAGAGGCAAATCGAAAAAAGGAAGAGGAGAGCGGCCCGAGCTCCAATCCGCTTGTGTCCCCTCCCGGGTGCGAAAATCTGCGGAGCTCGATAGAAAAGAAAGAGAGAGGGCACCTGCGAAAAAAAAAGGAGCTAGAGGAAAAGCCGCGTAAAAGTTTCAAGCGACCAATAATATTTCACACTTTAATGGATTCTCCCTCTCTCTCTCTCTCTCTCTCTTTCTCCCACGGGCCAAAACCTTTAATATTCAGCCGTGCGGCGGCCCGCGTCACGTGACGCGCAATGTCCTCCCCCCGTGTGTCCGAAGACTCTCTGTCTCTCTCCCACGTATACGCATGCATGTGGAGGAGAGCTGCTGCTGCTGGGCGGCTTGGAAGGCAGTTTGGTCCGGTAGTTGCTTACATTACCATACGAATGGCCGATCGATCCCGGCAGCAGCAGCAGCCTGGGCACTTATACCTCTACCTCTGCTACCCCCCGAGCTCCGGGAAAGAAGGAGGTGGAAGGTGGAGCGGCAGCGGGGACGTGCGCGCCCCCGCGATCACGGGAGGAGGAACGGGGATGGGGGAAGAGACCGGCGGTGAGAATTAAACGCGGGAGCGTGCGCGTACGCGAGCATTGTCAAGCGGATGAATGAGTGGGAGGAGAAGAAGAGAGAGAGAGAGGAATGGTGAGAGAAATTGGGATGGCTTGTTTTGCGAAGGTTGGAGAGGAGGGGATTTGGTTTTTGGTACCGTTGGTAGTATTTTTTAGGTGGGTTTTGAAGTGTGCTTGCGATGGATTTATGTTCATTTGAGTAGTCAGTTGGAATTTGGATTGTCGTAATCTAACCGGTTGGCAGTTTCTATTGTTTCTTTATTTTTGGTTGCTTGATTATAAATGTTGTTTTACCCCGTGTCTTAACGTAAAAGTGCTGAACGACAAGTACCGAAAGTAAGCTACGTCAAGCCAGAAGTGACCTGAAACGATTGTTCATTAAATCAATGCTAACTTTTATATTCGTAGTTGAATGACTTTTGTACTATCTTTCTTCAATCTTTTGTTTAATTATTACTTCTCACGCATATTTTTATCATCTAATCCCGACTGAAATGAAATTGAATGAATGTGAAGCGATAGTTACCAGAAGTTCTACTTATACCAATGAGTATATCTAAATTCATTTTATTATGGGATATTTAGTTTGAGTTATAAATTATTTCTCATTATATCTATCAAAAAAAAATTTAAGTAAATTTAAGTTTATCAAACGGTGAATTTTACTGAATAATTAAAATTGCGTTACCGATCTTTCCGGCTCAGATTTAGGTGAAAAGAAAAAGTAAATAAAAAGACGATATTTATTATTTAACGTTTCGACGGTCAATTCCTTCCTTATCCGGACTTATTGTCCAGCACGCTTGTATGTTTTATAATGAAACAGGTAAATAATATATTAGACAAAAGTCACAGTACTTAAAATGAAGCTATATATCTTTATTTATTATAAATTGACTATCCTTGTCGGCATAAAACCTTAAACGTACGCTGTTACACAATATAAATAAATACGCGAATACACGACCGCGCGCCTAAATCTAATTCGCCTAATATAACACTCAAATATAAATCACACACACAGATACACATTACATGCGTCTTCTTTTGATGCCGTCGTGTCTGCCGATGAAACTTTGAGTCCCTGAGATATGAAGAATTATGCACCTGATTTGTCAGCCACAATATTGCCTGTCTGGCTGTAGAGGCTTCAGAGTCCGCCCTGTATGTTCACCAGGAAATCCGTAGGATATATTAACGGGTTAAATGCAATATACTTATGAGAGAGATATAATCAGATGTTCGAACAATAACGAATAAGCTTTCCTCTTTTGCGAATTCATTGTCGTGGTACCTTTCCAACATTTCCCTCTCTCCTAGTGATCCCTTTTCTTTCTCCCTTTCTCTTTCGCTTCGCATCATCTCTGTCTTTATTACTTCGTGTTCGGACATTACAGTTTTAATCTTTTACTTAAAACTCATTCAACCTTAAAATGATGATAATCAATTGTAGAGAGGAACAGCGATCAATTAATCTGAGCTTGCATTCATTATCTTCATTTCACTGATCGTAGCAGCATACTGATGCAAAAACTCTACTCATGCCAATGGCAAGTTATTATACGCTTGCACCAATATAATACAACACACATCCTTAACTGCTTCAACGGTCATCCACCTCCTTTCTCTCAACACTCCCCACAATCTCGTCGATCCACCGTCTCAAAAATCACCTGGAAAACTACCTCTCACTTTATACCTACCTATAACTCCATCATCCCAAGCTTACCCCCAACTACAAACGAATATCCGCGACCGCCAAAGCACATAAAAAAACCATCTCGACCACGCGGAAGCGTCACAGAATCGAGTCCGACGAAAGCGAGGCCCTCCCTATAAATCCTACGATACCTCCCAAGATCTCTCCATCTATCTCTCTCTTACAGTAATCCTCTGCCGAAGCCACTTACATACGTACAAGACACCACTCGGCTCTCCGCCCACCTTGCGTTTTGTCATCGGGAGATACACCCACGTATATTACACACCCACTCCCGCTGCCGCAAGCGACCCCGGAAAGGTCGACTTTACTCCCTTCTGTACGTGTGTGTGTGTGTCTACGTGCACGTTCGCGGGCTTTGCGAACAGGTAACTGCGTTACCGTGCACTTTGCCGGAGATAACAGCATTTAGGCGCCGGCTGCGGGCTCGCGAGCTCGCGCGCGTGTATGTGCGCTGGAAAGCGCGGTACGTATTTCGGTGTGGAGCTCGCGGAGCGCTCGGGTGGCACTTTTTTTTTTCTTTCTTTTTGGTGGGGGTGCGGATGGATGAGGAAGCGCGCAATGCAGTTCGTTCTTTGCATCGGGTGCCTTTTGGGGTGTATTGTTTGCGAGGATGATTGTTTTTGGGAGTTTTGAGTTTGGAGGGTGAGTAAGTGGAGAGTCGGGAGGTGGGATGGTGATGGGGGAGTTTTGAGCTGTTCTTCGTGAAATTTAGAGTAGAGGTTGAGAATTTTGATGTAGAATGAGTGGTATTGAATGTAGAATAAGGGATATGTAACGTAGAATTAGAGAGTTTTAACGTAGAAGGTGTGAGATTTAGCGTATAATGAACGAGAATTAGCTTAGAATAAGCAAGATTCAACGTAGAATGAGCGAGAATTAACGTAGAATAAGCCAGATTTAACGTAGAATATTATTTTATAATAATGAATTTCATTAAATTCTTTCATTTTTTAACTGATCAAAAGCTACGTTTATGTCGGTATAGTTATTATTAATATATTGTATTATATAGTGTTTATCCCTTTCGTTTCCGTTGTAGCCATATGGCACATTTAGCATATAAAAAAATATTTTGCATTTATGAGGTTCTTATGCAATCTATATAGAACTTCTATATATAGTTACATTCTAGTACAGCCAGATAACATATTTCATTCAGTAGAGTACGTTTTATAAACAAAATATTTTTCTTATAATAGATTTTTCATAGAAGAAATCCGATTTTTATAAAATAATTTGGGAACGAAAGGCTTCATGTTTGGCTGTATCGAGTGAGTTTCACGTATTAATTTCAGTTCAGAAATGACACAATATTACTCCAGATTTTTTAATTTTAAAATAGTAACGAAGAGATTTTTCATGTTTATTTCATCTGTAAAATAAATATATAAAAATATTCATGCATCACATTTATGATATATTTTGTTTTATAGAGTCAGCTTTATACTCTCGGATTTCATGTAAACTCGAGCTCTTACGCAGAATTTACATGCTTAATAAACTTGCACAATTTGAATGTCCAACTTAATTTAAAGCTAGCCACCTCACAAAACGAAAGCCTAACCCGTCCTTTTCGTTTAATCTGCACGATCAACAATTAAAAATCCACCAGTGTCCCTCAACTTTCAAATTGAAATTACAACACAAAAAACCACCATTTAGCAAATTTCTCCGAAGATAACCTTTCGGGAGCCAACCGACCGGCCGGCCGAGCGCAAACTTCTCGGCGCTCCATTTTGCCCGCGGAAAACAAAATTTAATTTAATTATCAAGCCCGAGTTACGCCCGGCGAAGCTCGGCTACACCCGCAGCGCGGAATAAAAAAAGAAAGGGAAGTCAGGCCGCGCTCGCGCACGTGAACCACGGGATAAAACAAATATAAAAGCGATTAAAACTTGCGGTAAATTGACAAGTTGGCCACAGCAGCAGCGGAGGCGGTGGCGGTGGTGGTACGGCTATTTTCACTGAAAGCGGTGCGCGATATACACGTGTATTCTGTGCGCCGCCTCGGCTATTTTGCACGCGCGCCGTTTTAATCGAGTTATATAGCTGTCGCACATCGTGCGTACACGTGCGTTTGCGTACGCGATAGTTGCTGTATGACTCTTTTGACTTTGCGAGGGGCTTTGCTGCATCTGTTGATGCTGAAATGTCGGTCTTAAATTGAATGCAGTAGTTTGCGTTTATTTGTAATCAATTGTAGAGTTTGGGTAAATTTATCTAGATAGTTATTTAGATGAAAGGGTGGATTTATTATAACGGTATATATACAGGACATTCAGCTGAAATAAAAGTCAGATAACAATTGAGAAGTAGAAAATAAAAAAGTAATTTAGATAAATATTTATCTATTGCTAAAAGAATTTAGATAGATCAACTAATTACAATTCTGCACAAACTTGCCTAACTATTTTTATTTTGATAAGTGTGTATCTAGATAAAAGGTCATTTTATTAAAAATAGTATTTATTCAGCAAGATTATAAAGTTATAGTATTATCTAGATAACACTTTATTTAGATACATTATCTTCTATTACAATATTGTTGAAGAGAAGATTCATTCAAGAAAAATATATTTAAAAGATTTTACCACTATATTTATAAATAAAATGATATTACCCTGGTAGAAAATTAATCTAGAACTATGTAGATCTATCTAGTTTGCCAAGCAAATAATCGAGGGCCTCGATAAAACTAGATAATTTTCTACCAGGGTATATATAATTTTATATTATTAAATTATACCCATAACTGTCTATAATGAACAGAATATTTTGTATGAAAAATTCACTACTATATTTCACAAATGTATTTTTAAAATAATACACAAAATCTAATTATTTTATTTTCTTTATGTTTCAGGTAAGCTTTATTAGATACTATATATTCGATACCAGCAGGGGTAAGGTAAGTCAACAACATTTTTCGCTACGAAAAATCATCTTGTAATGGAATCATTACAAACTTAACCTCTAGAACAAGACTATGATAACTTAACATTCTATGCTTTAGTAAAACTAAGCGAGGACGTACATTTTTCATAATTTTTTTTAATATAACTTATTATTGTAGAGGAGAGTAGTACACGATGCATATAGTAAAATTCAAAGGGTCCTCAATTCGGTATTTAATATAAAATTCTTACAAACAAAGTAAATATAGATAGCTAATTACCTATAGAATATTATATAATTCATATAAGCTGTGAAAGACTCCATGAATTAAAACAATTAACATAAATAAAAAATAGTACACTATGAACTTTTTGCACTTATCGTCTACACAATGAATCATTGTCTCAATCTACTATAAATAATACTTTTATGATAGGTTTCTCAGTTGATATTTAAGAAAATAACTTAAGGTATTGATTCAAATTGATTTCCTGGAACAATTATTGAAAATTTATCGAAAAAAGGCAGATTGAATTTAAAAGAACGCATTTAGCTCTTTGACGTTGAAAAATATCAATGAGAAATCGTACGCATGTATATGCGGCAATTTAAGAGCTTAGAGCTAAGTTACTTTTAAGTACTGAAAAAACATTTTTTTAATTTTCAGTGCTACCAACTTAACTCATGCTCTTTAGATATACATTGTGTACTTCGTGTGTATAACCAGTCTTAACAGAGATTTCATCCTCTTATAATAATTTATAAATGTTAAGCAGTACTTCATTTAACATAGAATATTAAAGAACGATTCATAAGGATTATTATCTACCAAATAAAACATTTATCAAATACCTATCAACAAATTAATCGAGTTCCTAAGACACGAATATATTTTGTAGAAAACTTGAAATACACATTTCCCTACATTCTCACGTGTTATAATATTGAATTTAGCTCTCCATAATTCGGGCACAGAGTGTTATTCGTAATATGATTACTAAAACTCAACGATTTTTACACTTAAAATTTGTCAAAGTAAAAATAAATCAGAATTTCCATCGTGTACGCCGATTGAACGTGTACTACTCTCCCCTATTTATAGTTACATGACCTCCTGTAACCAATTTTCGAAGTTTATAAAGGGCTTCTATTTTCACACGAGATACTTTTATGAAAAATGTAGTGCTGTCATAGTCCTTTTCTGGGGATGCGATTCGTACTTTACTTATAAAACTACAACAGTATTATTCTAACCAAGACCAACATTCGATATCGAGTCTACCCCAAACCACCATAAATCCAATAAACTCCACTTCTTCCCAGCAATCCATAAATCCACTCTAAACTCACGCATCACCCGTCTCCCTTTTTCACCCGAATATACAGACGCCCAAAGTAACCTCCACTCCCGTTCCCCTCGAGCAAAAAAAAAGAACCACGGGAACAAAGAGACTTTTTGCAAAAAAAAAAGCAACAACGCACCGTCGAACATAAAAAGGGGTGGTAAACCGATAACTAAAAGAAACAGCCGGAGGGCAAACGCACGCGTGCGTAGCAGTAGCGTTAACGAGGCCGAACGCGGGGGGAAGAGCGAAGAGGAAGAGCCGGAACTAAAATGTAAAAACTGGCCATCGCGACGAGCGAACGAGGATGGAGAGAAAGAGAGAAAGAGAGCGAGGAAAAAGAAAAGTAAGAGGGGTGGGGGGAGTGGAGCGCGAGTGATGCGAGTCAAGATTGCGTCGGGCGTGCGAAGGGAGCGGCATGTGGAGGCGTGGTTACGGTTTGATGCGTGGAGAACGATGATTAGAGTGAGGAGGATGATGAAAGTGTAAACTTGATTTAGACTTGGTGGGCCTGTACTGAAATTCGGTGAAAAATATCGATTTTGTTTTTGTAGGAACGTATAATTTGTTTAAAATAATGTTCGAGTGTAGTGTGATGATGTAAGTACCAAGTATTCCGTTTTAAGAAAGTTCTATAACTCGGTATGATTGCTGGTAATATTTATTTGAATTTTGCATATCTGAACAGTTAGTTATGTTCAAAGAAAAGTTTAATACAGTTAGGGTTTGAATCGTACTCTTAGTATTCCGTTAATTTTTAATCTTGATCCACTGTGCCATCTTTTTGTCCATTTTTAGTAGATCATATTTGTAATCCTCAATTGTGATCACCTCAAAATTCAATATTCGTTATAATTATGAATTTTGGTATTAGAAATGGTTTTAAATTAAAAATAAGTTTTTTAGATAACATAAAGACGGTTTAAAAAGAAAAAAGAAAGAAAATGTCTATCTAGTAGTATAACTAAATAAGTTAAAAATTATAATTGAATAAAACGATCGTGTTTTTCAATCTTCAATATCGAATTATTCTATAAATATACATAAGGTTGTTTTACGAAGCTTCAAAGATATTATCCAATTTGCTTTTTCTAAAAAAAGAAAATCTCAAACGAAGTAAATTGAATAAAAATGAAATTAAATTGAACCGTTTCTCTATATTGCTAATGAAAATTCAGAAAATATTACTTAAAATGTTACTTTGGTCTATGACGAATATGAATACATTTGAAGCATTTAATATCTGCATCATTTTGCTTTTCCAAAGAGAAAACTTTATGACAGTGATATTCGTTTTGTATTTTTTAAGTATTTTATTAAAAGAAAAGGTATTTAAATTAGCAATAAAATGACTTTAATATCTTAGTTAAATAATGACTAAAATTAAGTTACTATACTTCATTTACCATAGAAAATACTATAAACGAAACAAATAAAAAAATACCAACAAAGAAGAAACATAATTTCAAATTTTGAGTATACACCCATCTCAAAACACTCCAAAATCTCCACAACCAAACAAACCCCCCCTAAAAACACCCCCATAAAGCTCTAAACTCACAACAGATCCAAGCGCGAATGATCATCCGACAATGACGCGAGAAAACTCTCCGCACACGATCCGCGCGTGTGCGGCTCCGCTTCGTTTTGTGCTCGACCTGACACATTTTTCCGCGCTCGCGTTTGAAAGCGGCTCGTTGTGCTCGGCTTTCTGCGTGCGATGCAGCAACGCCGGAGCTTCGCGCGAGCTCCGATGCCATTGAGTTCGCCGCGCAGTATCTGCCATTCAGGCGATTACCGTTTGCGTACAGAGGGTATTTGCGCGTGGATGTGTGCGTCCCTCGCGATCCTAAATATTAAAATACGGCGATTGTGCTTGGGTGAATGATTGAGTAAGCAGGGAATATTATACGTTTATTGCCGGTTTCTTTACTTGTAGACGGGGATAATATATTGTGATACAGATTCTGGAAAAATTCTTGGTAACGATCAAAGTGTATGGCTAACGTTGTTCTTGAATATATTGAGATCAGTTTTATCGTATTGTGCGGAAGTAATATAATAAAGTAGATAATTATATCTATGTGAATTACTTCTTTAAAGAATATGGACTTTTTCCAATTATATTAGTGCAGCATTGTATTTATGTTAAACTAAAACTTAAATTTATATGCAATCAGCTGTCACACTTGATCAGTTACCTATAAACTAAATCTCACTAAATTGTAATTTTGCACAAATCTAAGAAATGCTACCGATTAGTACAGTAAACTTCATTGTAATATCAATAAAAACTATTCCCCATAATTTTCATCGCAAAACTCTCTTTCTACCTCACCGTTCCATTCCATTCTAACGTCACACAATACCCCATCTCATCAAAAAAAAAGAAAACAACAAAAAGAAAACTTCACATTTATATTAACCCAATAAAACCCGCGCGCAGAAGCAAGATCACCCACCCATCTCCCTCTCTCTCTCTCCTAACAATGTAAAACACGAATGTAAACCCGAGTCTCACCATTGTCCGTTTGGCCCCCTTTTTACATACACCCCCCTCGCGTCCTCCTTTTTATTCTCCTCCTCCTCCACTACTATTTCTTGAAGAATGCGCGAGCACCAGAACAGTGCCCACAAAAGAAAGCGAGGATAAGAAAGGAGCAGCAGCAGCCGGTCGAGAATAAATCGCGAATCGCCGTCGCGACCGGGAGTAAGCGTGTAACGATCGCCGGAGGCGGTGCAATGCGCTGCAGCGCAGCTGTACCGGTCTTTTAAAACGATTGCCCTCTTACTATACCCGCTGTCGTAGAGAGCTGCTCATTTTAATTCTTTTTGCTAGTCGGGAAGGAGGTAGTTTGAATTGGTGGTTTTGCGTGTGGAGTGGATTTGAGGGTGGAGAGAGTTTTTGGGTGATTGTTGGGAAGTGTTTTTGACTAGGGGAGGTGGTGGATTGAGAAAGAAATTATGCGTAGTTGAGGATTCGTGTGATTATAATTTTTACTGTATAAAGCACGAATTCTTTAGTATTTAGTCGCCGGATATTTGGTGCAGAAGATTCGAAGGCAAAGAGGTTGTACTTTTGTACAAAATAAAATTCGCGGTTTCTCGCATTAATTTTACAAATTTTTTAGAAACTGACCCCAATTTTTTGTGATATGAAGAATTTAGGGTAGTTTTTAAAAGTTCGTAAAATTCAAAAGCGAGCAACCGCGAATTTTGTTTAGTATCCTAGTACAGCCACCTCTTATAAACATAAAGAACTGTGTCTTAACTGTTATTAACTGTTTCTCAACTGTTAAGAACTACGCATTTGACCGTATCCAAGGTCGTACGTCTTCGTAGTTATGAACTCGTATTTTATATTAAGAATCCCTTCTCTCAGTTTGTTTCGGGTTCAAGTAGTACTAACGTAAACTTGGATAATTAATTTTATTGTTTCAATATTGCTTTCAACTATTTTACCTAGTTTCTTATGAGAAGATTCGTATATGCAATTTTTTGTACAATACAATTCTGGAACTATTTACTAACTTTGTATCTAAATGAAGCTGGATAATGATAACGTGATTTATTCATAAAACAATTATATCCATATCAAATCAAAGTCAAGTTCGAGTAGAAAACAGTGGTTAAATAACGAATTATATTTGCTACATTATTTGTTACATATAGGTTCGCAAAAATCTGAATTACTTCTGATCATAAAGACTTTATATAGCAATCTACTCATTTTTTTCGATAAGCTCACTAGTGAATAAAAGAATTCTAAAGTAAAAAAGAGAAACAACTACCCTCTCCAGTCACTCCCACCGCGTGAACGTTATTGATATATAGAATCGATAAAATATATTGAATTTTACAAATTTTTGTATTCAGTTATACGACTAGTTGACTAGGTCAGTCCACTGATGCGCTGACATATCAATATCGAGTTCAAATAAATTTTTCATGAATATCGTACATTCTCAGTCTAAATAAAGTATTACTTTTATTCTATGTGTTTATATTTGTAAAAAAACTGAAGTATTTCAAGCAATCATTGATAAAAATATTCTTTTAACGGGACACTACAATGAAATTTGAAACTATTTTTATTTTGTTATATTATGACCTAAATATTGTGTTTCTCATCTGATTAAATAGAATTTTTTAAATTGTTATTTGTATAATTGTCAAAAATGTAAAAAGTTTTCGAGCAAAAGACCCAATTTTTAATTAATTCACTTGCATGACAATTCGCAGTCAATCTTAATAAAACAACCAACATTATTCCAGACATCAAGGAATATAAAAATTTAGTAAAATAAACTATGCATTTAAAAACCCGACTTTCTAGCCGTTTTTTTACATCAAAATTTCAGTGTGCTCTCTCCTCAAACAAACGTTTCTAAAGAAATTTCTACGGAAAGTGGAACGAAGTCAAAAAACCTTTTACTTCTTACTGCTCTCTCTCCGCACTTTAACGTGTTTCTCGACCGGTTGATCATCGCCGCAGATTACCGCCTAATGCCGCGATAAGTGAAACGAGTCCGCGACCTGTCGGCCGACCTAACGCAGCCGCTTTAATGACTTGGAGTTGAAAGAGAGAAAAAAACTCTTGGCTCGATATTTCCGCCTGTGCGAGTATTAATCGACGCATAATGCAACTTTCGACGTACGCGAATTGTAAATGGCTTTTAAAAGCGTACGCTTTCGTGCTTAAATGGTTGTTGTATAGTGAAGCTTTTGTCGTCTAACTGATTGGCGTAGTACCTTGCCGTAAAACTTGCTATTAGGTAGTGAAATAAAATACTTATACATGAATATCGACATCTGAGTAAATTAACTTAATTTTTTATAATTATATTATTTGTAATATTTTCTAACATGCTACTATGCCTTCTCTGGTATTTTTACTTTCCACTTTTTGTTTATCTTGAAATTATCATTCGATTACGAAATATATCTTCATTTCCATGCAATATAACTAATGTGTTGGTTTTTACAGTGAAATACCTCCTCCCCCTCCTTCACTTTTGTAATTCTTGTGATCAAAAATCTAAGTAATCGTTTAGCGATAAAAATGTAGTGTAATACATGCCATCAATAAGGAATAACAGTGATTTTTAAGTAATAGCACTTTGGTATTTTCGTAATATCTTCGAAATTGAAGTGTTTGCAATGTCACATCTTTGCTGTGGAATGCGGATGACATCCTTCTCTTTTGTAAAGACGAGACGACACACAAGAAACCTTTAGCAAGCTGTAACTTTTGTAAATTTATTTTAAATTCGAAGTGGATCATAAATCGGCTCACGTTCTCTACTAACTTAATTAGTCGAGAACATTTTTTCGTATTTTTTCTTATTCCATACACATTATACTTCGAATCTCGTTCTTCAAGATTACTATGTAGTAACAATCTCGAACGTTATCCTCGTATAATTACAATCGAATTTCACTTATAGGTAAGTTCGTTTGATTCTCAATTATATAGAACCATTCGGTAAACTCTAAATACATTTTTCTACAAAATCGAGTCTACATAACCACACCACATCTCAAAGCCCCTCTAACCCAATTCAAAATATCATCCTCCAACCTCCTCGTTCTCACCCATCCCCCTTAACGCAAACTTCGCGCGTCTCGACGCCCGCGGCATCAGCGATCGCCGCTAATCACGCAGCCTTCCACATAGCCGCGCGTCTAAAACCTTAAAAAAAAAAGAAGCCCAAGAAAAGCCCAGAGCAAAAAAGACGAACAAGAGAATAATCCAAGCAAAGAAAAAAAAAGCGAGCGCGCGCGGCATAACAGCGCTTACGCGAGGAAAAGGACGCTCGAGCGAGAGGGAAGATGCTCACCTACACCACGAAATACCTCCTCTCTCTCTCTCTCTACTTTCCCCTGTCGTGCGGAACGGCCGTAGAGCCGTGGCCCTCCCTCGTTTCATGAATAATAAAAAGGTCGAAGAGTGCCGGCAACGTCGCCGCTGCCGCCGATCGTTTTCCCTGAGAGGGCAATGTTTTTTCATTCCCGCGCGAGAGCGCGCGAATTCACAAATATGCGCGGAGCGCGTGTGCGTCATCTTTAACGCGCCGGCGAGCCCATCGAACTCGAAAATTGCGGATTTGCCTGCGGAGTGTGCGAGTGTGTGCGTGCGTGTGTGTGTGTGTGTGTGTGGGTGTGGATGGGGATTCTGCTCAGGTGCCGTGCTCGAGGAGAGGAGAACGTTATTTTTGTGGTGGTAAAACGGGGTGTGAGGTTTATTTTTCGCGGGGAGGATAAGGAGGTGTTTGTTGTTCCGGGTGATTGGAGTTGATGTGGAATTTTATGCGGGATAAGTGGGTAGTATGGTGAGTCGAGTCTAGTACTGGCTGTTCGTATGTTCAGGATTTTATCGCGTTAGGAAATTCAATGAATATTGGGAAGTTTACTGTACGCTCGTGAATGAATCCTAAAAATTTAGAGGCCTAGGATTTTCGGGCTAAGATGTAGGTTATTTAATAGTGCGCGAAAGAAAGCGTCTTTATGATAGACTTCGTTCATCTAGTGGTTTCAAATCCCAATTTATACTAGTTTATAAATTGTTCAATAAAAAATCTATGAAAATTATTTGTCAGTTTTACGCATTTGAGCATCTTTAACTGAAATATCGAAGTATCATGAAAGAGGTTGGAAGTATATATACTAGTATAGATTTTTTATTGAACAATTTTTAACGTTCTTATTTCAGAAGATAATTCACTTATTCCAGTTTTGTTGATGTTAAATTAATTAATGTTAAATTGAAGTTAGTTTAATTAACAATTGACAAATGGCGAATCTAACAATTATTGACGAATTATTTAACTTGATTTATTTGTTACAATTTAAGTCAAAATTACAATAGTCTTCACGATAGTTTAAGTACGGCGATGTACATTTCAAAAAGTAGCAGGTTTCATTTTCAAATAAACCTGGCGTTTTAACTTTTAAATATACTAGTTTTCAGGTAAATTAAAGCCAAAGATATAAGTTTTATTACAAATTTAAAATTTGCTACTATTTGCAATGCACGTCAACAGAATCATCTTTTACATTTTCATAATAAACAGAACAAAATAAACGTGCGATTCTTAAAAAAAATTTAGGTCAAGTCAAGTTTTTCGTAAAGCATACTTAAATAAAGATACAGCAGAAATTGCATAGCTTATTTACTCCCGAGAAGTCTGTCAACAAAATGAATGACTTGAGAAAATGCAACGTTTACAAAACCAGGGGGTCAGCCGTCTTGCATTTTTTCATCATGCCTTTGTTACGCAGCAGCTTTGAACTATGCAGAATACATTATTAAGATAGTTTAATTTAAAGCACGAACTATTCATCAAGTTTCATTTTTTACTAAAAAATAATCTTTTTTAGTTTACATTTATATTTCATCGTAATTATTAAAACGTAGTTTAATGCACTGCATTTTTAACACATTTTCGTCAGGATGCATTAGTAATAAAACCTATATAAAAGCAGAATCGTCAAAATGTCACGCGATATTCAGAATATTCCCAAAAAAGTACGTGCAATTTGTTTGAACAAACGTTTGACTCCTCACCGAATAAACAATTTTTCATCGAAATATCGCGCAGTTTGCCATTCACGTCCTCGTGCAAATAAACACGCGCCAAAATGTCCCCCACCAATTGACACTGTACTAAATGATAAAATAAAATAAAATAAATCTGATAGCCTCGTCAAAATCCGGTTCTGATTTTTTTGTTCGTCGATTTGACGCGCGAATATATTGGAAGCATCTTTTCCCGGGCGGGGAAAGTACTTTATCGATGTTTGCTATCGCTAAAAGCGCGGGTTGTGTTATTCAGCGTCGAGTCTCGCTCACCTTTGTGTCGCGCGCGAGCTGTAAAAAAGCTCGGCATATTTAAAAGTCGTGGTGTAGGATCTGTCGGTGTAAACACTGATACCAATTTGTAAAATTAAACTTTTTTAACTCCTATTTTTAATTTTAAAAAATATCTATTATAAAGTTTATAAGGTCAATCTGTTTATTGTGTTTGAACTGTTTTAAATCTACAAGAAAATATTGTTGTGAATTATAAGTATCGTTTAGTAACGTACTTTTCGTAATATTCATTGAAATAATATATTGCAAGATTTATTATATGTTTAACGTCTAAATGCATAAATTAGAAGTTCAGAACATACCATACTTGCATGAAATAGCTAAAATAATTTTTATCTTCAAGGGCCATCGGATCAAAATTAAACTTACTTTCGGCGTACGAAAATACTAATATCAAATTCCTCGCAAAACTCATCACTAATAGGGTCGAGCTCGAAACATGCATTTAATTCCGAAAACTCTTTAAAAAGAAACATTAGTACAAACATAATTTTTCGCCCTTTCGTAAAGATCTCGTCGAATATTGAATTCTCCGATATTACGTCAAACAAAATGTTGCTCAAAAAGACTCGACTGGATTTTCATATTTAATAACGCGTGTACTCAGGGCGGATCCACGATTTTTCACTCGCAATGACATTACGCGTTATTATATTTCATGCGGAACACACACTCCGGGCTAAAAGTCACGGGCTGAAAAGAGGCGGACGGCGCGCAAGCGCGCAAAAAAGACAACATCGCGCGCCCGCGCTGTAATAAACACTCCTGAAAACGTAAAAAAAAGTATCAATTTTCAGCTGCGCGCATACGCGAATATTATATTTACGAAATGAAACAAAAAATAAATAAAAATGCGCGCGCGAGCATTAGCAAGAAAATCCGTGCTCGTCGCGCGCCAGTCGATATTTTTCGTCCTCGCGCCGGTTGGTCGACTCTCGCTCCTCTTTTTCGCTCGAACTACGTGAGGTTTAATCACCGCTGGGTTTACTTTGAATTTTTTACGCGTACGTGTAAAAGTGCAATTTTTATTATAAAAAAGTAGTTAATGTAGTAAACGAATACTTTATGTTGTGGATAATGTATTTCATGATAAATATTATTTTTTAATTAACCTTATTTGATAATTATTTCATGCGTATATTTCATAGGTATATTTCAAAGCTGAAGAATAAATCATGGTGAATGAATAATAAGAAGTAATATTTTTAAATTAATTAATAATATTTGTACTGTAATTTGTAGTTGATGGATAAATCAAAAAGTGAATCAACGAATCATCGAGCCTAACTATTTAAAAAATGTATGCAATAGCCTATACAAATATATCAGTTTATATTGACGTCTTGTGTATTATATACACAAATTTACATTAGTTACTCAATCTTCTATACAAATAATTTCTACATAAGTAAAATAACTATCTATATAGTAAAATATGATTGAATTGAATAATACACATAAATTCTAGGTTAAATTTAACATCAACATATAATATAAATGTACTTACTTAAAAAATAATGACGCTCAAAAACCATCATATTTTTAAGAAATATCTGCCACACATTCAACCCTCTATTTCGTCACATCACAATGTCACATATTCCCTTGTTCTTTCATTTTCTGCCAAAAGGCAAAAATCATATCGGAAATGTTCACTCTACCACTGACAACTCTCATCCCACACTACGGTGAAATTCATTTCAATATCAGTAAAAAAAACTTCCTCTATAATTTTTGTCAGAAACCGGAAGTATTTCGACGCTTTATGTCCATAAAGTCGTATCTCGGAGAAGCATACTATGAAGTCTCGCTTTCAAGAAAGACAAGTTATGCAAATTTTAAGTCAGATGCTGCTTATATTAATGAATATTCTTAAGATGTTTCGCGTTTGTAGCTTGAAGGGGTAAATTAGAAAACAAAATTATTAAAGTAGTAAAATTTATTACTTGTTTCTTTCTTGAAAAACTAAAATACGACTTTTTTAATTAACTGTACTCTGTGTTATAACTTTATGAATAAGAGACATACATTTTTTATTAAATCCAACTTTTTATGGTTTTTATTTTCAACTTTTAATTCTTAACCTTTTTCGTTTAATACAAAAAAATGAATAATAAGTGTTTTATTACCCAAATTTTCATAGTAATTATTGAAAAATAATACCGATTTTGCACCAATAAAACCACTCCTCTCTCACCAACAGATCCTCTCCACTATTCATAGAATCTCATCTCTATAACCCCCTAAAAACCCATGCAAACCAAACCGCAATACAAATTCCACATCGAGCAATTACACAATCCCACCCGATACTCGCTCCACGCAATCTCATCCGCATCCGCATAGTCCGAAAAAGCCTTCATTACTCCCCTGATCTACAGCTCAATCGGCGGGCAAATTCATTAAAAGCTTTTTCTCGCCTACCCGCATAAGTCATTGTTTTGCAGCGACGATCGCGTCGCGCTTCAAACGTTTTGTTCGCTTTCATAGATTCAGCCATAACCGCGCGCGCGCTCGCAATTGGGCAGTTGAGTTATGGACACAGCGAGAGAGAGAGAGAGAGAGTAGGCGTTAATGAAATTTGCGGGTCATAGCTTTTCCAGACGCCTCGCCGCCTCCCAGAGGAGGCTGCTGGTCGTTTCAATTTGAGGGACGACTTGGGCACAATTGGCTTATTTTCTTTGTCTGCTGCTAAGTGTTTCCTTTTTGCGGACTATTTTTTGGTTTATTTAGTTCGGTCTTAATTCTGTATACTTCGCTGCGCGTGGAAGTTCATGTCTTAAAGTTGGATCGTCTTCATACGCTGCATTCTTTATTAAATATTAATTTAAGCTAAGTTTACTAACGGAGGAAGCATTGTTTCAAAAAGACCAACTTCTATTGAATTGATCGCAATTATTCTTTGATATTTAATAAACAGCATGTGCGAGACAAAGTTTTTGCTAATTGTTCTTTACTTATATATGGAATAAGATACTATAAGATGGAATTCTAAAAGCCTGTGAATAAGAAAAAAAGCAGGTACAAATATGAGGACCAAGGAATAAATATAAGGAACATGAAGTAGATAGCAAATAGAAGACGAGTTTTGCGAGATTGTGTGTTTTTAAGGTTAGGAAAAGAGAAAACATCTAGCGAAAACTGGTCTCCTGTTGATCAATTTATTTCCTGCTCGTTATATTTATTGTTTTTTCTTATCCGATAATATAGCCAATTTACTATTAATAGATATTATTATAGAAACATCAACGTTGGCTAGGCATATATATTCTCTTTAATATAAATTAGGACGTATTAAATAAGTTAAATTACCTTACAAACAAGCTAATGTTTCGAAAATTTGTAAAGTTTTTTACAGGACTCTTAAATTGCTGAGAAAAGTATCTCTGGAAACATAAGATCGTCTATTAAATTATTTCGAATGTCTAAATTTTCTAAATCGATCTAAAAACTGAACAGCATCTTTACATCATTAAAAAAAGGTATCCCAATAAATTTCAAGCTCATTCTCATCATACTAACCTACGCAGAAAACTTCCCTAATACACACATTAATACTTCAAAAGTATTTTTCGTAAAGAACTCTTATACACAAACTTCAACTTTTCTATCCTACTTTACTAAGCCATGAAGTTGAAGTATATACGCGTTACAGCTGAGCATTACAGCGAAGTACAAAAGTGTCTTCCCAGAACTAAGTCATTAAACATACGACCCTTTCAAAAAAACTTTCTCAAAGGACATACACTCGCAACTATCGTACATTAGAATCTCTTTCTCTTTTTTTTTCATAAAGATCATATTTTCGCCCGTGACTGCGAAACCGACTCTCTCTCTCTCACTCTTCTCTCTCGACTCGCCCCGGGGGGCAAACTGCCCTCTGTAACACGCGCCGCTGAAGCTCGGATGTTTCTCTCTCTCTCGCTTCGTTCTCTTCGTCGTTTTTCACTTCAACGGTTTCCGTGTGCGTAGGCTCGCGCGGAATTTCAGTCGTTCCGCCGCGGGGACACTGCTGCGATGCGGAGCAGATTTCAGACGAGAGTCGGGCACTTGCTGCGCTTTGTACTCGGCGAAGTTGCGCGGAATGATTCGGGAAGGTGCTTTTGGCATCGCGGAGAGATTTTGGGTGGTATCGGCGATTTTTTGGTTAAAGTGATTTTTGAGAAATTGAATGGATGGGTGATTTTTGGGCATCGAGTGTAACGTCGGAATTTCACTGTTTATACGAAGGAAGGTCGAAAAGTAAATAGCATTTTATATGCTCTGACGAGTGAAACAATAGCATTCGTGTTTTAAAGAAAAAAATTAATTTAACTTTGTAAATGTTCTTGGATTCTTGGAACTGCCTTTTTCTGTATTAAAGAAACTGGTGTATTTAATGGAACTGAGTCAACACTGTCACAATTAATATTTATTTCCCGGAATCTTGGCTCAGTATTTCCCAGAATCCTAATTCAAGCAATTTTTTCATACAAAAAATATACTTTTCTCTCGTAAAATTTCTGTGGAAATTGTAAAGGAAATAAGTCACTGTTAAAACTGGAAAAACAATATAAATATTTAAAGCTTTACTTTTCTTTATTAAATAGTATGTAAAGATCACTGAATAGAGATCATTCATTAAATGAAAATATTCATAAGATCTCTCTTTTAAAAACAAGCGAAATAGTATAATTTAGAAAAATGTAGGTCAAAACTTCATTTGTTTAGTACAAAATTTAACGTCTATACGATTATCACTAATTACAAAAAAATATTGAAAATGTCAAAATTTCACTATTTTGTTAAAACAAAATTATTTTAAAATAGTCTTGATTATAAACGGATGAAATAGAATCATTGCAACGGATTGCAAGAGGTCGGTTGAAATTTTTAATTCCGGGCTTCCTATGTGGAAAAATTCACCTGCGCGCTTTGGTTTCTTTTAGAAACATTTACGCCACCATCTGCTGTGACTTCAAATATTAATATCTTTCGATAAACTCTTTATGGAAGATAGTTAAACATACGTACTTAAAAATGTCAATAAAATATGTTTCAAAATCACGAAATATACAATACAAATTTCTAAAAACGGGCAGCTATTTTCCACGTTCAAAGAAAAGAACTCCACATGATATTAAAAAGAGCCTTAACAGCGCAGCTTCAAAAACAAAATATCTTTCGGTCTTCAAGCATCCACATTGCTTAAAATGTTCCGTCCATCCTGCGCGCCCAGCTCCCGCGCGAGATCACTCGCACATAATGAGCGCGCACGAACGCGCGCGCGCTTGCACCAGAGAAACCAAAAGAACACACACCCACCGACTCTAACAACGCACACGCCTCGCGCAAAACACAGCAAAAAAGAAAAAGGCCACCACAAGCTACAACGCGTGTCTCCACTGCGCGCGAAAAAAAACCCAGCACGGCTCCCTTTGACTCGCCCGCTACCTCTCCCCCCAAAAAAGAAAGAGAAACCAGGGGAAAACAAGCGCGAACCGAGCTCTCTCTAACAAAGTGTACCAAAACACAGAGACACGGCCACCACCTTCAACGCGAAATAACATTTTTCTTGCGGCATCTGCCTTTATCAGAGCGTCATTCACGCGATACTTCATCAGGGCTCCGCTCCGCTTCGCTCCGTGACGCGAATATATCGCGAAGGTGGTTCTCGTTCTCTCGCCGATGGAAAAATGCGCGCGGGCTCGGGTTTGCCGCTAATCAAGCCCAGCGCGGGCCGCACCGCACCGCGCTAATGTTAACGCAGCCGACCGCGCGGCGATCCTTCGCCTTTGAGGCACAGCCGCCGCTGTGCGCCAGGAGCACGTGTGTGTGTGTGCAGAGAGGAAGGGTGGAGAGGCCTTTGATGCAGGCTAACATGGACGTGGATGTGTGTGGATATAGGGAGGTGTGTGTGTATAGGGGAAGCTGGGGAGATGTGTTCTGGTCTTGCGATGAGATGAGATGAATTGAACGGGCTTTTTGGGGAGCGGGGGAGGAGTTGGTTTTGTTCTTGGTTTTGAGGGTTGGGGGTTGTGGGTTGTATTTTGGGCGGTGGATTGATGAGGGTGAGAGGTTTGGTTTAGTTTATGTGTACGATTGTAATGGACATCATAGGAATTAGTAGTGTTTGATTTAATGAGGCTGGAGCGGCGTGGTAGTCAAAGCAACAATTTTTGATGACATGTTGCTTGATGGACAAGTTTGTTAGAATGTTGTAAGAAAATAGAGATAGTTAGGGTAGGCAATTATGAAATGAATAATATATATTTACAAAGTTCTTAAGTAAAAATATAAAATAAATTTCTTTATTAATTTTATAAAAATAAACTCGGGCGTGGGTTCGCTATATCGAATCTAATAAAAAAATATACATCTAATCCTAATAAAATACCGGCTCACACATCCGTCCATACATACATTTATACCTTTTCAACTCTTCTTCACCTCCTGGTTGTCGTACGCAAGTTCTCGCTGGAGAATGGCCGCTAAGTCGCGGTCGTTTTTATGTGGCTCGACGTCGCTGATCAGTGCGTCGCTCGGTGATGTTTCTCGTTGTTTCTGTTGTTGCTGACGTGGTGTGTGCAGTTACGTTGCTATTTCTGACCCAACTTGGCGACGTCACCCAGGAATTACCAACACAAAATGGGGATCCGAATTACCGATCCCGATGCGCTCCTTGCAAAGTATTGCCAATCAACGGTCAGCGATAGATCTGTTCCTATTTTTGCTCTCTCCCTTTATATCAAATTCTATCCACCGTTCGTCTTTGATGTTCCCACTTTCGTCTAATTTCCCTCTCTTCTCATCTCCCGGTTTTATCGTTTAATTAAGCGTTTAATAAACTATGGTTATTCATAGCATTGTAAATGCATATTTATCTTATTTCAGTCTGAAAAAGTTCAATATAGACAGTCATTTGAATCTAGTCTCTAAGATGTTTCTGTGTTTCGAGTACTCTTTTTAACATTATTAGATAATTTAATATTTTACCATAGTTCTCTTAATCATTCTCTACAAATGCATGAATTAAAACTACTTTTCGCTCATACTTCCTTAACTAATGACTTAATTGTAACTAAGCATTTTATTCTTCTCAGAATAATTCTTAGAATAAACGAAATAATTCAATACATAATATATCTGTGTATAGAACGTTTATTTCCAATCAGTTTTTAAATAATAAAGTAAGAACTAATAAATAAGAATGAGTAAAATGAAATTAACGTAAAATAACGGAAAATTGGCAGAAAATAACGCAGATAGAATATTATATTATGAAATAAGATGAAAATATAGGGCGGATCCTGAATTAATAACACGGTAGGGGCAAAATATTTTCATAATATAGAGACATAATTATTAATTTATAAATCTTCTCTTATGCAGTACTGACAACCTTAATTTAGCGTACCGCTACAATTTCTATATAATATTGAAAATCATAAAAATTTCATATTTGCACATTATTTGATTCAATAAAACATACTTAATAATTCAATCAATAGGTACATGTTATAGTTACAAAGTCCTGAATTAATAACCAATTCAATAATATTCTACTGCTTAATAATAAACTTTGGTATTTCTGTACATATGTGTCAACTCGACGATTCTTGCGAGTACCTTCTAGCAACATTTCAGATTTCTCCACAAATACTAGAGACTCGCTTGTAAAAACTATAAAATTACTACAAAAGAAAACACATATACAATCCATTTTAAATTCTCCTACAGAAACTATCATTTTCTCGAAGATTCTAAAACAATGTTCGTCTTCAACAAAGAACTTTGAAATGCTAGTTTTAATAAGAGCTATTATTTTTCTGTGCTAATCTTCTTAAAAGATCATTGATTAATAACAGACCAAGAATTCAAATATAATCTATTCGCTCATTGTAACAAATAAAATTTCCACAAATCCTAAAAAATGTAGATTTAATTGTTTCCCCTTTAATCACGCCGTTCTCAAAGCACACGCAACACTCTCGCTTACCCACCTTCATCTTAAATCCCCTGCTACCTCGAGCACACGCGACGTTTTCCTTTTTTTTGTTCTTTCGTTTTTTTCTTCTGTCGAGGGGGGCCGCGCATACACGAAATTTATGTGCGGCGCCGTAACTCGGGACGACGCCTGAATATGCTATGAAATTTTTTTTGCCGGCAAAAAAAATTTTTCAACACCCTTTGCCGAAGTGGCGAACTTTGCCATACGTAAGGGCTTCGTACGAGGCTGCTGCGGGTTTACGAACTTTATACGGCGAGCGCAATTTTCGAAGGCTTCCTTGCGTGTAGCGCTTTTGGGTTTGGAGAAAGTTCAAAAGAAATGGCTCGGCCTGTGCGAGAAAATGATAAGGTGCAGGTTTTTTTTTTGATGATTTATGCTAGAGAGAACTGTATTAATCGCTAAAATAAAAGTCATCAAAGGATCTTTATTATCAACGCTGTGGGAGGACATTTGGGACTCATTTGGTATAATTTATAGTGCATATCGCATTCTCAGAAGAAAACTATGAGAACTCTAAATTTTGATTTTGTTAAAACAAACAAGTAATGTAAACTTTTTTAAATTACGTTTTTTATATTTATTATTGTATTACAGTTTCTCAACATTTTTAAAATATATTTGTATAATGTATGAAGGACTTTATTCTGGTATGTGATATTTTGCGTTAAGTTGAATTTTCAGTTGCCAGAGTCATGTTCGAGGGTACGATATCGCCACTGTACATATTCATAATTCTATATAAATATAATTACTGGTACTTTAAAAAGTTTAAAATAATTTAATTTCGAAACACAATTATTACGCGATTTATTATGTTATAATTAATTACTCCCAAACGTGAATAAAAACTAATTAAATAATTTATACGATGTTTTAAGAATGGATGTATATTTTAAGACATTTGTTGGAATACATATGAAAATGAAACTGAATTAATATAATTTTGAAAGAGTATATTAATTACTACGAAGCGAACTCTGTTTACAGTCGTTTTTAATTAAACATAATGAAAAATGTAATTACGCTCACCAACTTAAGGGTCCTCCTCCAAAACAAGACGAGTTTACACGTGCTGCACAATACCAATCTCGCCTCATTAAGCATTTCCCTTTTACACCGCAACTCATTTTTAAAAAAAAAACGAAGCAGCATACTCGCATTATTTTCGCGCGTATAATTACACGCGAAAAAGCCCTGTTTCCCGCGTTACTTTAATAATGACGCTCGTAAATGCTGGCCCTTTTCACGCACACACGGTCCAGATCCTCGGCATTATGCCGTGCTCTCTCGCGTCTTCATTTCATTAATAAATAAAAGGCCGCAGTTCGTCTTCTCTGGCAATTAACCGCCGGTGCAGTTTCGCAAAATAAATAACGCTTCGCGTAAATGTTTTAAGCGCGTGGAGCAATTTCTTCGCGCGGCGTGTATAAAATAGACAAATAAAGCTCTCTTTTATTTTGCTTTATTTCTCGCTTTCTTCCGCGAGTGCTCGTTTCGTCAAAAAAAATAGGTGGGGGGGGGGGCGGATGTTACAGCTGCAGGGAAATCGATTCGACGGCAGTTGCAGCGCGTTTACACGCGTATTACACGTTTAAATATTCACCGATATCGGGAAAGTATCTATTCCTGGGTTTAGTGCAGGACCCGATCGGAGTAGGAGGTGACGAAGTGAATTTTACATTGCGCTGGCGTGTTTTGCGGAGTGAAGGAGGTTTTTCTAATTTTCGTGGAATTTTTATTTTTATTTTTCATTTATTTATGAAACGAGGTACTCGTGGAGTGGAGTCAAATTGCGTTTAATTCTTCATTTTTCGTAGAAATGTCTTTTTGAATGAGTCATTTTCTTCCCAAATGTTGTTGTGTGCAGTCGCTTTTGAAATTTGAAATGAAGAAAATTAAGTGCACTGAGAAAAGAGGGAATTTTTCAACATAAGAGCGGCATATTTATCAAATTAAAAAAAATTGAGGTGCTTATTATTTTCATAAAACCGACAAATAACCCATAAAGTAATTTAACCATTATTAATGTAATATTAATAATACTAGAATATTTTTCTTAAGGTAATGTTACTTATAACAGGATAAAAGAAAATTTCCTCTACAGACAAGTGATGAATAGTATATAGACATCGAAAAATTTTTTGTTTATAATCTAAGTATCGGTTATTCAAATGTTTGAGGTCCATGAAGTTCATATGAAGATAATAAAGATATTCTTAAATGTCATTAAGGGATAACACAACTGTAACAGCCTAATAAAAAGCGTTTTTTGACAATTTTTTGGAATGGAAAAAAGGTAATAGAATAATAATATTGGAGTCAGTTATCAAGCATATATTTAACTATAAAACAAAAAATTATCATTGAGAAATTTTACAAAATGGCTACATAACAGCTGTTCTCCTGATGCATGTTTAATTTGAGGCTCTCTGCGGTACGCAGTGTAGCTGGTGCAAATTCGAATGTGGAAAAAAATAAATAAATTACTTAATCTACATATTTATAGCTACAGAAATACGTAAGGGATTTTAAAAATATTGATTTCTATGTAATTGGCGAGTATTTGAATAAAATGTTCAATTTTCGACCAAAATGGGCACTATTTGTTAATAAATAATGTTTAAATTGATTTATCGAAAATCCCGTACGTATTTCTGTTCGAAATCGAAAAGAATGAAAATTGTTGGAGTTATGCCGCGTGCAGTTTTGAAAAATCGTGTTTCAAGAAAAATGCGTTTAAAGTTTTGAAATGTGTTATGGAGCAGTTCGACGCTCTTGGGGAAGAGATCGAAAATTGAAATGAAATTTTTTTCAGGTAATACACTTTTTGCCACATATTCTAGAAGGTTCAAAGTATATTTTAAGACAAGAAAAAAAAATCGATTTTCCAAAACATTTACAGTGGTGTTACCCCTTAATCTGTTCCTCTTGCTCATGGCAAAACCTTTTCTCGTTAAATTAATTTCAGCTATTTCAAAAGCAACTGAATAACAACAACTATAATAAAGGAAATAACTAATTTAAAAACATTTAAATACTGCTTTATATAATAATGATGTAATGCGCTTTTCTGTGATATAAGTATTCTGTCTCGTCCTTACATTACAATAATTAATAACAAATTAACTACAAATTAAATAACTTAATTTCAATATTAACATAATCTACAAGTTTAATCAAATATAAAATCAAACATCCACACAAAGTGCTTAAAAAGCCCATAGAACTAACGAATAAAACGACTTTGCCACTCCCGTATAACAGTAACAATTTTTCCCTTAATTCACTGAAACGCGCTTCGAGAGTTCGTTCAATTAACGACGCCGAATAAACGCACTCTCTCTCTTTGGCAAAGTGGTCGCGCGGCAAAATCGAACAATCGCTCCCGCAAAAAATAAAATCCTCCCCCCCAAAAGCGAAAAAAATTCCAATTCACAATTGCACCGCGGCCCCTCATAATCGTCGACTCGTACCAAAGAGCACTACGCGAAAAAAAAACGAAATACCCACCGAGCAATAATGCACCGCGCTCGCGCAAATGATTGATTTGTCCCACTTTTCTGCCAGCATTTGTCGCGCTCGAGAATCCACTCGAAGCGCACGCACGCGCGTGCACGTGCGAGTTTATAAGGTAAAAAAAGTCCGCCCCCCGTGGGCGAGTTGCGGAATGCGCGATGCGCGCATACGTTGAAAGCCGGGAGAGTGATCGCGGAACAGTCGAAATATAATGGAATTACGGCTGGGATAATGCCGCGTTGCGATTCTACGGCGCATTGCGACGAGTTCACGGCTGTGGAGTATCGTCGGTTGGAGCTCGTTATGATCGACATTCCGTAATGAGGTGGGGGGGGGGGGGGGCGGAAAAAGCGAATTCTAGCGCGTTTTTTCAGAGGCTGGTGGAGTGTCGGAGTATTTTCGTTCGATGGCAGTGGAATAATTTGGATGGTTGGAGAATTGGTGCGCACGAGGGAATTGTTTGGTTTGTAAGAAATAGTACATTCTGAACTGTAGAATTGTTTGTATTTACTTTGGGTTCTGAAAAAGTGATGGCTGGAGGAAGTGAAGCATTCGGAAACTTGATATGAGTGGCTGTTGTATAATGGCGCAAAAACGATAGAATTTCGAGAAGCGAAATATTTTTATGTTTAAAATAACTTTACATTAAATTAGGTTTTTAATTATTCATGAAATACAGTACTATTACTCGACGTATTTCTAAAAGTATAGTAATTAAGCTCACATGTGTATCTATATTTTTTATATAATAATGTAGTATAATATAATAATACATTTTGGTATTAAGATCTAATTTAAAATAAAAATGGTTTTTGAACTAATAATAATAAGGTACAAATAAATATGAAAAAAGAGTTGTGTATCACGTAGAAACTAGCTAACATTGTTAAATTTCTAAAATGTATTATTCATGAATTACTTATATAAACAATATTTTAAATAATTAGGATTTGTAATATTGCTATTTCAGTAAATTGTGCTCTTCGTGAACATTAAAATCTTCGTATTTACATACAAAAGCTAAATTAACATATATATTGTACAAAATTAACGCATGTACTAATCCCCGAAACTTCAAACCCAAAATTTAATTTTGTTTCGCTTGCTCAATTTCCTCGAGAACATTCCCAGACAATAGAAATTTTAATTCAATCCACATTCTATGAAATCGTTTTACATGAATTACATAAAAAAATGAATAGATATCTTATACCTCACAAAAGCTATACTATATCCTCCATAATATGTGAGTAAACAAACATCCACTTCACCCATTTTCCACAAACATACCCACTCAAAATATTTTCCCACCCCCTCCACCTCACATAAAACTCAAAATTCCAAACAGTAGCCAGACGCATCCCGGCAACGTCCAACTTTTCCGAAAAACAGCAGCAACAGCAGCGTCGGAAACAACTCAGCCGCGTATTTTTCCACGGCGCTTCCGCACCCGCATACAGAATCGCGCGCGGGCGAGCGTGTCTTCCGGATGAGCGAGTAGGTCCCTGCGGGGAAGAGTTACCACGCGGTGCACGGGTGTATCAGGAGGGCTGGCTTAATTCACCGGCCGTGAAAATGCTCGAAATACCGGATGTCCATTAGTTGGCGAGCTCGTTGCTTGCTTCTATCGTGTGCCGGTCTGCTTTTGCACGAGTGCGCGTGTGTTTCTTCGGGGTATATAACTGTCTCTGTTTTATCTGGTGTGTGGGTATGCTTGCGGATGTTTTTATCGTTGTTGAATAATGAAGGAGCTTTGCAGGCTGCTTTGATGATATTTCGGAGTGCTCTGAAAAGTTAAATTTGAATTATTTCAAATTGGATTTCTTGAGATATATTTGTACTAACTGTTTAATGTAATGACTCGAAAAGGAATTAAGTATAAGTAATTCAAACTCGTATTTCTGTTTTAAAAGTCAAGTTAAATTGTCAATTAATATACATAAATTGAATGAAAAGTATTTTAATAATATATGCATATTTTTTGTATATTACTTTAAAATAACAGTACGAAGTCTCAAAAGAAATACTTTCAATTTTTTCAAATAGTCAATTTTTAAGAAAATGCTTGTAGAAGATTCAAAAACGAATTTCTTTCGCGAATATTGCTTTAAAATAATTTCTAGATTGTAAATAGAATGTAAGTTTTGTGTATTTTAAGAGTATGCGCATATTTTTCGCATTTTAATCTATGTAAAAAGTAGTTGTATTATTCAATCAGCTTCATATATCAATGCGCCAGAAAGTTATGGTCGCCACAAAATTATTTAGTCACAAATGCTTACGTTCGCATATTTACATATATATTATGCCCATACACATTATACATGCATGCATACATACTTACATATATACAAAGAGAAATTTTTTAAAAACCTATACATACAAATCAATTTTACGATTAATTTTATATAGTTGATAAAATAATAAGCCAGACAAAATCTTGAATCCCAACGTTTTAATCGTTATAAAACTTTCTGTTTAATAAAACAAAAGGAGGAGAAGCGTTTGTCAGTGAGCATTTATACTCGGTTTTGTTTAAAACCATGTTTTAAAGAATAAATAAGTTGCAATAACAAGAAATTTACAATTTAAAATAATAAAGATAATGCGCATTGGCAATATAATTCTCATTTTGGTTTTAATATGTATGTAATCTAGATACAATTAATAACATAATCATCGCAAAAATGGATCTGTTGACGAATCGTTACCATTAGTCCAGTTTACGCTTCCTCCGGTCGGACCTTTTATATTTTGTAGATATTTATAGTATTTCCATACCCATGATAAACAATAATCCATTGAGCGCGTCATCAAAATACGCAATTCGAGAACTACCTGTCCCTCAATGAAAGCCGGATAGAAACGTGATACCCTGCGTCGTTTTTAAAATTACATAAAGAACCGGATGAAAAATGTTACAAAATTCCATGATACTTTTCACTCAATACGTCGTTATCTGTACATTGATACGTATTCAGTTTTATGTATAACCAAAGTGAATGTGAGAAAAATCATATAATAGAACTCTCTGTCCGGTTCAATGAAATGCAAGTCAAATTTATACTGGCATTTGCTATCTCTTCCTATGTAACAAAAATAATATTTTCTAGCCAGTACTTTTGCTAACTAGATAAAAAAAACGCTGCCAACTGGCTTGGCACTCTACTTTCACAAAGAAGAATTATATAAATTTTAGTTTTGAAATGTTTCAGAAACGTTTCTGCAATAAGTTTTTAAATCAAGAAACTTTAGAAGATAACAAATATATGCAGTTTTTTACATTTTATTTATTTCTTTTCTTTTTTATTTATTTATTTTTTTGAACAAGCAAAGAATCTTATGACTTAAAAATGTACAGAAATATAGTTCTATACGATACTATAAGATAAGAAACCTTATTTCAAACCTTATTTATATTAATTTATCGTTTAAATATTGTCATACTCATTGTTCAGGATTTTTAATTGAACAGACTGTAAATATTTCTATAAGCTTATATAACCATAAATATTTAGGACATCTATGACCCAATTGATTAAAAGAGTAAGCTTTCCTACCAAAAAAGAAGAATAAGATTCCTACCAAATAAAATATCACAGAAAATTTCAGTGCAAACACACAAAAAATTACTCAATTTATCGTTGTACAAAGATTTCATATCTTTACATTTTATTTTTTTCTCTCAAGAAGCAATGAATCTTATGACTGGAGAATTTACAGAAATATACCTGTACATGAAGTTAATGTCCAGTAAAAATTTGAGAAAGCAAAAATCTCAAATACACAATGTAACAAATAAAGAACGATACATTTCACATCATTCTGGTCTCAAATGAAGGACACGAATACGGAATAGCTATAAAGGGACATTCCCCTACGCACTTACTGGCTATATGAGGTTGATTTCTATCTGGGTTTGAATTATCGAGCTTTCAAACATTGGTCAAGATAAACAATGGAAATTAGACAGGGTCCGACAAATAACTTATAAACAACTATTGCTGGAATTTATAATCGTGACTATAACTCAATTTCAATCTCAACCTTAATCTCAAATGACTGCTCAACTTGAAACTACGCATCTTGGTCATTTCATAGTTTATGCTCAGTAACTACTGGCATGATTTTACGCAGCTATGAATTTGGAAATGATCCATGCCCACTACTTCAATTGAGAACTGGTTTCTATTTGAGTAACCATTTGAGATTAAGATCGATATTTCGTCTTAAGTCACGACTATGAATCCCATCTTAATTCGTTCCCATTCCATCAATAACTCCCTTTGATTATAACTATAGACAGTAAAACTGCCGACACTGTTAATCTTAATATTGTTAAACTTCTAAACACTATTAGTGAATGCCTTATAAACATTGTGCTTTCTGCTAGTACATTATCCATTTTATAGATGGGCCCCGGGTATAAAAAAATATAGGTTATGATAAAGTATATGTAAGATTATTTTTAAACTTGAAATATATTATAGTAGTTTAGTATCCTACCATATAGTATACACAAATATTATACACAAATATAAGATATTTTCATTTAATTACACTTTTCCCGGCGCCCATTACTGAGCCCTTGTTGACTACAAAACTAATGCTACAATCTAATCAGTTGTTGCGACTAGAATAAGTCTCTAACAGTATTTCGAAGGCTCAGTAGCGAACTTTAACAATATCTGCACTGAGAAAAGAGCTTCTTCATAACAAGTATAAGATTTCTTAACTATCAAGTCAGTAGGTTTGGAATTCGTCGAACCGAATATCTCCTAATAATCCATAAATCTGTCTTTAAAAATATCTAGCCTAGCCTCACTTTCTGACAGCTGAACGCAGATGTCTCAATAGTTGAGGACTCTGATTGTGAATGAATTGAATCTTTCATAATACTTCAAATGCATTAATTTACTTACAACAAATAAATTATTCTCTACTCTCAGTATCCAGAATTCAACTACAAGTAAACCCATCAACACCAATAACGTCCACTAAAACCCAAGCCCCCCTCATCAATCCAATCCAACGTAAACGCACTCTACCCGGCGTCTCCAGTTAACCGCGTAAATAGACCTCTCGCCAAGAGCCCCCCCGCGCGTGCACCTGCTGTCCGCGTAAATGCCTCTATACGTCCTGTGCTTCCTGCCGCACGCGGGCATTTCGCCGCCCATTGACTAGCCGACGAAGGAAATGGGAAATATCCGCAGTCGGCAGGGCCTGAGCAGCAGAAATTGGCGCTGGCTGGCCGGCGCGAGAATCAGGATGCGTCGCTCGATTCGTCAATTCGGGAAGGGTTTATTCGAGCGATCGCCAATGTCGTTAGTGGGTGTTGTGACGTGGTGTCTTTGATCAAGGGAGCGAGTGGGTATGTTTGGACGAGCGTGGTACTTTGAGAGAAGGGTTTGATGGGTAGAAAGAGTAGAGTAAGTAAAGTAGGGGTGAACAGTACAGTGGTGGGGTACTTAATGATAGTCGTCGTACAGTTAGCAAAGTATTAAATTAAGTATGGTGAATCGGTACATAAAATTGATATATATTACTTACAAACATTACTTAAATCATTTTTTCATGGATTAACTCATATTAACTCATTTTAAACCCTAACCGAAAAATGAAGAATATCATTTAATTTTACGTCTATATGAGAGTTGAAAGTTAGCTTCTATTATTTATGCTCTTGTTTACGCATATTATAATTTACAAAAGGTTTTTAACATCATTTTCAGTAAATATGCATCAGTAGCAACAAATATAATCTGGCCAATCACTGTCTACCTCTATTTAACTCTTATAATAACCTCAAACGTAGTCATTTGCCACCCGGCTAACTTATTTATTTATTGATCAAAATACTCGTACGTTTAATATAAGCAAGTAGCAAACACTTATAGAAAATGAAATGAACCACTTTATAGCATTTAAATACATTTATCTAAAGATATAATTACTATCAGGTGGTTAAGAACTGCACTGTTTACCGCAATATGTGTTTCTGATTTTGTTGAGAAATATGTCTTCCGTGGAATGAAAGGCTCTTTAGACAAGAAAGAACAAAGATCGCCAAATATAACAAATTACTGAACAATACAATGTTTCGTGTAACCCAAAATGTTCACTATTCTACTAGGATGAATAAGGATGTTATAATATAATATTATACAGCATTTTCATCGTTGGCATAACTTTATTACAAGTTAGACAATACTTAATACTCTCATCAAGTCTATTATAAAACTTTGTTTTATTATCAGTGTTTCACTAATCCAAGTCTGCATTCATTTATTATACAATTATTACAAGTTAGAGAGTATTTAATGCTCTCATCATGTCTATAAAAAAGCTTTGTTTTATTCTCAACGTTTCTATGTTTAAGTCTGTAAAAGAGTAATAATTGTCTAATTTGTCGTTTTACCTGCAGCGTCTCACTAATCCACATCTTCATTCAAGTTATATAGACATAGTCATTTAGCTTCACAGTGAAAAAAGTTCTGTAATAGATATTTATGCGTTCAAATAGATCATCTAATGAAGTGAAATTGCTGTGCATATTAAAAATAAACTGTTTTAATAAAATTTGCTGTGAATTTTAAGGTATCACAGAAAATTACATACGATTTACCAACAATTATCCACCTCGACATATTTTCAGTATCATGAAAAATGAATATATTATGTAATAAAATTATTTACTGAATGTAGCCATTTTACAAAGCTACTATTTTATACTTTTTTATATTTTAATTAAAAAAATACGTAAATCAATACTGTAATCGACTATGCTGTAATCATAAGCCATTGATTAGGTAGCTAGCCAATATTGATTAATTAATATTTGTGCGACGTAAAACATAGCATATTGTTCATTCGAGTATCTTTATGAAATACGACTTTTCAAACTTCAACTTCGAGATACAGTTCTATGGATAAGAGTCGTTGTAATAACGTTTGATACGAGGATATTCGAAAATGGCTGTGAGAAGCTTTGTGGCCGTTGGTTGTGTATTAACGAAAATCTAGCCCAAATTAATTGGCATTGGAATATTAGTCGAATTGTAATGTCGATTCGTCTGTAATAAATCAATATTGGCTTAGCTTCAAATCAGGTATTACCGTATATATATGAGTTTTTTCAATGTATAAGTTCAGTGAACAATGTGCTATGTATTACGTCGCACAAATATTATCGATATTGGCTTAATACCTAATCAATGGCTTATCATTACAGCAATGTCGATTACAGTATTGCTGTTTATAACATACAAACGGCTATTAATTACAAGGGTCGTATGACGGAAAACACAATTGAAAATCTAAGTCGGAGATACTTTATAAAAAGGCGTATCTCAAATATAGAGAAAAGAAAGAAATACCATTTAATAATATTTATTTATTCATTTATTTATTTATTTAGGATATGCGTACCTATTTATGTGCTCAAACGCTTTTCCCTGCACTTTGATAATTTCCTTTAAACAATTTTCACTCATTTTCCTCAAAAGCAAAATACTTCTTAAAATATTCTTTTAAAACACGACTTTTTAAACTGTATCTCCGATATCTCACTTTATAGCGATAGGAGCTGTTGATTACTCGAAAAATCCTCCCCGCATTCTAATTAATTTCTTTAATTCCGCACCCCCTCGGCGTAATTATAATTTTTACATTTAATATACAAGAGGGCCAGGGCGTTGTAATTTGAGGGGCCGCAAAGTGAATGAATGAAGCTCAAGATAATGAGAGAGAACACGTCGGCTGCCGCTGCTGCTGTAAGCTTTAATGCGGATGACGCGCGCCGGCGCAGGCCTCTCTCTCTCCCCCCCGGCGTATATATTTTCTATTATGCCGTACACCCGCGCTTCGAAATAATTAACTAATGGACTAATGAATGCACGCTTCAGAAAATTCGGCGATAGATTTCGCGGGCTATATGGCCGGCAGCCCGATCCGCGCGGCGCAAATTGCCACGCGCGCCGCTGCTGTTCTTCATCCCTCTGTCTCTCTCTCTCTCTCTTCCTATCGTTATTATTATCGTTATTGCCACTGCAATTATAATTATAATTATCGCCCTCGTTATCGTTATATTATCCGGCGTAATTATGTCGCGCCCCCGGACTTTCGCCTGCTTTTTTTTCAACCCAGGTCGCAAAAAACGTCGAGTGTGAGGTGTGTAAAAGTGTATAGAGTCGTAGAGCGAAAATGACGATTTTTTTTAAAGGAAATGAGCATTTTAGACGGGTGATAAATTTAATCGAAGGATGGGTACTCGAGAGTTTTATATATATTTTTTCGCTAGTTCCTTATTAAATTATAATGACGGACTTAAGTCGTCTTAACGCCTTCTCCCTTCGTTTTCTCAATTTTTTTTTTCGTCGTCGGGAGAGAGGGAAGCGATGAAATTGGGTCGCGAGGCTCGATAACTCGAGCGCGCTTTTCGAGGGAGCCGAGAGTAATGAAGGCGCCGCAGCAGCTTCGAAAAATAAAACAGCAGGCGGAGGCTCGAGATTAATCAGTTTGAATTATTGAGTATATTAAGCTATCGTCGAGTTTCGGGAAGCTTTTTTTAGGCGGTGATGAGTTGATTATTTGGATCAGATTAGTGTTGGTTATAGGGATTATGTATTCTTGGAGATGAATTAATTATGCTCTGATTGCATTAGCGTAATTTTTAAGTGGTGATTCTATAATATTATTCAATTTTATGTACGATAAAAAGTATTCGTTGTAATTGATTGTCTTCGTAAATAATTGATAATTTATGTCAGTAATAAGGTTAATAATTTCTTGGAGATTAATTAATTGAGCTTTGATTGGATTAGCTAAATTTGTAAGCGATGGTTCTGCAGTATAATTTAATTTTACGATAAAGAATATTTCTTGTAATGGATTTTCACCGTAAATAATTGATAATTACGGTTATTGATTATATTTTCTTAGCGATGAATTCATTGTGTTCTGATTGAATTAGTAAATATAAGTGATGGCACTATCATAATTCAATTTTATATGTGACATAAAATATTAATTTTAATTGATTACCTGCGTAAATAATTCATAATGGATAAATATATGTAATAGTAAAAGTAACGTATTTTTTATGAATAGTTATTTTAAAATGAGATCATAACATTGAGTCCAAGTTTAGTAACGTATTCAGCGTTCTCATTCAGTAGAAATCGATGCGTTCGCTTAATAAACATTAAATTGGAAAGGGTCACTTTACCTTGCCGGATTAATATTACTAATGGATTTTCGACTTGTAATAAATCATTTCTCGATTTTCATGTGTGAGCTACAGCATAAGGTCGGATAAAGTCTATTGTAAATTGTATGCGCAGTATTGATTAAATTATTGAACTTAACAAAAGAAATATAAATATTTAGCCATGAGGAGTATGTAAACTGCTACGACAAAAAAAATTTGTTGCCAGAATATATTTGAAGCAATATGCCGAAAATGCTTAATAACTTTGACTGTGCACATGAATAAACATTCCATCTTGCATTTAATTTGCATTTATGAATAAACATTTTATGTTTTCCATTTACAAGACATTAATTTAATGAAAATTTTCAATTATAAATCTCAAATTCTTTTCTGCGCAAAAACTACGAAGCAATTTAATAGTCAAAGTGAAAAATCTTCTGCTTTGATAAAACAACGTTAATTATTTATTTTACTTAATTACTCTTTTTGTTCAACTTATTCGGAAGTTCTGAAACGGTATCCGAGTAGTAACTCGCTTTTCCAGCATTAATATCTGCCCACATAACTCCGAAAGTCTACTGTCATCATCACGTTACAACAATGCCGTCCTTTTACACGACTAACTTAACTAAAGCAAGACCCTCATTGTTCAAAACTCGAAACACAGTTTATGCCTATATAGAATATACATACTCTTGCATTCTCTTACACGAATATATACATACGCGTAATAGGTACAAGTATACACATACTCAAACAAAGCCAGAAATGCATTTTACTGTATCAAATAGACGAGACCGAGGTTGAATGATTAAATCTTGGTATTAAGTGAGCTTTTTCATATTTCTTTTTTATAATCTTGCTCAATAAAATTTAAAAATACGTAATTCAATAATCCCTAACTATGAACTCTGTGATAACGAAAATTAGATCTGCGTCTAATGCTACCATGATAGAAAGACCATTTGTTCCAACATTTTTAAATCAATTTTTGATATTTCATAACATCTAAAATGGTTTGAAACTTCTTCTTACTAAATAACGTTTCGTGCGACAAAAGACTATACACAAGATATTTTTGTCTACTTCCACGTTACACCGCAAACTTCAAAAATCAAATTCCGTTTCTGGTCTCATCCTAATCCACTACATCATCCACATTAAATATCCCCAAACGTGTACTCGCGAAAACATAAAATAGTCGGATCATTCTCCTCGACACGCGTCACGCGTCCCCCAAAAAGCGCGCGATATCACCCCTGCGCTGAGGCGACTAAACGTGCCGTCAGCGCGCCGCAGCAGAAATGCGTGACGGCCGCGTACGGCGGCGCGCACAAAAGCCAGGGGGCTCGCGTCCCGCGTACAATGATTCTCTCTCTTACGGTCGTTGGCGGAGGGGCCAGAGAGAGAGAAAGAGAGAGAACATCCGTTAATAGCGCGGGCGGCGGGTCATTCATTTATACGATTCGGCCAATTATCTTCGCCGCGCTTCTCGCGCACAATCGCGGTTGTGCGGGAACGGTACGTACGTGTGTGCGTAGCGGAAGAGACGGGCGTTTGACGCGAAGGAAGGGTGAAGGGTCGTGTAGGGAAAATTGAGGGTGTAGGGAGACACTGGAAAAGTTGGAGTTGGAATGCGAGGAAAGTATTGCGTTGGATTTTTATTGGAGTATTGGGTCGTATGATTTGTGTGAATGTTAAGTATAGTGGAATTTGAAACTATTTTTAGACTATATTTATAGACTGGGGATTTTTCAATGGTACCAGTCAAATACTAGCCCATCTTTTGACCAAAAATGAAGCGTTTTTTATACTTTCCACAGATTTATTCTAGCCATAAATTAGTTTTCTAAACATTTAAAGTGCTTACATTTCTACCAGAGTGAATAATATTTTTTAATCGATTTTTATTTAAGTTTATAAAATGTGATAAATTATATTAGTTTAAGTATTTATATAATGCCTTGTATTTAAATAGATTAGGTCGAAAAAGTTCATTGTATAAATATAAAATAAAAAGATATCATATTCACGTAAGAAATTGCACGACTTACATTATTACTACTACAGACGCGAGAACATATAATATAAATTCTAATAATTTATATAATTTAAGTGCAATTTCCATCCTATATTTAATAAAACCATTAACTTCATTAAAGAAAAACCCACTGCTAACTGCTTTAGCACAATACTTTCTCAAAGAGATTTAATGCACAATCATTTATTGAATATGTACATTGATAAAAGTGATTTTAGGGATAATCGACTGTTATAGACAATATTATAGATTACGTTGTTAAGCTACTCGTACCTTAACATGGTGTATTGATGGCTCAAAAACTTAATCAGTTCTATACCGAGTAATTTCTGATGAACCTACTAAATTTCATTGAAAAATACAAATACGTTCATAAGTTATGGTAACCACAAAATTGTACCTGGTACATGCATACACTTACATACATATATCCATACATACAGACATTTTAAAAAACATATGTGTACTCATTCAGCGACCTCAAAAACATTCGAAAAAATCATCGTTACAAAGTTTTCTCTTTGAGATAGTAATAAACGCTGAAATATTAATCCAGCAATTACTTGAATTCATTTGAATTCCAATGTACGAGACTCAATATATATTTAAAATATCCTTCATTCAAATAAAAGTAATTAAGAAAGATAAGAATTCTAAAATACATACACCATATACCGTAAAACTACTAGAGTCTTAATCTCCGACAACGCCGCATAAACAAACTCACTGCGCAAGAAATTCCACGCGAGCTTCTAATCACAATCAACGTCAGAGAGCCAAAAAACTTCGCACCCGGCTCAACAACCAAAAACTACTCCGCGCGATATACGAAGCGCGCGCTCTCCGCAAGAACTAAATAAGACGGCGCGCTCCCGCACGAAACGAGATATTCGTGAGCGCGTTTCTCTCCGCGAATGGCAGGCACCTCCGCGGGCGTTTTTGAAGCACCGAGAGAGAGAGAGAGAGAGAGCAAAGCGCGAGTCTTGATGGATGAGGAGGGGCCCGCAGGAAAGATAAAGGCGTCTTCCTCGCGCGCGGCTCAAAAGTAAATACGTTACCGTCTGCAGTGCCGCGCGCGCAGATGTTTAATAACGTCGTTAAGCACGCGGGAGGAGGAGACTCGAGCATCTGCGCTGATTTTTGCGTGGGAGGGGCGCTTACAAATCGACGTGGCTTTTTCGCGCGACAGCTTCTTCTTATGATGAGTGGAGTTTTTTTTTTTGTTTAGGGGAGTCTTTTATTTAATGTGGTGATTTTAGAGAGTGGAGCATTAGACAAGAAGGACGTAATAGAATTAAGTGGTGGCCTTATACACCAGTGGTGTTTGGTAGGAGTTTTCGCAATTTAACCGTGAAATGAGAATGTTTCATATTTAAGGGAATGTGAGAGATTATTTTTTAACGTGGTTTCTCTTCGAAAAATACTGAAATCTATAAAATAGTTTGTTAAAAACATACGTAACAAGCTTCTCATTTTTATTAAATATTTCCTTTTATAATAATGTCATATATATCTACTAATTGAAATTGAAATCAATTCCATTCGTATTAAGCATCTGTCAACATAACGTAACATAGAAAATGATGCGTTTACATACTACGATAAAATATTTTAAAGTACGTCGAAAGCTTATTATTGGTTGTTCATTTAATTGAACGTAAAAATTTTCTTTAGCAACAAATTTAAACGTTTAGCAGTTAAAAATATTTTATAAAAATGCTTCTAATAGCCTACTAGACCCAAAAACTGATTTATGTGCACAAATAATAACATCCATATAAATAAATATACGATCTACTCGGAGGTCATCAAGCATATTGATCACTGTTATCTGAAAAGTAGTAGGGATGCTTTTTACACCAAAAGGCATTACGCTTAAAATCATAGTGTCCGAATACAGTTAACAAGGCAGTATATTAGTTCGAAGAATTTAAGGGGTAGATTTTCCCGTCAAGGCTAAAACCAAAAAAATATAACAAATTGAACCCTTCATATTTCATAAATAATTTAAAAATATACATAATTACGTAAATGCATCTTTCCAAACATTCGACCAAAAATCAAACATCAATAATTTAATCAGGAAAAAGTGCGCTCTCTTCAGAACTTCTGCAATGAATTTGATGAAATTTTGGTCGCTGTACCTACCAATCGCATGGAACGAGTGCGATTTGCCGAGCAAACTAATAAGCAATCAATCTGAGAGCGAGAGCATTGAAAGACCATCGGTGGCTTCATGTGTACACACGAAGTGCGCGCGCAGGCAAAGTAAAACGAAAATCGCAAAATATACGGAGTAAGGAGACCTAACGGCACGAGATGCGAGGCTGATGCATAAAGATCGTAGAGGAACGCCGCGCGCGTGGTATTTACCCTTCGAAAGATTCTAATTAATTAATCAAGAGTCGAGGCAAACAATTTCGTAGGAGTAGGAAGAGAAAGAGAGAGAGAGAGAGACAGAGTAGGTGCTTTACAGAAACTGAGCTGCTGAATGCGACGTAACTGAATAGTCACGCTTTTGAAGTTGCTTTTTGGTTGTTAGTTAAGGACTATAATTTATTTTTCTGTAATTTCAAAGAGATAGGTAATCTGAGCTATTGAAAACAAAATATATAAAAAATATAAAAAACTTTTAGTAATTAGATATTTCAGTTTATTTCATAAGGTGGTTTGAAGTTATTTCGAAAGTGAGTATGTTAAAAATACCAATCATGTTTTATGTATTTCGTTTTTAATAACTATGACTACTTACCTTTCTTTTCTACAGATTAAACTATAGAGAAAAGAACTACTAGATACAACCTTCTAAGAGTTTTGATTTTTACTAATAATCCATGAAAAGTTACATATTTTTAGAATAAAAAGCGTCGCGGGATTGTATTTAAAGCCAAGTTGCCATTTAGCATTATATAAAATAATATTTTCGTAGTTAATTCAATCAAGTAAATTACACGCAATTCAATATTATTCATCAAATGGAAATTCATGCTGTGTAAGAATTTTCTTTTAAATATAATGAAATTAAAATTTTCTATCTAATTCTTGCCCATATATCTCAGTATAATTTATATTATATCCTCGGTCATTCGCTCGGTAGATCGAAGAATTGATTTGCCGGCTAGATGCGACGCATCGGAATTTCGAGGGCATTACAAAAACACACTGCATCCGTCCATTATGTACAAATTAAAGTGTAAACGTCAACGTACACGACGTCAACTCCATCGACACGGCGCGCAATTAAATTTTGATGGAAAAAACGGCACGCGAACGACAGCGTCGCTGAATTTTATTCCCCATCTACCGGCATCACTGCGACTGCTCCAACTCCTTTTTTAATTATTCTAAATGTAAAAGCGTCGCGGATAAATAGGAAAAGCGAAAAGAGAGAAAAGAATGGGATAGGCGAACTGTAACGAGGCATAACGTAGCACATTATTTCGTAATTTTCGTATCTCATTTTTCAGGGAAATAACTTTATTGGGCGATATTTTTAGTTAAATGAAACTAAGGATTACATCGGACGTATTTCAAATGAAAGATTAATTTTGTGTTAAATTGAATTACAATTTATGTAGCATGATACATCGAAAATGTGCAATATAATTCGACTGTGGGCTTTAGGCTCATTATATGGTCGGGATGATATATAAAGTTTGTTTGTTTAAGCTTGGGGATGATTTATACCGAAATACACGCGAATAAATAAATGCAACAATATTTGACTTTTCGCAGAAATTTATCCAGAATATCATATCTGTTTATTATTGCTCGTGTGTCTGCATGTGATGAAGAGCGTAAATAACGCTGGTCGATTTATTGAAAAAATTGGATAATACTCGGATAACTTTATTAATGCCTCATTCATTTGATATTTAAAGCATAAAATACTTTGCTATATAGCTACATTAAAACAATTAAACATATTTTGAAATCATGCTTTTACTGCGTACATTTATTCCAATACATAAAATTGTCTTTCAAACATATCAAAAAAAAATATATATATATATATAAAAGTTGTTTACCCTAAAATAAACTAATAATGAATTGAAATAAGAATAGAATCAATTAAACTATTCATAGTACAAAACGGAACAAATATTGGTTATATCTATACACTTGATTTAATGTACTTTATGTACGTTATTGTTCCTTTTGTATAAAATATAAACGGGTCTCATTGATGGGGAATAACGAATGAACCTAATAATTTCAAGGCAACAATTTAACACAATAGAGAATACAATACTGATTATTCCTACAACACGATACATTCAAATATAAAAACATTTTGCGAACGACAGCCTCATCATTCCACCTAAATACTCATCCATCCGAACTCTATTCGAGCTACAATCCTACCGCAATTTTCTTTCTCGAAGCGTCAGTATAAAGATCCACGCGTTCTTCTCAAAACCCCAACGTCGCGCAGGAACAATAAACAGCTCATGCCCCCCTCGAACTGTCACGCGCAAAACGCGCGAATACGCGTTTTACAATGAACGGCATACAACAAAATCTTCCACACACCGCGACAATGGCCAACCGGCAAAGACTCACTCGTTTGTGCGCAACTTCCTCGCGGAGAATCCAACGAAAATCGCGCGCTTTTGTCTTAAAGCCATTAGCGCGTCGAGAAGTCCTCCCAGCCTGTAATATTCTGGTCTGACCGAGTCCGTTTTCCGCTACTGCTCGCCTTTTGCTTCTCTCCCTTTACCCTTTTGTTGTGCGCCGCGCTGCCGACCCTTTGTGCTCGTTATCGGGAGGCGCTGGTGCTGACGAGTTATCCGCCGCCTCGACACCAATTATATCGACTGAAGATGCCCGCGACAATAGAAATCGCCCGCAGACTCTAGCTCTTCTTTTTATCGCTGTGTGTGGACGATGCGCGAACAATTGCGGGGTGGAGGGGTTGGAGAGGCTTTTTTCGAGGGAAGATTGTGCGAGAGGACTTGACTGTGAGAAAATAAGAGGCGTTTAAGAGAACTAGTGGACTCGGGATTGTGGACTTTGATGTTCTCGTTTTAGATCTGGGATAAGGTTCGAGAATGGAAGTTGTTAGCGATTGCTGCGTTTGATAGTAAAAGAAATTTAATTGTGGAGACTGTATATTTTGATACGTGGAATGTATTATTGGGATGCTAAGTAAATATACTTGTAGTAAAGGATATAAATAATATAGTCCAACCGGTAAGCACAGTGAAAGTACGATAATCCGATTTTTCATTAGGCAAACAAAAATCAAGTTAGCAACATTTTGAATTATAAAATAGTGTAAAGTAGGGGACGGATACAGTTATAAAAAACTTGTTTCAGATTTTCGGATTGAATTCTTGATTTTTTTCTTTTCACAAGCGTCATCGAGTAGATCATATCTGCAAATGTTTAATGCTCTAAGTTTTGGAATTTCGACGACTTGGAAATATGGGAATGAAAAAGTACTTTAAAATAAGGGAATTTGAATTATGGAGTAATTTTAACACTGAAAGTGTAGGTGTATTAGCATAGGAGTAAGAAAATCTATAGAATTTGTAAAAAATGTAAATTATGGATGATTTTTCTTAGACCTCCACGACGTACATTTATTATTATCATTCTTTAAATCCCGTGCTATTATAAAATTATATATATTTCTCAATTAATTGTAAAATACAAATGATTTGATTTATAATGTTTTGTCTTTAGCTGTGGTGGGATCACTGTAATACATAATTACTTTGTACGCTTACTTAACCCGTTAAGGGCCAAAATGGCATAAACGATGCGACGGTCTTTGACGCCGTTTAACTCATGCTATGATCGAGTAAACAAATTGAGAGAGACATATTTTTGAAGTTAGAGACCTGCTCTTTCGAGAGTTTCGTGATTTTCGAAGTAAGAAAGTTTCTCCTAGTATACGATCTAAAAAATGGACGTACGCAATTTTCGTACGGATTATACAGATGTCAATCGCGAATGCAGTCATACTAAAAAATCTTTGCAAAAAGGACGATGAACGTGAAATGAAAACAAGAGAGCTGTGTAAAGAAGTGAGTAGAGAATATTTATTGAAATCACGATTAGGTGATCTCAAGTCTCATAGGCACGAATCAAAAATGAGAAGAACATGTAATAATCAGGGTTGTAGTCAAAGAACTACAAGATTTTGTATCGATTGCCAAAAATATTACTGCATACAGTGTTACTCGCAATTACACGCCGGATAAGCATTTCTGTACACAGAAACGTGATCATAAATTTCATAAAAAAACTAGAAAATAAGAAAAAAAAAAAAAAAATAAAAAAAATGTAAAAAAAACGAGACTATCAATATTCGTCGACCTCCACGTTGGTGATAGTTGGGCAATGTAAACTTTGTTTGCAGCGGACAGACGATGAATGTGGAATCCTGTCAGAGTTTTACATCTAGTACTACTTTGATAATTTTTTTCTTGGAAGCAATGGGCTCTAGACAAAAATTACCAAGAATAAAAAGTTCTTAGAATCACTCAAAGAATACGCACAAATTTGTCCGGAGAGTTTTGAGCAACTTTTTTGATTTTGCAAAAATTTTGCAATTTGCAAAATCAAAAAGTTGCTCAAAAGGTTTCGAAAAAATTTTGACCTATTCTTTGAGTGATTCTAAGAACTTTTTATTCTTAGCAATTTCCTCGGTTCACTCATATTTTCCTCTAAAAAAAATCGTGAATGCATTGATAAAAATTCTGTGAATCAGCCGCCATTTTGTGAACACCAAAGTGAAAAATTAACTTCCTCCCAACATATTTTTAAAGTTCAGACATTTACTCCACCATTTGAATGGGTTCCAGCTTGTTAACAGACCGGGAAACCTTCTAAAACTCGATTTGAAGAAAAAAAAAGGTCGAAAAAATCGTGTTTTTATTTTTTAAACTGAATTTTTACATAGAAAAAAATAATTTAGATCGATTCCGCGGTCACCATTCAAAAGAGCAGGTCTCTAACTTCAAAAATATGTCTCTCTCAATTTTTTTACTTGATCATAGCATGAGTTAAACGGCGTCAAAGACCGTCGCATCGTTTATGCCATTTTGGCCCTTAACGGGTTAAACGGTAAAAAAAACCGCCTAAACTGTATTCGGACTGTATGAGTTTAATCGTATGCCTTTTGGAGTAAAATTCACCCCTACTACTGTTCAGAGAGCAATGAGCAGTAAATGAAACAATAATCATCATCGAAAACTAAACTTCTCTGCAGAATACAACCAACAACAATACATCCAATATCCGAATTATTTCGTCCCGACCCCAGCGAAGGATCCTGCAATTTTCCAAATCATCCTCTCAAAGTCCGCGAAAAAAGACGAAGAATTCCCCCCACATGCTCTCACCCCATACAAATACGGAGCCCGCCCAGGATCTCGCAGGAATTTGTCTTGGGCGAGTGATATTATATCGGCGCGACAGCTCCTTTCTCTCTCTCTCTCTTTCTCTCTCTCTCCCTCTCCAACTCCACGTATCGTCCCTTTCAATACGGCGACCTTTTGTGTGTGCCTCTCCCTCCCCTTTCCCTATTTTCCTCCACGGCACTTGACCACAATGCCCAGTGTCGCCTTGTCGTATTTTCCGGACCTTTCGCCGTACAGTCATCTCCTCGAGGGAGAGGGGCAGAAAAGCCTTGAATGGCTCTGCACTTTTTCTTCGGCCCCCCTTTTCTGAATTTTACTTTTCTCTTTTCGCGGATGGCTACGCGCAGCGGAGCGCTCTTGTGTGTACGGATAAATCGGCGGTGGTGCTATGTATGCGGGTATGCGAGAGGAGGGAATGGTATATATATATACCAGGGTTGTCGAGGGCTTTTAACTTTGGTGGGCGGGGACGTATATAGTTCATCGGATTTCGCGGAAGAGACATTTTGTGATCATTAGAGGGAGAGGAGAGAGAGAGAGAGCTGTCTTTATTGAATTTCTTTTGGTTTGGATATTCAAGTATTAGCTTATCAGATGTCGATAAAACGTTATAAGCAAATTTTTAATTGATTGGTCAATTATTTTTAGATTTGCTTGAAACACTTGATTTTGTTAATAAAAAATTACCACTTATCAAAATGCCAATTGCGTAAGGCAATTTGAGTTAAAGTTTTTAATTTAATTGTATTTTGTAATAAAGAATACTGAAGATTAGATTTTCATAAGATTTTCTTCTTTCTTAAAAAAAATATTGTTTCTGAAGATTATGTGGTAAAAGTTTCACAAAATTTCAATAAAGACCCTTGCGCATACTACTTTTTAATGTTAGTAAAATACGTTTTGAGAAAAACTGCAAGATTAAGTTTTAAATGAATTGATATAACTTTGTCACTTTATCTAATTTAGCGTACAAGTCTTAAGTTATTTTTACAGCTGCAAAAATAAAGAAATTATAATGACCATTTTTGGACAATTTAGCTAAAAAACACCTAAATTCTACTTAAAACTAAATGTTTTCTATTTATTAATAATAAATACAGATGATCGCTGAAAAGCTATCTTGCAATTACAAATTTGTTGATATTCCTGTCATTCTAACCCCAAACAAGTTAAATCATCCCGAAACAATCATCATCCTGAAACCGATCCCTACAATCCTTTACGTTCATCCTTCTACACGCGAGATAAAGACCCCCAAAAACGATCGTCATTTTTTCTCCCACCCCCAACAAAGACCGAACGAAATCAAGGAATAAGTCAGCGACGCCGCATCCGAAAAGCTGTCGGGCAATTTCACCCAAGACCGATCGCCGGGCCTCGGCTAATAATAACTCAACGCGTCGCGTATCTATGTCTCTGTCTTTCGACTACTGACGGAAAAGAAGACATTTGCGCGGTAACAATAACGCGGAGTTTGAATATTGCGCCGGGCCGTAAATCAAGTCGGGCGTATCTCGCCGGAGGAAAAATAGATTCTCCGCCGCGTCCTTAACCTTCGCGGCTGTATCCCGATTTTTCTTCGGCAGCGCGGGAATCGAATTCACTCATGCGTGTGTGTGTGTGTGTGTGTGTGTGTGTGTGTGTGTGTGTGGAGGAAGAGGGAATGGAGAGGAAAGGGGCGATTGATAATGCGTGAACGCGGCGATAACGAGGGGGGATAAATTCTGGAGGCTCGCTTTGATGCATGTCGAGGATTCTCCTGGATGTTTGTATGATGCTTCTTGGATCGTTGATTAGAGGTTTAGTTAATATTGGTCGATTATAATGCCGATTGAATAAAACACTTACTTTATGTAATAATGTATAGTTGATAAATAAATAATAATATAGTAATATTATAATAATATTATTATAACATAATACTGTAATAAGAACAATAATATATATTTTATGAGCATAACCTACAGTACATAGAGACCAAACGTCATACATGAAAGACAAATTTAATTTATTCCAGGGTTAATAGAATCAATCATCGTTTACAGTAAAAGTCTGGTCACGGTTAAATAATACAACCGTTGGACTGAACAATATTAACCTAACTGATCCTCCATTTAGGTATAGTGACGAACATTAACCCACCATAAGACCGTCGTGTCTGTCAGAAAATTTTCATGGCAAAATGAACTGATGTGAGGTAACGTCAATCTCTAGTAGTCAGAGGGCTACTATATTTTTGTGTATTGACTACCATAATATCGTCATGACATTGTCACGATTCTTATTACATGATAATTTTATGACGGCGTAGGTCATAGCACAACATTAATCGGGTACAATCACCTGACCTAACCTAATTGTGCTCATCGATCACACGAAAGCATAATATACATTATAACAGTGACTATGTCTAAGTTCAATGCCAGATTTTTAACAGTGATATGACTTTTACTGTAGTTTCTTCTTTGCAAATACTATATAATTTTATATACAAAAATGCTTATCAAGCTAAATTTAATATATGTTAACGAGCGTGGGTTAACGACAGAGAGATATTTTGATACTTGATAATTAAATACACTTCGTTTATCATTGTCTGAACTTATTATAATTATTCACATACTTAGAAAAACTTGTTATTCAAGAGAAGCAACTATCAAATGTTTAATAACAAAATCTATAAAGAACAAAAGTTTCCAGCTTCCCCATCACCTCATCACCTTTCATAATTCCACATCAACGCAGACCACCAGTCCTATACGCTCCCCCATCGCACATAAAATCCTAAAACTCGGCCGCGGAAGAATTACGCTTTATACATATACACCCACCGACCTCGCACTCGCGCTCCACGCCCCATAATTGAAAAGAAAGAGAGCTCCAGCTTCCTTAAACTTTGACGCCTCTCTTGACCCCCTCTCCCCCACCCTCATTTCCGATCATAAATCAAAACAGCAGCCGCCCGGGAAGCCCCGAGCATACGCTTATATCTTCTCTCTCTCTCTCTCTTCCTTGCAGCGGGGATCTAATAGAAAAATAAACAGGGCGAAAGTTCGCGTGCGGCGCCTAAATCTCATCGACTTAGCGCGCGAGTTCTTCTCCTGGGCTGCATGCGTCAGGGTGGGAGCAGACTTTATCAAAGTTGAATTTGCCAAGTTTGTCTTGCGCGCAAACCTGCCCGCGGGTGTGGGACGAGAGAGAGAGAGAGAGAGAGAGACGGGATAAGAGAGATTATCGCGCGGGATATCTTTGCAGCCGTGTGGTCGCAGGATTAGGAGAGATTTGAGATTTGGGTTCTATGATTGCGAGGCGAGTGGGTGTGAGTACTGTGTCATTTTTGGATGGTGGGGTTTCTGTAGTTTGAGTTAATTCATTAAAATTTTCATCAGATATTTTACATCCAATACATAAACATAGTTTAACGACAAATGAAAAAAAATTATACCATTACTTGTATAAAATAGACCCATACTTGTTTGAAAGCTGTGCTGAATACTAACATTGATATTCATCTACTATTTATGACCTTCTTGATATTCTAATAATTTTTAAATAAACATGTATAACTAATACAATTTTAAAGAATGAAATGAATAATAATATATTTAATGAATTTCAATAAGATTTTCTTAGAATCTTTTACTCTAATAAATTGTCTTTTATAGATATAAGAGTAAATATCATTGATTTACTAATAGGTGATAGTTTGTTTAAATGCAAATAATTACTCGAAATAAATTAAGTATCCGACAGCAGAAATTGCGTCAATTACCCTGTACAGTTTCAGAATGTGAAGCTTAATTTTTATTAAACGCTTAAAGAATAAGTACAATCCTTCATAATATAACGTTAATAAGCTTCAGGTAATCTGTACACTTATAATATACTTATTACGAATCAGGGGTTCAAATACAAAAAATCAAAATGTCAAAATGTCGAATTGATAAAATGATTCGTAATGAACGACCCAAAATCGTACATGATAACATTTTCATGACGATATTGCTTATTGATCATTACTAGAGACAACTGTAAAATGTGTTTTTCCTGAAAATTAGGTATATTTTTAAAATTTGTTTATCTATAGCACATTTAAAACTAACAAATTTTAATTCTTCACGATTTCTATATGTTTATTAACATCTTATAGAAAGTACAAAACATCCGGATCAAAAACATGAGAAATAATAAAAAATTATGTAAATGTACGTATAGTAACTTAGCATTACTACTGTGTTTCAAAGGGTTAATCATTGTAATATATATAATACTACATAAGCCCCCTTTATTCCAAATATGCATTCAATATATATATCAAACTTTCCCCTAGCGGTAATGCACGAATTGTTGTCCACATCCACACTACCCCTCGGTAAGCTAGACTGCGTCCCTCGTAAATCCCCGTTTTTCTTCACTCTCTCTCTCTCTCTTATCCCTCGCGCCCCGTTCTCCGATGGCTTTTTAACTCTTTGCCACCTGCGAGCCGCGATCTTTCCCTCGCGATATTGAATTTCGATTCGGCCCCGGCGACGTGCATTTATCCATATCAGACCGCCGGGAGAGTCAGCAGCTCTCTCTCTCTCTCTCTCTCTCTCTCTCACTCTTTCCACTTCTGCAAATGGTAGACGGACAGTCGCAATGGCCCCGACCGTAACTTCCCGTCCCGCTGGGGATTGCCGGAGAAGAGGGTGGTATGAGAGAGGCAGACAGAAAAATACACTGAGTGACAGGATGAAGGAGGGAAGAGGTTAGCGGGGACGAGGTGGAAAAGAGATAGAGAGAGAGAGATAGAAAATGGCATTTAAAATTTATGCTGCCGAGCGAGTGATTTTCAACGGCAACGGAATTAGCGAGCTGTCTGTAACAATTGCGGAGCGGTGTAAGAGTATTACGGTTAAAAGTTAGCGGATGTTCTTTTTCTGTCTGTGTAGCTGTTCAATTACATTCTTGAATATGAAATTTTCATGTTCAGAGCTTTGATTATCGGTTATCAGTCGTGGAGTGCTCATCTTTGAAGAAAAAAGAAGATAAAATATATAAATGATTACAAATTAAATACAAGCGTGTAATGGAAGTTGAATTCTCGAGTGCTCGAAAGTTAAAGTAAGGTTTATTTGGATATGTATGTAGGTGATTCTGAGCATAGCGTACGATTTGATGTCCCAGGTAAATTGAAAAAAAAGAAATTCTTTACTTAAGTTATAGAAAATTGTATATTTAATAATTTTTAAGAACTGGTCATTTTAGAATTAATTTTTTAGTTTTATTTTTCACCAAAATTGCTTTGAAAGGGTATACAAGTACAAGTTTTGCTTGTCTCTAGCATAGTTTGCACATACAAAATTAAATGTATTTTATTTTTATATTACAATATTTTACTGGGATATTAATCTTTTCCGAACAGTTATTAAGGGGTCCAATCCGAGTTAAATACTGTAAAAACTCATTATCCATTATATAGACTACAAAAATATTTTGAAGTAATCTAAGTTGATGCAAGTTTTTATATCTTGCATAAACTTTACTTACATTAAATATGTATGTTATATGTGACTTTGCCACGATTTATACCCCTCTAAATGGTCTTTACAGTCCTGTAAGAATTCGCTAATCTACATTATTGCATTTAAAAAAATCATTGAGATGATATATTTCAATTACATTATATAATCTTATAGAAATCAGTTATTAAGTATTTATTTCCTTTCGAAATATGAGTAAACATTCATAACCTAAAACTTACGGTTCCAAAGATGTTCCTAAAGTTGAAGCAATGCTGTTTCTTATTTTAAGTAAGTTTGTTTCTTGCAATACAGTACGCATGTTTCTTATTTTCAATAGGACCGTTTCATACTTACCTTTTAAGAAATGCTTTTCTTAAAATCAGAAATTTCGATTCTTATCTTTATAACCTTCTTTTCTGCTTTTTAGTTTTTAAGAAACACTAGTACTGAAAATAAGAAGATAATTTCTTATAATCAGTAATACTTTACTTATAATCAGTAATGCTTTACTTATAATCAGTAAAGCTTTACTTATAATAAGTAAAATGAGATTTTTTAATTGCTGACTATAAGTAAAGGTAATTTTTCATATGCAACAATTTTCCGTAAAATTTTCTATACTGTACTTTTTAAAGAAACTTACATTTTTATCTAGATTCTAACCTAAGTAAACTTATATTTAGGTATTTGCTCGCAACTGTTAGTTACTTAACCATACGACAGCTCCGTTTGTTGCAACTCACCTTTCTTCATCATCCTTTTCATCTCTATATCTATCTCTTTTATTCATCAAGAAGAAGCAGAAACAAAGCCTACGATACTTCCATTATTTACGCTCATTTCGACGTCCAGCGAATTCTGTACTCCGTGGAACTTTACTCCTCTGCTGCCTCTCCTCTCGTCGTTTTTTTTTCACCACCACCAACACCAGATCGAGCTCTCCAACAACTTTCGCTGTCCCGAGTTTTGGCGTGGAATGATATTGATGAGCGGCGCCCACTTGAATGGGATTTTCTCGTTTGCGAGCGCGAGAAATTTTGCGCTCCCTCAGCCTCTCTTTTTTTATTTTAGTTTTAGTTTTCGAGGCGTGTTTTCATTACGAGCGGTGATCTCGTTTTTGATTTAGTATGGAAATTTTGCGCGAATTTTCATTAATGAATTATGCGCGGTGGTTAAACTGGAAAATGCCGGGATTTTTCGGTTCTTCGAAATTTTGCATGTTTGCGCGATATTGTTTTGGCTGCAACGTAACGATCGTACGCGTTGTTTTTTTCTTTTTTATTTATTTGTGGATTGTATTTTGTGGGGATATTTGAATGGGTAATTGCGCGCCGAACCGATTTTCGATTCAATTCGAAAACAAGGTATTGTTACATATGAGAGTAAATAAATATTTTTATGACAACGCGTATTATTAATTAATTTTAGCTATGTATTCTATTGTTGTTATGAAATGTTTGTTTTAAGCGTAAAAATATTGTAGATACATAATTATTTACGTAATTATAATGTTGCAGAAAAATAAAATTATTATCTTGATAGATAAATATCATATTTTGTATTTCTTTATTGTATGGTACTTATTCAGTTGATATTATACAGTGAAATATACTAACTAATTGTGTACATACATGATTACCGAAATTATTTAAATAAATTTCCAATACTAGTAAACCATTCAAATAATTTCTTCCTACTTTCTTCCCATTGTATCCCACTCTAACATACTGTAATATTTCTGATGTGGCAAAAATAATATTTTCTACATTAATCTACGTCAATTTTTGTCAATTCTTTACATAAACTTATATCAAATTATGAAATAAACAAATCATACATTACTCTCTAATTACGATCACTACCAATGGTCAGGCATATTTCCTAGCCTTTACGTACCAGGCCCACAATCAAATATTTCATTGTGTGCACATCTTTACAATCAAATATCAATCCAATATTTTATTTTACTCAGTGGTAACCATAAAAATGACCAAACAACCAGTAACGAAGATATATTTTATTTTTCTGTTACAGCCGAAAAATTACCCAAGGGCTTCCCGATGATAACCCAGGCGCCGACGACGAAGGTCGTGGAGAAGGGCCACAACGCCATGCTCTTGTGCTCGGCGGTCGGCTCGCCCCTGCCCATCATATCCTGGATGAAGGACACGCTGCCGATCGACACGACGAATCCGCGCTACCAGGTCCTCGAGAGCGGTAAGTCACTCAACTTTACCTAGATAATTATGTACTCATTTACATAGGGATGCGCCATCTTTGGTTGACTTAGTGACATTTGTGGTCATACTGTTTTAAAGCCTTGTTTAGTATTTGTTAATTTATATGGCCTATAATTTTTGTGGTTTTATCTCATTGCATTGTTAGTTAGCTAATGGTTATGTTGTTAAAAATTACAGCTTCTTTGTTATTTTATTGATTACCAACATATGATGAAAACAGTACAATGTAATAAAGGCATGTTTAAAGAAACATATTGAAATTTGATGAAAATGTATTATATCGAAAAGTGACTATTGTAAGGTGGGACGAAACGATTTTTAGACTAGGAACTATCAATTTTTTATCGGTTCTTGTTGAAAAGGATTTTGAAAATATAGGTTTATCAAAAATTTATTTTTATTAAATAAATAATAACAAATCGAGGGATCGGCATAATCCATAAATGCATATTTAAAGAAATATGTTCAAGTTTTAATCAGAATTATTATTTACTACAAGCATATTGAAGAATGACTATTTTATGGTTATACAAATCGATTTTTAGACTAGTAACTAAATCCGTTTTTAGCGTTCTTATCGATGTTCTTAGGTTGAAACGTATTATAAATATGAATGTATCAAAGAAACATTTTATTAAATAGTGGCAAGCCGTACGAGTGATCATTAAAATAAATAAAGGCATATTTAAAGACACCTATTGAAGTTCAGATAATAATTCAAAGTTACCTCAAGTGTGTACTGAAAAGTGGCCATTGGAAGGTTAGATAATCCGAATTTTACAGACTAAGATACCATCCATTTTTTTAACGATCCTTGTCGAAATGCGTTTTATAAATATAATTTTGTTATCGTTAATTTTTTATTGAATAAATAATGAAAAACTGCACGAGTGATCGGCTAACAAGGTAAGTGAAGCTATTCGCATCGAGGAATTTAAATGCCAGTCTCAGGCTTTTCAGGGCTATAAAAAATGTATTAGATCCTCTGCGAAATATATTTAAAGAGAAATATTGCAGTGACTTTAATGGAATTCATTGTATTGAGTCTCTCATGGAGTGTACAGGCTATATACTCCGTTTGATGGCAAAATTCCAAACGCGCTCGTCGATTCCCCAAAGCTTCCGAGAAAATGAATAAGTAAATACCTACTCCGGCTTCTATTATACATTTCCAAACCTTTAAAAACTCCACATAAATCAAATGCTAAAAACTAATAATGCATGAAAAATGGATTTATATTCAATTTTTATTTCTAATAATTTACCCATTAAATCGTTTGGAATGAGAATGCGGTTTCCACATGAATAAATCTGGCTTCTCGAAATAACGCCTTAAATCCATTTTCCATATTTTCGAGATATTGAAGTTTTAATGTTTGCTCTCGTAAGTGTAGTCGGTAGTAAAATTATACATATTGAATTACGTATCAAATAAAGTATGAAAATCACGGTGTTAAACTTAAAAAATGCTTGCATTTTTTGAGAAGACGATTCGTAAACCATATAAACAAATATGAAAGTCTTTACTCAGGGCTATATTAGAATGATTTGACGTATAAATAAAAATAACCACTTAAAAAGTACTAAACTTTAAGAAAAATATTACTAAAAAATTACTTTTATCGTTTTAGATGTGCTTTCAAATGTTCACCAGATGTAGGTTACATATGAAATTGATTTTAATTTTTCTTTTCACGAATATCAATATTTTGTATTTGTTCATGACATACCTAACATAATAAATAAACAAGTAGTTATATATCATACAATTATTTGTGAACCAATATAATAATGACAATCAATAAAATAACATTTTCTTAAAAAGAACATTATGACGCATTTTCTCGGAGTTTAAACAAATGGTTTTAAGTCGTTATGCACTGTTATCATTTTCAGCCATAGGGTTATGCTACGGCATCTACTACTCCGTTTAAACGAAAAAGAATTATTTAAACACAAAATTTAATGTCAACTAATTTATCTTCTAAGCGCACTTAAATCATTATTTTAGAAAATCATGAAAATATTTGTGTAACGCAATAAACCAGCTACATAAAATCCTCATCTCAAGAATGAAAACGCTAAAACCCACACGAGCCCCACGAAAATCAATTACCTCGAAACCTCCACTGAATTTTCGACTCCACTCCTTCCACCTCCTCCTTCAAACGTCTACACGATGTAGACTCAGAAAGATGAATAGATAACGCCTCTCCTACCCTCTCTCTCTCTCTCCACCGAGGAAATCGAGCGCAAGCAACGGCCTCTCGAGTAAGTCACTGTCAAGCAACGACAGAGCGTTGATCGAGTGGTCATGCAATACGGCCGAGGCCATAAGGGCGCGGCCCCCGGAAGGGGCCACGTATATACACACTGCAAGTGTGTGTACGTGTGCGTGTACTTGTACGTGCACGCGTATGTATATGTGTATGTAAGAGGGGCAGAGGGGTGGGGGTATCTATATTGATATATGGCCGCACGTACGCAGCTTATACATTATATCTCGCATTACCGGCGCTCCGCGCGCACCTGCATCGCCAAGTGGACGGTGTATACGGTGTCTCCGTGCATGCGGGGGTAGCGACTCGGTATAGTCTTGCTCGGGGTCCGCAATTGCAGGCTATGCGGCTCTAAACGAACGATGCTCGGTGGTTATGCGATAGGGTGGATCTGCGTGTAGTAGTCGCGAAAGTTATGGCGAACGTTCGGTTAATATGAGTAATCAATTGTGTAAGATTTATAAAGAAGATAATTTTTATTGCAATGTTTTGATTTGTCAACATTCTGCAATATGAAGTCAGGAGTATAAATTTTGATTTTTGATTTTATTCGATAACTATTCTGACGAATTAGGGCAAATGCTGAGTAAATCTGTCAAATTCTGACGATGTCTAACATATCCTTAACAATGTCTAAAGACTGAATATGTAGCAAAAATGCTCTGACATCATTTCTCAGATTGTGATATAATTTCGCAAAATATGAAATAATTTAGAAAAATGTGACCAAATTTATCAAAGTGTGACAGAACTGATCAAAATGCAACAAAAATTATCAGAATGTGACAAAATTCATCAGAATGTAACAGAATTTCGCAGAATGTGACAGAATTTCGCAGAATGTGACAGAATTCAGCAGAATGTGACAGAATTTCGCAGAATGTGACAGAATTCAGCAGAATCTGACAGAATTTCGCAGAATAGGGCAGAATTTATTATAATATGACTTACAGGAAATGCAGTTTTACAATCTTGTAACTTTCTACGACATGTTATTACGCATGTTAACACCAATTTTTATACCAACAGTTCACTGAATTTTAATTTACATTTGAGACTCATAAAACTAAATTTTACTTTTCTCGCAGATAGAGAAATAAAACCGACATACCTAATCCAAAATGTACCCAAGATGAGCACTACTCAGCCTTCACCATTTCATCCCTAACCCCTCCTAGACCCCATAATCTTTACTCCTTGCGTCTCGTTTTATTACGTTTATCGCCCGCGCCGGCGAGAAAATTGTTTCTCCAAATCGAACGATCATTTAACGTTATCCGCGTCATAAGGTTTTATGATTTCGCGGAAGGAAGAGAAGAAAAATCGTCCTCACACACACACATCCACTCCCACACAATAACCCTCCCGAGCACAAAACTTGCCTCTATAACACCCCGGCGACAAAATGAATCGTAAACGATCGTGTATCGGAGAGAGAGTCGTCGTCGTATCCGGCGTAACGATGCTTTTCTCGCTGGATAGTCGAAGCGCGAGTGTTGTATCCCCCGGAACTCTCGCTTCCTATCGGCTTTTTCCGTCCACGTGCACACAGCCTCGGCCTTGGTGCCGCTGCCGTGCGTGTGTATCTTAATGCAGATAAAAGCTCGTTGCTGGTGTTCACGTGAGTAAGTCCGAGTGCGTGTTGTTGTAGCTGGACTGTGACTGGTTTTACGGAGTTTTGTACTGAAAAGCCTGCGTTTCGAAAGTTGAAGGGGATAAAAATCTCGGCGGAGTGAAGGAAGGATTGCGTGTGTGATTTGGGAGCGCGGGTTTGAGGTAGACCTTAATTTGATCAAATTCGGTCAAAACTTAGTATTCTTATTGTATAAATAATCTATAAATCTTTTTTAATGTTATTTAAGTGTAAGATTAAATGAAGGGAAATCTTCATTTTACAAGAGTGCTTGTTCCTCACAGTAGTGTTTTTCAATATTTAAAATGTTTATTTCGGTTTAGATTTTATCAAATCATTTTAAAACTGCGTGTAATATTTTTGATAACGTTTCAAAAACATTTTCCAATTAACTTTTCCAATTCTAAATTATCAAACCTTTTTTACTGTAATACATTTATTTAAATTGTTTATTCAAAGTTTTTATTTTTAGACCAGAAATAAATGGAATAAAAATAAAACTAAATTGATCAATTTCTTCATATTGGTATTAAAATAGAGAAAACAAAATGTTGAAGTTCAAATGCCCATGGCGCATTTAATATCTGTATCGTTTTTATCAATATAAAGGCCTTTTAAAAAAAACTTTTAATTTATTAGTCAAACATTACCCAAAATAAGGCTATGCAGAATTTCAATAATCCAATTATTCCAGTTAGAATATCGAAAAATCATTAATCGAGCAGCTATCTACAAAAACGTAAAGCAACTCATTTGAAAATAAAATGAAAACAACTTCTGAACGAAGCGCCAGCTTGATGTAAATATTCAAGTAACTAACTCTCCTCCCAACGTTACTCCAGCAAACAAACATGCGAAGCCCCGCAAGAATATCCGTATTCCGCCGTGCGCTCCTCCCCCCCGGCTCCTCTCTTCGAACGCGTACATCATTGTCTACTTAATGCAGCTATGCGCAAAACGCACGCGCATACCCTCACGCACGCGTACACGTACACGTACGCGTGTCAATCCGCGCCGTTCCGCGGCTTTTCACGAGCGATCGCGCAATTCCAACCACCACCGCCGCCTACGCCCCTATATACGCACGTAATACGCCTGCCTTTACGACGCCGCAGTTTGCGAGGCGCGTGCATTAGGCGATTTACTCGTTCTCGCTTTGTCGTTCGTCTTCCCCCCCTCCGGTGCGTTTTAGACTGAAGGGAGAGCGAGAGTGTGTAAAAAAAAGGGGGGAAGTTGGAGATGGAGATGGAGCTGGTAATCGTGTAGAGTTGGATGGGAGATAATGAATCAGACGGCTTGGAATGGATTGTGCGTGTAGTGATTTTCTTTTTCTCTTTTTTTAGAGGAGCGAGGGCTCAGGTTTGTAAGCCGTGACAGTGGTTGGATGTAGTTTGGTTTGAGGAGGGGTTGAAGCATTGCGTGGGATTAGGTGTAAATAGTTGTTCGGGCTTGTGATTGTTTTAAAGGAGGGGAGTGGGTGTATTTGTATGGTGTCATCAATTGTGGAAGATAGATATTCGGTTGAGGATTGGAGGAAGCGTGTTTCGAGTTCTGTTATTTCGAGGGTGTTAACTGTGGAATGGAGCTTTTTTCGTTTGCTGTAAAACATTTATTTTCAGTCAATTGAAAGAAGGGTCAATCTTGAGACACAATTAATTTAAAAGAATAATTGTAGACTATATGTCCAGAGTCTAGTTTGAAATTAATTATGATTTTCACCATTATTCAGCATATCTTTTCATAAATCGTGATTTCAATGTAAAACTTAACTTTTGCTTTAAAAATTTTCATAAATCCAACATTTATACTTCGACTGCGAAACCGTAGTTCAAATTATAACATTCAACATAGCAGATCGAATATGACCGCATATTGACTGTAGGTCAACCATATTCTATCCGTTTAAAATGTATCCTTCTTAAGTAAGTAAGCACATATTTATTTTAAGTTGGCCATAATAGGCAATTTCGAATGCCATAATTTGGATTTTAGATTTGTAATTAGCGACTCTTTATATCTGTATACCAGTTTTCATTGCATTTGAAGAAGAACTTTAATTTTATTAAAAATATCTTTTGGCGTGACCGATGTATCCCCCTTAGTAATCGTCGGGACTAAATGCTGGAACTAAATAACGTAGCAAAACAACGCATCAAAATAATCATTGCACAAGATTCACAGCAAAATCCTAAAAAGCGCAAAGTGTCCAACCCTTCCACGGCAAACCCTACAAAAACATCCGTCGCAGGCTTAAAACCCACCTCCCGTCCCCGCACGTAGATAAAAATCGAATCTCTCACTCAGAAACGTGCGCCGCATTTGCCTACACCAACCCTCAAAAAAAAAGAAGAAAAAAGGACCCGCAGCTCTCGGCCTCCCATCAGAAACAACCCTCCTTGCACTTCTGTACACATGCATCAAAACAGCTCTCGCATTTTCGCGTGCCTCTCCTTCTTCCCTTCGTCTTTGGCTCTTAATGCGCCGGGGCCGCGAGGCTAGAGGCGAAAAAAGGCAGCGCGCGCGCGAACGACATGCGAAGTTGCGGGGGGACGGGGCGGGCGGAAATGAGCTGAAAGTAACTGCAGTAAAAGGAGGGAAGTTTGGGAATTCGCGCGCGCGCCCCCGCGCTATAAGGCTACAAGCATCTGCTTTCAGCGATCTTTCCCACCCCCCGGGGGGTGAGAGATATGGAATTTTTTTACTGCGCTCGGTGCAGGGTTGGTTCTGCTTTTTTTTTCGTTTGTTTGTTTGGGGGTGAAAGTTCGTGGGGTTTGATAGCGCGGGGATGTTGTTGTTTTTTGGAGGCTGGGATTTATGGGCTTGAAGTTGGAGTATGATTTTGAATTTGAATTTGGAAGTATTGGACGGTAAAGAACATTCAATGAGTTATGAGCCATTTATATAAAAAAAACTGGATTGTATTATAAATGGACGAATCTCCTTTCGGCCATTACTTCGCGTATAAATAACGCCTATTTTTATGGTTTATTTTTATAGATATTTTTGTACTTAATGGTTTATTTTTATAGATGTTTTTGTAATGCTTTATCTACATGGATATTTTGACAGAAATTTTACACCGAAATTTTTGAATCTCATGTACTAAAAATAATCGAATATAAAACAAATTTTGAAAAAATTTATTTTGTTGATTATGAAAGCGCTAGAAAATAAACAAAACGTCAAGAATGACTATTGCCTTTTTAAAGTAATTATTCGAGATTCATTACATACAAATTTATGGTGAATCAGAATTGCGCATTTAAAAAAAAATGCTGACAGATCTGCAATTTTAAATTTTCAAAATCTGACTTTAAATTCGTAATTAGCGATCTCACATATCTCGCATACAACATTTTTATATACAAAATCAGCTCGACGTAAAAATGTATGGTTTAAGTGGTCAAGACAGTCCACGCCCCTCATAAAAGCGCATATTTAAATCAACATCTAAAAGCTAGTACTATATAATCAAAAGTCCAAGAATCAAATCACAAACATCATCCATCACCATTCCACGTCCCAGATAAACTCTTCAACTCTCCTCTCAAAAACCCCACTAGCCTTCACGAATCTCCCACTCCAGGTCCTATTTAAAGCTCGAAATTAATTGTTCCATTTCTCTCCCAGGACTCGCTACACACACCCACAGCCAGTATATACACACACACACGCCTCGAGCGTCGAAAGTCACGTTTAAATATTCACTCCGAACTGTAATTATACTCGTGAAAGAGAATTACGCCGCCTCCTCCCCCCCACCCGCCAAAGAGACGACGAAATACGAAGTCCGCGCTCGACTCGCAGTTTACCCAGACGCCTAAAGACAGAGCGAGCGCGAGCGGCAGGATCACCTGAATGCCCGGGCCCCGCCGAGAAACTTGATACATATTCTCGAATTATATTCAACTCTCTCCTTCTTCCGTCGCGGCTTGCAAGCGAGCGAGAAACGAAGGCTGGCTCGATCCTGGGGGCACGTTTAATGCCGGCGCGCGGAACTCACATAATTCCAGCGACGTCGTAAGCATTTGTCGAAACTTGCGAAACGACTGGGAGGAAGGGACGTGAGGGGGGGGGGGGGAGGGAAGGTGGAAGGGTTGCTCCTAGTTGTTTTTAAACGACCTGGCGAGAATTTCGCGAACTTGGAGGAGCGGCGCGAGCTCGTTGGACTGGGAGGAGGGAAGGAGAGGAATTCCGGGTTTGGATACTGGGAGAGTCGTTTTTCGGGGGGTGGGCTTTGTTGGGGAGTGGATTTGGGGATATTGGAAATTGGATTTTGTGCAGATTTTGGAGTACTTTATTTTGAGTTTAATGGATGATAGAAACCAAAATTACGCGTGAGTGGCATCTCTATAATAGATTCTAAAATCTATTCTGGTATTTCTGGTAATCCAAAATTTTAGCGTGATTAACATTGGAACAAGGTTTTTTTCGCGATTTTTCAATAGACATACAGCGTGTAACGATTTTACGTCGCTTTAAAGCCGACATAAAAATCAGAAAGATTTATAAATGATCTTAAAATCATTATTATCTCTAATCGGTCCTTTCTTTAATCCTAGTTAAGACGTTTTGATAACAAGAGTTGTTAAAATCTTTCTAACAGCTATGAGATCTTTTATAAAAATTTTGAAAATACATTTTTAATAAAGTTAAGATAATTTTAACAAGTTCAAAATCTCTTGGCAATTCGAAATGAAAGTTTTGAAATATTTTTACCTGCAGGTCTCAAAATTTTAATTGAATTTAATGAGATCTTAACTTCATTGAAAATTATTTTCAAAACTTCCATGACAGATCTGGAAAAGATCTTAAAAAGATTTTAACATCCCTTCTTATCAGAACATCTTAACTAGTAGGTCTCAAAAAGAAAAAAACTTGAGAGAATACGAATTTTAAGATCGTCACAGATCTTTTTAATTTTCACCCGGGAGAAAATAAACACCTACTTCCACCATCCCGCAATCGCGCTACATCACCGCAAAATCCTTGCCCCGACCTTCTAATTAAGCTAAAAGAAACGTTACCTCCCCCTCTTCCCTAGCCTTCCTCAGACACGCTCTCCAAGCGCAAGTGTTTCCGCGTCCGCGCAACTTTCCAAATTGATCGCCGGATTTTTCGCGCGCTAAGTAGTAAAGTCCCGCTGCAGTCAGGCGACGTGCGTCTCGGGTTCTCTCACTCTCTCTATCTTTCTCTTCCCGAGAGAACGAGGGTCGTTAAAACACCGGCTTCTCGCCGAAATAAGCGCCGCGCGGACACGGGAGCTTGACTCTTCCTCGAGTGCGAGACACCGGATACACGAGGCTTGGCTTTGCGGATCGGTTTACGCATTTTGAACGCACGATTTAGCGCTCGCGCGTGGCGTGATTATACTTTGGAAGTTCCGGACGTGAATTACGCGAGGGACTTTAGTGTGTAGTGCGTTTTGAAGCTGAGCGTTGTGAAAGATCGAAAGTGATATCACTTCTTAATTAGTCAAAATATAAGTGTAGAAATGCGTTATTGAACGATGCAAAAGTACGTGGTAATTTGTGATTTTATTTTAGACATGGATAATTTATAGAAGAACTTGTAATAATTTTTCATTGCTATTTTATTATCGCGCTGCTAATACACTTGAAACCAATACTATTTTTTAATTTGCTCTCGTCTTATCAATATTGACACATTCTTAGTATCATACAAAATACAAATAGTTTTTTTTTTACATTATATAGACAAAATAGTACATGAACTGTTTCATGCACACTATTTTTCACCCTAAGTGCTTACGGGAGGTAAAGCCGAGTGACATTATTATGTTAATTAAATCATTTATTTTTGTGTTGTTTATAGTCACGGATTGATTTATTCGATTGAATGTTTGATATTTTAATTAAATACCTTCAAATGCAATATCAAATAATGTACATTGTATAGACTTTTGAAAGTATCAGTTCAACGAATCATTATACGTTGTAATTTATAACGAACTGAACAAACAATGCTATTTTTTAATTATTATAATGCATTGACTTTGACAAACACAAATATAATTTTACTATGTCAATTAGTTATTGAATGACGTGCTCGAAATTACGCATTTTTGTTATTTGTTCTTAAAATTGAATGAAATACATATTCAGAGAGGAATTTATAATGAGAGTACATTAATTCATTTTAAATATTATAAAAGACGCATTACATTGATAATCATATTCCTAAATTATTAAAAAATCTATATCCAACTGTCAAAAAGTGAGGTTATTAGATACGAGAAGATACATACTTAAAAGTTAAGAAATAGTACCAAGTATAATGAGCCTCTTTTCTCAATGCACAGATCAAGAAATTCAATTGACAATAAAACAATCAAGCATGCATTTCACAATCCACATTCCCAATCAAAAGGAAGCAAACCGCTCAATTCGATCAAACAAAAACAGTAGCTCGGTCTAACAAAGTTACACCAAGCATTGCGCACGCAAAACGCCGACAAACTGCCCTTTACTACAAAACTCGCCGAGCCGTCCTCCCGATCGATATCCAAAGCCACACGAACGCCGGATCAGCGCGCCGGCGCATCAAAAATTCATTACTTCGAGATACACCTGGAAACGAGATTCAAACTCGTCACGCGATCCGCGCGCCCGTGGCACGCGAAATTCGCGCATACCTCGCCGCTGTGTTCGTCCCGTATCGCGAGCTCGGCCTTGTAGCCGGCGAGCCCCCGGCAATCGATACCCTCGACTTCGCCGTACTCCTCGGATCGTCCGTCCGGGTGGATCTTCGTCACGTAGTCGGTGGACTCTTTGGTGCGGACGAGGAGGAAGAAGCTGTTGTCGCTGAGGTGGTACATGGCCGAGAGACTGGTGATTTGGTGTCGCAGGGTGACGATGGTGCTTGTGGTTTGGATGCCTCGGTTGTTGAAGGTCGAGCAGTTGAGCTGGTTGTTTGGGGAGTCTGGTTTGGAGCAGAAGGCGAAGTGCTCGTTGTCAGGCCTGGTGAGGAAATGGAGAGTCTGATTAATTTTGGAAGAAGAAGAAGTGTGGGATCGAGATGGATGAATGTAAATCTGAACTGAGAGTTGGGAAATTCAACATTGTGGCGAGTTTATTTTTTAAAAGAAATATGAGGTTGAGGTAAAAATCAATATCAAAAGTTATTATGGTAGCTTCAGCGACTTCTTATAAAAAAACTGACGTGTTTGAAAATTTCCACGAATATTCTTTCAACATTATACTTTTGATCTGTGTAAATAACATCTGGGGTCAACGACAAAATTGTTGGAAAAACTAAGCTTGTACAAAGTCACTTTTAACATATAACCTTATGGGATGAGACTGTTTATCACTTCTTACTAATACATAAAAACATTTATTAATAAACAGAATATGTAATTGAAGATTTTTGTATGCAGAATCTAATGACATCATCATAATTATGCGTTAACGACCAGATAATCAAGATATTTATGATAAACGCTGTAAACGTGCTTCTACGCATACGCACCCAGAGCTAACTCGACAAATTACCATTTTTCTTATGTATTAACATAATAATTTTTTGTTACTAACGTTCAGAAGTAGTTCACAATGCTTTAGAATTAAATTTGAATGATATAATTGAACCATAATTAAAATCAAAAGTTGAGCCCCCCATGGGGCCCTTGCTTGATAAGGTACCCTCTGTTGAAGCCACCTTAAGGATGCTACTTATTGCTGAATTTAAATTATCATACTCTAATAAATCCATTTTTTAAAAGAAATAAAGATTTGAGGTCGCTAATATTTATATTCTATTCGGATTCGACCACAAAAAGGTACACATTACATGTGCTATAGTGTAATGTTTATGCTACTTTGAGAAAAACATACTTTTAAATAATTTTATTTTTTGTCGACCAAACTATTCTAAAACCTGAGTTGGAACAAAACACTAACATTACTTTTTCGTAAGTCTGGCACTGACGGGTACTTTGGTAGGACTAATGAAAATAATAGATTAAGAACAGTATTCGGCATAGCACTAAATTGATTTTCGCGTGTTCTGATATAATTGAAACACAAAGTATCAATATCTAGAAATAAAACACCGTTTTATGTCACTTCTTACAAAGCTCTCTAATAATTCTGATTAGAACTAATTGAAAACGTATAAATTAACAATGCCTCGTACTCTAATACCGTATTCTAATTGGCATAACGAAGAAATAATATTTCCGTTACCGAGATCATCCATTATTCACCAAGCCTATATCCAACGTCAAAATGGGTCGCTGCATTATTGAAGCGTTGTTAAACCGATCGTAAATTGATTTTCTGTCGTCGAAGTTGCTCAAATCGAATCACATAACTAGATTCAACTCGATCCAATTATACACGCAGAACTTTCTTACCTCGGAGGCGAATAGACGTACACCTTGCTCTGGTGGCTGGACAGTTCCGTCACTTGGCCGAAGTTCGCACTACTGACCAGATAGACCTTGTCGGAGATCATGAAGTGACCCATGGACGCTGATCCCCGTTTCACGGGAAACACTAATACATCGTAAACTTCGGTCAGGAAGAAATGGCTCGGTAGGAAGGACGAAACTGGACCGTTGATGATTCTTCCCCGATTGTCGTGAGTCTGGCCGCACATCTTGTCTCCGCATATGCTTTGATTGTAGAAGAATACGTCGAAGGTCTCGCCGTAAGGCACGAAATGAACACTTGTCTTCGATTCGTAGTTCAGATACTTCGAACTGATTTTCATATCTGTAGATCCGTGGCAGTTTGACATGCTTATGACGCGGTATTTCATCAGGTATCTTCCGAATTGCTCTTCTATGTTTTCATCCGTCCAGGTGAATAAAACTCTGTCGTAGTCCAGCTGCTTCAGTTGGAATTGGTCGGCAATTCGTCTGTCTGGACCTGAGCTTTGGAGATTCACTTCGCACGTCCTGTTGTTTATCGTGGCACCGGTATGAAAAGTTTCGAGCGTGAGTTCACATCGCATGTCGGTTCTGTAGATACCAGTGTCGCAAACGGCGTACGTTATGGTGCTATTTTTTATGGGCTCGTAGTCGAGTATAAGTTTTTTATTGTAAAAGGTATGCTTTTCTAGCATATGTAGTACTAGTGTAGCCTGTACATGTACTATAAATAGTACAAGTGTGCATATGACCGAGAGGATCTTGAATGTTGTCATTTTAAAAACAATTTGGTTCACTGATATGTTATTCCAGTAATTTGATGACCTTATACATAACGGAGTATTTGCTTATTTATAGTAATTTAATAAAATGAGATAAAACGGGTTTTATTTATATGATAATCAATTTTAATTAATTATGTAAACATTTGATAATTAATGTTAATAATATTTTATAATAATGATAGGAACGTCTTGCTTACTAAAATTATGTTTCACTGGATTGAATACTTTGAAGCACATGAAAAGTTCCAAACAAACTCTACACGATATCAGCATTATTCGTAGTTATCGGCAGAGAAGAGTGAGTCAAAACATTTTTATCGCACGTTGAGAAAATGAATTAGCATCTTGCATAATACATTGATGACCTCAATACAGAGTATAAATGATATTTTGGGAGAATCCAAAGACAAAAATAAAACTGAATAATTTCATTAATATGATAAAATTTAATATTATAAAATTGAATTTTGTACATCCCTCTAATAAAAATCTATTTATTCGAATAAGGAAAAAACTTTTAATATTTAGTAAACCACACACGATATTTGTAAAATAATAATGCTTGTATTTTCCACCTTTGTACCATTCATATCTTGTACTTCGTTTTAGTTGTCACAGCTGCATACCTTTCAAAGAAAACACCAATTTTAAAATTCAATGCACACACCGCACAATAACAACGTTTACGTAGACAAATTAAAAAATTTCAATCTTGCATTCTCCGGGCGAAACAAACACCGCGAACGCGCACAAATCACACACACACCTACACATGCGCGCACGTGCAAGCACCGTAAATCATCCAATCTCGAGCAGCCAGGTTCTAAAATATTTTCCTTGCATCGTCCACATAAACACATTATATCGATATATAAGATGTTGATGCTCGCACATCGCGTCACAAAAAGCTTCCTTTCAGCGAATACACAACCACGCGATTTCTCCTTTTGCGCCTCTTTTCAGCCTTTTGTCTTACAGCTTCTATCGCGAGAAATTCATAATTACAAAACAGACCGGATGAGTACGAATAATTACACACAGAATGAAAGAAAGAAGACTGGTGAAAGACGTCGATGAGCGCATATCGGCAACTTTCGCGAAGATAGCCGCGAGAAAAAGAGAGAGAGATAGAGACAGAGCCAAGGTTACAACACGCGTGTATATATCTTTGCGGTGCACGTAAACATGTTTCCCGGCGGGTGTTTGCATTCTATTTGGATGAGAAACTCGAAGCGCTCCCGCGCAACCCCTCCTTTATTTCGAGCTCTATCACCCCCCCCCTCCTCTCTCTCTCACACACACACACTCTGTCTTACTCTCGCGTCGTTCTTCATTCTCTCTCCTGGTGTTTTCTTATACTTGAATTTCTGACATATTTATGGCTGTTCACTCTGGTTCATGCTGCTACGCGACTATGCGTATGTATACTCTAAATAATCAGATTATGGGTGTCTTTTTTGGGAGGTGGGGAGGCTTTTGGCTGGTATCGCGATTGTGAGTGTCTGTGTGCGTAGTGAATCTTTTATTAAAAATTATCGTTAAATTTACGATAACAGGAGGAGACTTGCGCTACTGTTGTGAAATTTTATCGCAGTTTCGGCGTGCAAAGTTGGCGGTTGATTTCGCCGAGGAGTATGAGGAATTTCCCGTTAATTTTTATGCAAATTTATGTGAGCGCGTGAATTCTTAATTTATTGCGGCGTAACATGTGATCGGTTGAGTGGGAATGTAATAATTTTTGTAAAATGCTTCGATGTACAAAGTGTAAAAATATTTTTTCATAAAAGGAACTTCAATAATTTTTTAATAAAAAATTAAATCATCTTTGTATTTTTGTATTCTTTATTTATTTTTTATGTATTCAGATGTATTTTTTATTCTTTATTTATTACAGCGATTTGGCACAGAACCATCTTTGCTTTAAAATTTGACTTAGTAATATAACAAGCACGTTATAGTCATATAACATAACTTGCAGCTGGGTATATAAACAGTCTAACATTATACTTGATACAAAATATTGTAATATTCAATCGTATCTAATTATAATTACTCAGCCTCAAATAAATTTTCTTTATCAGGTAATTAAATACACCTTTTCCACTTGTATATTCCATAAAAGAGAATATAATTATATAAATAACAAGAATATATTTCTTTTATAAATATTTCATAAGAATCATTCCAATCCGCACATACACAAAGAACATATAACAATTTAAAGTGCAATAAAAACACAATTCTCAATTCAACGCACAAATCAGAAACTTCTCGAAATTCCCTTACAACGGCGCTCTCGCAAAAGCCATCATTTCTCGATAAGAGCAAAATAAGAGCCAAACAAACAATTCTCCCAAAACAGTCGCGCGAAAAACTCGAAACTTTCCACTCCTCTCTCCCGCCTCCAAAATTCGCCGACTGCATCCGAAAGCTCACCGCTGCACTTAGCATTTGCCTCGGCTCCACACTGAATATAAGAAGCGAGATATTTCAATATTTGCGGAAGATGCAGCCGTGTTTATACCCGGTGTGTGCATTGCACACGTATACCAGGCGCGCCTTGTGTGTGTATATATACGCACGTACGCGAGTTCCGCGCTTCGTCTTCTTCGGTGCGAGTGGTAAAGTTTGCGCGGGGAAATTTTTGGTATGCCGTGCGGGGTGCGTTGGTTTTAGTGCGATAGGCGCGGGGGTGGAACAAGAACGTGGATTAATCTTGGGGAATCGGGGGAGGTGGTTTTTGAAGTGTGATTCGAATGTTAGAGTGAAGGATGACGGGGTTGGTAGAGTGGAGAGCGTTTCTCTGGTTGAGAAAGGAGCGAGTATATGTTAATATAGGCTCATATTGACAGGTATTACGAAGAGGAACTCGTTTCAATTTGCTACGAAGAGTATCGTGATGCAGCGTTTGCGGCGAAGAATAACGCGATTCGGAGGTTTGCGAAAATTATTCTGATACTAGTCAAATGCGTGAAATAGGTTTTAAATTTATGTGCATCCCTCTAAACATGGGGATGATGATGCCACATGTTTAGGGGATAGAACAAGTTCAAGAGCTATTTTACGTGTTAACAAAGTTTGATTCATTTCGGTTCCTGAATCGCTTAAGTATTATATATAGTTTAATAGTATTTATGCTATTTATAACATCGTGCGGGACCAAACTCTACGCAAATTTCTTTATTATGAAAGTCATATTTAAGAATTCAAGATTTTAAAAAATCAAGCGTTTAACTAAAACTTTAATGGGATCCCGTAATTAAAGATAGATTCCTGCTTCAAATTTTTCGTATAAATCATATAAATTTAATCTATTTTTAGAGTAAAATTGGATTTAAATTTTATATTTAAATAACATTAATTTGCATTTCTTAGAGCAAGACTGTTGTCAATTGAAAAAAATGATAACTTGATTTTAGTAGAAAACCCAGTTTATCAGAAATGAAAAGTAACATCTTTATCTTTAAAAATAGTGGAAATAGGTTTTAAGGGTTATAATGTGATAATAAAATACAGTGGAAACATGTTACCACACTGTAACAATGCAATTATTTATCGGAAACCAAGATCTTTCAATTGTTATAGTCTTATTTTGGAGCTATGAGTGTAATAATGTTCTAGAAAAAAATGCGTATTTTCTGGCCATTATCTATAAAAAAACAAATAGAGACCAATGAGCAACGATGAACTCTAAAAGCTACAACGATATGCAATACATAAGTTCTACCGTAATTTTAGTCATAAATCGTTGTATTTTTGAATTTTTATTAGTATCTTGGTATGACTTCATCTATAAAAAGCGCCATCTTTATTAAAATTTTCTTCGATGTATACGACCTAGTCACACTATTTTCTGGAGATTTTCTCAATAACCTACTGAATAAATATTGACTAAATAATGAAAACAGCATGGTTTTATTTTATTATTTCTTTTTCTATTATTATTCTTATTCCTACCTACCTGTATACCCTTTTCGGGTGTTTACAGGATACTCCTACCACCTCCGTGTGAAGGTATTTGATCCTAACAAACCCATCCTAATTTACCATACCGTTCCCGCATTCGCCCAACTTACCGACAATGTCAGATTTGTACCTATGTCGGCAACCTGTAACGGAGGAAAACCCGTAGGAAAAACCTCCGCTAGGACGCGGTACGGTATGGAAATCAACTTGCTAGTCAAGTATCATTTCTTATCTGCCGGAAAGAAGCACTATTGTTGATGCCCTTGGTTGTGCGAGCGGTCACGCATACTTACCTTTCGTGAGCGACAACTGTATGGTTTTGATATCTGAAACTTTGTGCAGAGATCCCTTATTATTCAGTAAACTACGAAGGAATATGGATTTCGTCTAAATATAAATATGTTTTGCAATCTTAGTCAATTATTAATTTCTCGATCCATAGAATCAAACTCTCAAAATTGAAATTTTTAATAGAACCACGCTAAATAGTTCACAATATTCAGATTTCAATCATGCACCTATTTAATTTCCAGATAACGAATCGACCAAACCCCAAGCCAAAAAAAGCCCACAACTTTTCTCTCCTCATGTATCCTCGCGTCACGCGCAAACAGCGATATATATATATATATACATATAGATCACTCACCGCGCAATTATCGAGTTTCAATCCTTTATCCCCGCCTTCCCCACATCCCTTGCACTTTCATTTTTCACTTTTTGAATCCTTAGCCTTCATCGTCGCGCGTTTCCTCCCCCTCCTCCCTCGCCCTATTAATTTCGCCTTGATCCCGCGCGGCGCAGCCAGCGAAACGTACGAGTTTCATTAAATCCGAGTACGTTACGAGGGCTCATATCTGCCGTATAATTGTACTTTGGGGCGGTGATTGGTCCTCAGAATGGACGGGAAAAAAAAAAATACCGCGGTGGGGCTCGAGGTCCAAGGGAGACGACGAGGGCTTTTGATTAACTTTTTTTAATTAAGTCGAGCCCACGGGCACCGCTGCTTGTACCGAAAACCGAGATCAAATGGGATTAGCGTGTATAAATCGTTAAATGTATAAACGTGTGTAATGCTCTTTTGTGGAGAGTAGCTTGGGAATTCTTCTTTTTTTTTCTATGCTGCAATCTCGTGCTTTTGAGTGTAATAAAAATATCCGGAATCTTGTTATAAGTAACGGAAAAATGTTATTTCTTGGGAAATATGGGCTTGCATTAACGTGGACATTATATTGAACGGATAAAATAGTTTAGTAAGAGACATTATATCAGAAGGTCAACTGATTTTTGTTTCTATTGTACTAAATCATTAATAAATTATTAAATTATTACATATTACTATATTATTATATTATTATATTATTATATTATTATATTATTGGATTATTAAATATTAAATTATTAGATTATTAGATACTATATTGTATTATTATATTATTAGATTATTAAATATTAAATTATTAAATTATTAATTATAAATGAAATTCCTTCCGTACCTCATCTATTTTAGTACAATAAATAAATTCTGATTTCATCAAGAATTTTTTATTTTTGTATGTATCTCTTGCTTTAATTAAGTAAAAATGGTGCATAAAGTAACTTAGTTCTTATTTTTAGAACAGATTCCTTTTAATAAATAAAGCAAGCGTGTTATTCGCAAAAATAACTAAAATAAACATTAAAACAGCCAACACGGAACATCTCAATTCCCAACCTAGCAAAAATCAACCCCCTACAGTTTGTCTCGCTAATTCCACGCACGCTGCTTATTAATAATTTACGAGCCTCTCCTACTTCTATCAATTATTTACGAGTCGATGACTCGCTCTGCTCCGTGCAACCGTACAATTTTTCCCCCACGGCCGCGGTCCGGGCTAATTCATTATACGACGCGACGCCTCACCTCGCCGCGAGGATTAGAACGTGTCGCGCGCGACGTAAGCGGCCATTTTTTGCGCCTTATCGCCGCCGGCTGATCGCTTCGTGCGTTGCTAGGGTAAAATTGAGGGTGTACTCGAGCGTTACAATTTTTTTTTTGTTGAGATGGTCGGTGAGATCGTGGTTTCTTTTTGCGCTTATCGAGAGGTTCAGTCTTTCGCGCTAGTATTTTTATGAGGTTAAAGTGAAAGAGAGAGAGAGAGCGGTATTTTTGAGTTTGTAAAATGCGATGTGATTTCAGAGATGAATGTGTTTCTATTTTAATATTTGACAAATGCTTTATATTTGGATGATGTGAAGAATGAATTATCGGAAATTAAATTTTATATTTAACTTGGGAGTAGCAATATCAATCACAGAGTGGATAATCCGAAAATATCTTATATGATATCTATTAAAATATTCGTGAATTGTTAAATACGAGATTTATAATATAGAATTGGTAATTCTATTACCATTATTTCCAAATGTACTACTCGAAAACTTTAAGTTCCATAAAATATATTACTAAATTAAATTTGCATTAGTCTCCTCTATATTCCGTTTTTACCAAAATCGGTTCAGTAGTTCTTAAGAAATCCACGTATCGCATAAAATAATTGTAAATAGTATATTACGTAACTAGGGACGAAAATGGGTATTTCCAAGCGAGGATGATCCCTCGACTTCCACTCGTACTCAAAATCATCATACGAATCTGGAAATACCCTTTTGCCCCAAGTTGCGTACCGTATTTTTTATAACAAGTGCATAAAGAAGGCCATTCTTTGTCGTCTACAAAGTGGATTGAGAATAGAGTTTTTCAAGTCGTCCACTTAAGTCTATGACATATTATATATATGTATATGTATGCATGTATATATATAAAATTTTCAAAATTTACCAGTATTTTCCAAAATTTACTAGTATTTTCCAAAATTTACCTGTATTTTCCAAAATTTACCAGTATTTTCCAAAATTTTCCAGAATTCTCTAAAATTTGTCAACAGTCTCCAAATTTTCTAAAAGCTTTATTAAGGAAATGGAGCAAAAATAAATAAAGGAAACCAAAAATACTCATTTTTGCTACCAAAAATACTCATTTTTGCTACCAAAAATACTCATTTTTGCTACCAAAAATACTCATTTTCGCTACCAAAAATACTCATTTTCGCTACCAAAAATACTCATTTTCGCGATCGAAAATAAAAGATAGCGAAAATAAGTATTTTCAGTACCCTTTATTTGACGCTCGGAAAACTCTATTTTATTCACGTGTTATAAAAATGCATTTTTTCAGCATCATTCATTTTACTATACTTATATCAAAATTAAAAGCGAGACAAAATCAGTTTAAATAACCCATCGTCCACTCAATATCAGATGCCCGTCCATCCCGTTCTTCAGGCACATTTTCTCAAACACCCCCATTTTCCATTCTTTCCCCCTACACCCATCGATATCCAAGTCCAACGCACAAACACACTCATCCAATGTAAAACCTCTCGTTGTTGAATTCAGTCAACCAACCGCTCGCGACAACCATCCACGTCTTCGTTCCATCTCTACATCCACTCGCTCTCTTTCTCTCCCATAAATTCCCCTCCAAACCAACTTAAAAAAAAATCCACCCCCAGTCTCTCCACCCACACACACACACGTATGCACGCGATAAGAGAACAACTCAACGTCCGCCCTCGCGGCTATATGGACGCCGGCGCGCGATTACGTATTCCGATCGGAGCCGATACAGGCCGAGGACGTCCCGTGGAGCGAGGTATATACATATACGTGTAATACAGCGAAGCCGGAGAATAAGCGCGCAGCGATGATGGAGCGCTTTGAACACGTTCCGCTCTGCCGTCCGCGGGACGTGGTAATGCGCCCCGTTTGCAGTGGAGAGGGTGGAGACGGTGACCGGGAGGATTGTCGGGGGTATAGGGGATGATAGTGGTCGAAGATGAAACGGTAAGGGAATTGAGTTTTCAGTGGCTTTTGGGGTGTTTGGGTTTCTTGTGCGAAGGGCTGTTGTGGGTATGCACTGAAGATTCAAGTGGGTGTCGCTGAATTAATATGTTTTAAGGGTGTAATTTTGTTGTATGTAGATGTACTTTTATATGACGCACTCAGAAGTGCAGTGTACAATTGGCGACACTCTGAAGTTTGGTAAATTACACATTTGAAGTATTTTATAAAGTGTGTTAAAAGAACACATTTGCAATATTTTACACACTTAACGCGTTATAACACACTTGCGAATTGATCTCAAATTTGCAGTGTAGTAGGTATATATATAGTTAATTAATTAGCGCTGAATTATGGAGCCGTTAATATTATTATGAAAAATCTTAAACATATTATACGTTAGGACTGAGCTTGAAAATGGAAAGAGCATATCAAAATATAGGTACTTATGGTAGATATTTTTTAGAGCGAACTTTTATTGGGTTGTTATAGTAAACGTCAGCTACTTTAGATGGTCTGTTGGTTAAGTCTCATCTTCGATCTTAAATTTTTCGAAAGTGAGCACATCTGATTCAGGGCATTTCTTTAAACAAATGTTGTTTAATTAAATAAAAAGTAGTTATTTTTCAAGTAGTAGTGACTATTTTTAACAAAACAAGCCAACCTGCTTATCAAACAAATTGTTTTTCTTTTTAACTGTTATATATTTTCCCATAAAATGGGACATAATATACTAGCCATTAAAAGATTTAACAGATTTGTATTAGTAATGCGAAACAGAAAATGGTATACTAATAATAACAAATAAAAGCACAATTAAAGTGCAATATACGGGTCGGATAACCGTAACATACGCATAATTAGAACGTTTCACATCATCGAGTTCGATACAAACGCTTATCACAGCACTTCAATCAGCAATCTCTCGAAAATCCTACAAATCTTGTGTAATGCATAACAAACTCTCCCCCCAGCAGTGCCTTACAATACATTCCAATGTCAACATCAAACACTCCCATCCCTCCATCCAAACCCAACAAAAAGAAATAAATAAAAATAAAAGAAAATGCACGTCCCGAACCTCTCAGCTCGCGTATGTACACCTCCCCTCTGCAAACAGAAAGAGTCGAGATAGAAAATGGATTAGCTCGCTCGTGCTGAAAAAAAAAAAGAAACCAGGAAGAAGTCTCGCGTGTATATATATATATACAGAGTTACAGGTCCGCGTGTTTGCTCAAAAGCCTTCGTCCGCGCGCTCGGTTCTCCGAGTGAAAAGAGAGTGACGTCGACGGCGAAGATAATCGCGCGGCAACTGCTGCAGTACAGGCTCATCGCGCCCCTGCTGCTGCCGCTGCTGCTGTCTTCGTGCTTGCACGCTGCACTGACGCCTTGTTATCCGAGCTTCTCTCTGTCTCGGCGTCTCGCTGTCTTTTGTGCGTGTGTGTGTGTGTGTGTGTGTTTGTGTGTGTATGTGTGTGTATGTGTGTGTTTAGTAAGGTGTAGTTTTTTCGAATTTTATTTTAGGGGTTGGTGCACAGAGAGAATTTTCTGATAAAAATTACCGTAAAAATCATTGTAAACGTGGGATATTCTGACTTCATGGACAAAATACCCTACTGAACGGTAAAATTTACCTTGCTGAATGGTAAAATTTATAATGAATAATGTTAATTTTTACCGTTCAGTAGGGTAATTTTCCCCCTGAAGACAGAATATCCCACGTTTACAATGATTTTCACGGTAATTTTTATCAGAAAATTCTCTCTGTGTGGTCTTTTTTTTTCTTTTTCGGTTGGGTAGTTTGATTTGAAAGGGAAGTGGGTGAAGAGTTCTTTTGGAAGTTAAAGGAAATAATTGGTTATTAGAATGGGAAGTATTGTTACTGACAGAAATAATGATAATTATTGTAAAGTAAAATTGACGGCGAATATAATAATGTTAAATTGATAATAAATATATATGCAGTGCTAAAGTGATGCAATGTATTATAATTACAGCGTTATGAAAGAAAGAGAACCAAATGAAATCGGCTACGCGTAAAGGTAGAACATGTGTTCTTTGTCTCAGATGCATTTCCCGAAAGAAGGTCGTAAAAAGAGGACCAACGTTGGCGCTCTCGACAACAACAAGGCAGTGCAGTTTTGACTCTCGTATGGTTGACATCGTGTGACTATTAGGGAAAGCATCGGCTTTTTAGCGTAAACGCGTCACAGGAATATATCGGCTAGGCATTTGAATAAATATAATTTTGAAAGTTTAAACTGTGATTGAATTATTAATTTCTTCTCTCGTGAATCCTGATTTGTGCCGGAACAGGTATGATGGGTAGATACTTTCAGTCACATATCAATGAATGATAGCCGTTGAAGTCTAAGAATTCTCAGCTGTATTAAGCAGTTTAAATTGTTTGAATTGAATTTATCGCTTCAATTCACTTTTGCACTGTTTCATGTATTTATTTTATGTTAGTTTACATACATTCTTTACCAACTACCCCTGGGATGGGTGTCAATAAGGCCGAGTATCTCGCAAAATTCAATTGAAAATTGCCTATCTTTTGGGTTGCGTATTTCGTTTAATTTTTGCGGTTTTCTTCCAAGCAAAAAACAAACTTGATAAGACTACAAAAGTAAGAAAGAAGTGGATAAATAATATTTCGTCTTTATTACGATCCTAATTGAAATATAATAATAATTGTAGTTGAAAATATTTCGCGCCAAGAAAAAACGATACTTGGTCAATGATCAATGCACACAAGGTACATTCGAACAATTTGAATTTTCCTAATAATCCTTCAATTAGGTTAGCTAAAACAAACAGTCGATCCAATGAAATGCAATATTTCAAAAAAAGAATCAGATGATTCGTATCCCGAGTGTACATTTTCCAATTAATTTCATTATATTTTACAGGACACTTAGAGTTTCACTTAAAATAAAAAATTCCGATGACTAATCCAAAATACCTTTATTAACTATAGTACAGTCCCTATAAGCACACAATTCCTACCCTTTGAATTCAATAATAGAAAACCTCCCCGTGGCGATATTTCAAGTTCCGCAATACAACCCATCAATTCCATAAATTAACTCATTATCGATCCTCCCGCACAAAAAGCGGACAAATAATCGCGCATCCAATATCAATCTCCCCCTCTGTCCCTCCTACCACCGCGCTTATCATCCACTTGCATCGCCCCCACCCCTCAACGCAATGTAATATTACAAAATCGCGAGCGGGCGCGTAGAAATCGAAGATTCGCCGGGGCCGATAACGCGGCCCGTTCAAATCCTCCCCCGGTAACAGCCGTTATCAAGCGCGATCTAAACAAAACTCCGGTGTCGTCGGCTCTGCGCCCTTGCGTTTTCATTTAAAAGGCTGATAATGCCGATCTTTCACGGCCGAAGAGAAATGGAAAACGCCGTCGTCGTTCGCTTTTATAACGGCGAGACGGGCGTTTTCGTCGCAGCAGTGTAGTTGCATTTATTTCCATGCCATTGAGTCTCGCGGGGGAGGGGAGATAAAGAGGTATAACAGTTTTTTTTTTCTGTCGCGTGCGTCTATCTGCGAATCTGGCGCGAGAGTGGGAGAGTTAAACGGATGAAGGGGACTTCATTCGATTTCTCGCTCTTTTCGCTATGTATTTAAATCAACTCGCGGGGAGGAGGCTTGTTTGCTTTTGCTCGAGCGGGGAATTGACGAGGCGAGGGCGTGGGGTGCGATCTGTTTTTTGAGAGTTATCTTGTGTCGAGGAGGAGATAATGCTAGGGAAATACTAATTTTTAGTGCAGGTCGAGGTGTAGGTAGTTTATTACAGGTTTGTTATTATTTTTCACGTAGAAAGATTCTTTTGCGGTCGTTTTATTATACATAGTATAATCAAATGTTTATATATTAATAACATAATAGAAATTATGTCTACGCTTTTAATGGTCTCGTATTTAAACCACCAAAACTGAAGTTTTCATATTAAACGTGCCCTGAAAGCGTTAATTTATCAAAGTTTAAGTATATATCAGAACTTCAAAATGTGTCATGCGCCAGAAATTGTTACATAACATGTTCAAACTTTCCAAATTGATAAATAATTAAGTGTCAAGTTAACATCTATTGTTCTGGTTGATTGATGAAAATCATGTAACTCAATCGTGATTATTCTTTGGTATTACAGGTTCGCTGCAGATTACGGAATCCGAACCATCGGATCAAGCAAAGTACGAGTGCGTGGCGAGCAACCCCAGAGGCACGGAATACTCAAAATCCATTCAGCTCTACGTCAAAAGTGAGTGGACAGTTTTTTACCATAGCTTACCGATTATCTCAACCTAAATACATGATATTTAACGATTCGCTTTTATTTAATGAAAAATCAATAATATTAATAAGTAGACATTTTATCATTAAATTATGTTTGTAGATTTTTTTCAATCTCTGTGCATATCTAGGATATACCTTAACACTATTATTGATGATTGAAGTTTATAAATGAATTCGGAATAATTTTTATATGACAATAATTTTGCTCCCGTTAATACGAAAGCATAGATCGATCAAATTTCTAAAATAGTGTCTAATCGAATCTCATACCAAAGTTCTGTGTCCTGTAATAGAGGATTGAACTTTTGGCCCAGTTTCTCTTTTATATAGGTCTGCGATATAATGAAAATATATCTTAGCGGGGAATGGTATGCAAAATTTGCGATGTACGTTGTAAAATGCATCAAGCATAGTTTTAATTTTAATAAGTTAACTGCATTTATAATTCACGCAAATAGTAACAGAAATAAAATTCTTCTATTATAAATTTATAATTAAACCGTACGCATTATCAAATCTTTTAGCGAAATTCTTCTAATACTTTAGAAAGACCTATAAAATAATTTTAATTAAATATTAATAATTCAAATTTTATTCGTTTTATAAATAGTTTTTAAACGCAAAATTAAAGAAAACGAATAAAGCTTAAAAATGATAGGTCTAACACGTCCCAAGCACATATCGTTCTGTAGCTATACTCGATTAAAAATCGCACAAAAAGTTATATTAAAAGCCACGAATTTAAAAGAGAATGAAAGAATTTGAATTTTTATGTAGTTTTTAGTGCGATATTTAATCGGTCATAACTTTGGAATCAAATAAGCTTGTGATGCTTAAGATCTCTTATTTTACAATTTTTTCATCTTCTTTCATTTAGTATTTCAAAGCTACTCATACAACCAATCGGGACTGAGTTAGAATTAGACCTTAATCGAATTCATAATTACACAGAAATATGATTTCTTCTATATTTTCTACTATTTTTAATTATTACATTTCAAAAATTAAAATGTTTAAAAATTTTGGACCACCCAAAAATCTAAACTCACAAAACGACCAATCATCTTTTCAACCAATCACGCGACTCTATATCTTAAGCCGCTCCTACTTTCTGCCACTCTACAGTATTCCAACCATTAAGGGAGGTCGAAGCTTACATGCAATTACGTAGTTACCGACAATTTCGTATTTTTCAGTATTCGCATTCAATTCTTATTTTTTTTTCAATTATCTTAGTTGTCCAGTGTCCCTTAGAAGATTGAGAACACCGGACAACTAAATTTTTTAACTTTTATGAACAATTAAATTTGAATAATGTAAAATTCAATGCAGAAATCTACAATCGGCTCCGACCTCCCCTCAACTGCCCTGCACACTTCTCAATCGCCTAACCCCCCCCTACCCCGAATTATCCGCAGTGCGCCGAGTGGTGCCGCAGTTCTCGCGCCAGCCGGACCTGGTGAACGAGGTGATGCTGGGCGCCTCGGTGAATCTGACCTGCGTCGCGTACGGCTCGCCGATGCCGTACGTCAAGTGGCGCAAGGAGCCCGCGACCGATCTCACGCCCGACAATCAGATGCCGCCCGTCGGCATCAACGTCCTCTACCTCAAGAACATCCAGGAGTCGGCCAACTACACGTGCATCGCCCAGAGCGAGCTGGGCATCATCAACACGACCACTCACGTCAAAGTTCGATGTGAGTATGTGGACGAGGGTTTTTGGTTTTTTGAATGGGTTTTGAAGCGATTGAAATATCGGGGCGGTGTGTTGAGGTATCGCTTCGTCTTTCGATATTTACATGGGTTGAATCAATGTTGGTGGTATTGAATTGAAATAAAAGTATTGTTGTAAGTAATAGATTGGATTTATAATAGAAATAGAAGCTTGCACGCAGATCTTTGCAACAACACTTTTCTGTGTGAAGAAAGGGAGTTACGTGTCAAAATAGTATTCTGAGATATTCGGTGTTAAAGTTTCGACTTGTAATGTATTGTATTATCAAAGAATATATCCACAGCAAAATGTTTATTAAAATTTGGACCAATGAGAAATGGATTATTTTTGATTCAGGATGTATTCAATACTAAGATAATAGTATATTGTGCATCAAGGGCGGAAAGTAGGCTATTTCCGCTAGGGCTGTCGAGGCAAGGGCTGCAACCAGCACGAGCGTTAATCGCCTTCCGTCCGTGGTGCACACAAGATACTTTTTGTCCTATATATACCTGGACCGAAAGGATGATTTTTCGTACATATATAAAGCGTTATTTAATCCCTCTAGAGTGGAAAAGTTCAAGGGTTTCATTTTCGACCCGAGGGTGGAAAATAACTAGTATTCCGCCCGCTTTATATACACGAAAAAGCATACTTTTGGTACAGGTCGGACAAGAAGGATATTTAAGCAGTTAATCTACTACTAGTAAAAAATAAATTCACAGCAAAGTATTGATCAAATCTGGCTTCAATAAAAAATGGTGGAGCAATAAAAAGTTGATTTTCCACATATTGGATTACTTTTAATCCAGGGTGCATTCAGTTCTAAAATAAAGGGTATATTTTATTTATACACATTGAAATACATGCTTATTCGGGAAAAAAGTTTAACTCTGAAATTGAAAAAAAAGCATTTTTTTGTTGGTAAATCTGCGTCTATTGAGCACGTAAAAGTTTTAAAATCTCTAAAGCTCTGGAAAATTATTATATTTGACTATTATTATTATGATATGGATAGCAAAAAAACATATTCACAAAAAAGAAATTATTAAAAGAGAAATTGTAAAAATTTTTGTTGTAAATATGTATTATCTAGATATAAAAAAATGATTTACTCCGTGACTTCATGTTTTGAAACACCATGAATTATAGGACGTGTATACCTTTCTATTCCGTAATAGCACTAAATCTCCATAAGCTTCTGAATAAATCCCTTCTTTCTTTTGATGTTCTTTTATTCTCTCATCCGATTCTACCAATATTACGTTAAAAATGTATGCACGCGCAAGCAAACAAAAACCACTACACCCATTTCTCTACTAACCATCACATACCGATCCAGCTCCCTACCAACCAGCCAATCCTCAACTAAAAATAAAACCACGCTACAACCTCCCCCCTCCAACAACAACACCTCACAATCTCTCTAACGATGCGTTCCTCGCTTCGTCCCAATCTAGCGCTGCCCCTGTCGCCGGAGAACGTCCAGATATCGGAGATCACGGCGACCTCGGTGAAGCTGACCTGGTCGTACAAGGGCCCGGAGTCCCTCTCCTACTACGTGATCCAGTACAAGCCGAAACACGCCAACCAGGCGTACGCCGAGATATCCGGCATAACGACGATGTACTACATGGTGCGCAACCTCAGTCCCTACACCGAGTACGAGTTCTTCGTCATAGCCGTGAACGACATTGGCCGGGGACCGCCGAGCGCACCGGTACTCGTTACCACGGGCGAAACAAGTCAGTATTCAATCTGTTTTTCTCTTTTTGTTTTTGAGGGTTTTTTTTGGGGGGGTGAGGGGTACACACCTGGGATAGGTGAACATTTTGCTGGTAATGATGAAAAGGTTTCTTGGGTCAATGCAGCAGGAATATTTTTACTGTAGCAGCTAGTAGCTTTGTTGATCTAGATGAAGTGTTTAGCTGTGTTAAATAAGACAAGTCAGCCAAAAGGTTTTGCTGTCTTGGCAATTATATTTCTATGTGTGTGGATGCGGTGCAATGTTTGAAGAACTGTCGGAACGCTAAACACTAAGATTCAAATTAACCTATAACAAAATATGCTCTATCTCGATTTATTGAAATAGACTGGTATTTGTTGGTTAAATATGAAAAATGTCAGTGTGAGCATTGGCGTTTCAACAATATCCATCGCAAGTGGATGTATTTTAGAAAAAAAATTGTTTCGCACTTGATTTATCCTGTTTTAAAGTTTCGTACTTTCTTTCTTGCATTGGACATGTGCGATAGGGAACTTGTAAACTTTTTCATTTCATACTTAATTAATAGATATTCAACTATAATCAAAATTTATTTAATAGTTTTTCTTTAATTTTTATTAAAATTAAAGTTATTTAAGAATAACATTTTTTTATTGAAACTCCCAGTCAACGCATATAAAGTGGTATTTTTAACAAAAAATTTAAAGAGTAGGCGTTTTATTTACAATTATATACGATTTTATTTACGGGAATTTGCGTTATCTGGCAAGAGTATTGTGATATCACAATCACGTGATACAAATTTTAAATACTTTTTAATCTACGTGAAAGTTTAATTGTTTTTACTTTATAAACATTACGTAATATAAAATCGTAATTTATCATAACTGTATAGTGATTGGCTAATTGAAAAGTTCAAAAACGAATATATTGAAGTTTCCTATTGGCATTGGAAAAAATATTTTGTGGAACTAAATTTAAACTATATTGCATTCCAAAGAAAAGTTTATTGAACAATTCCGTTCATAGAGAAATAAAAAATTGATATACCCGATAACAAGAACTTTTTGCTTATATAACAAAATATTTTTTTCATACACCTGATATATTTTTATTAAATATTTATATATTCGGAAGAAATAACCCTGGTAGAAAATTATCTAGTTTTATCGAGGCCCTCGATTATTTCCTTGGCAAACTAGATAGATCTACATAGTTCTAGATTAATTTTCTACCAGGGAAGTCTATTCGATTTTCAGCAGAGTCGTTTAATCGAGAATTAAGAAAAAAAATTGTATTACATGCGAACGTTCTTTAAAGCATTTTTCATTTAGGTTTTATACGTTATCATATATTGTTATTATATTAACAGAATATATATAAAATATTTACTGTATTATTGTTACTGTTATTACATTTGCAAATATTAATAATATTAATATTTAAATTTTAATGCCTCGATTAAACGAACTATCATGTAATTATGACTCGAAATACATTTGCAATTTAACACTCGTTACAACTTATATAGAATACAGAAGGTAAAAAAAAAATACTATCAACATATACACGAACTCGTATACGCACTATCGTCGCGAACAACAGAAACGAGTCGTAAGAACGAAGTAGATTTTATTTTTGCACCTAGATTAGTATTTTTTGCACCCTTAAAAAAATATTTTTGAGACGGTTTTTGAGGGAAATATTTTGTATTTTTTCATGCCGTCACTCGCGGACACGTTCGATATACATGTAAGTGACAATTGCAAAAAGCATTTTTGTAGCCTACCAAAGCACTTTTTTTATCACTTTTTTCTCCTTTTTTCACTGTTTTTTCTCTACCACTGTTTTTCACTCTTCTCCTAGAAATCACTGTCTTTTTTCCGAACTCTCTTTTGTCTCTGTCTGTCCTTTTGCACTCGCGTATTTTTGCCGATTCGAGAAAAATAGTGTTTTTTCGTGTCGTCTGTAAATTACTCTTGAATACAATTTACGAAATTATCACAGTCTGCACCGTTTCTTCCTCGACTCTTAGAGCACCTTACTCACCACACTGAGAGCAGAACGAAATACAGCCAAATTAATTCCTCAAAAGTTAATTTTACTATACTTTGTAAACAATTAAAATTATTTTAAACGAGAATAATGTTAATATTAGAAATTAATTTGGCGTACTTAATGGCTATCTCTTTTAGTCGTAACTCTATATGTGTATCTGTTTAATTTTTTATTAAAGTGACTATATAAAATTCAGGCAGTCATTTTAACTAAAAAGATAGTAAAAAGTGTAAAAAAAACTTCTCTCTCAGTGCCAGTGCCGGCGTGTAAATACGAACGAAGTCGAGCGCGTGCGACATAAAGATACGTGACGCTCGTTCGTGTTTTCATGAGCACTCAAAATGCACTACAGTCGAGTGAACCATAAATAATCGATTGCCCTTTTCTATATAGCGGAATCAACAAATGGAGGCGCCAGTAAGTCAAAGTCACGTATTAAGAGTGTCGTAGTGATTTTGTTTATTTTTTTCACTACACCAGAAAAACAAAAAAGTCAGATAGGAATTTTATAAGCAAAAGAAAAAGCAAGAAATTAACCCTGTAGAATTAGAACCATGAAAGTTTTGGTGATTTATGGTTATCATCTAATCGATTTAGTAATATACTTATTTTAGTTAATTTATTTTACAATTAACTTAATTTATTTTGCTTAATTTTAAGTTTAATATTTTAAAATTCTATAAAAACGAAGTAAATAAACGTTACAATATACGTCCCTACAGGGTTAAAAAAAATCAACGACTTCCTATTGGACTTTACAAATGATTTTTTAGATGAGTTATGTTTGTGGCACACCGTAGTGAATATAGAAACACCAATGAAAACTTGAGTTTTATTTTCGTTATTCACCCACAGTAATTTGTAACACCACGTTTTGTCTAATTTATTTTTGATTGATTTTTAATTTTTAATTTTTAATTTTTTTTTCATTTTACATTTAAGTAAACTAACTGTACCATTATGTTTTATCCTCGTTGAATAATTATAATTTATTAATCCCCACGTTTTTTAGCAACATGGATATTAGTGAAAGATTCGTTCGAAGCTGTGGACCCCTACTAAAAATGTTCGTTTCTTGTTATTTTGCAGAACCTGGTAGCTCACCTAGACGAGTTCAGGTACGACCGCTGAGTTCGACCACCGTGGTCATTCAGTGGGACGAGCCGGAGACACCTAATGGCCAAGTCACAGTCAGTATCTTACTCAAAATATTCATCAATCTATGCCAATTCTGAGAGGATCATGGATAACTAGAGCACTAACACTAGTTTTGAATTGCGTTACTTTATACTGTGGTATTATCGCCAGCAGTAGGAAAACTCAATTAACATTATAATAGAGATCATAGAGATCATAACAATAATTAATAGAGACGTTCAGAAATTACTTATGAATGTTTGTATAGGATATGGATGAATTTAACAAAACTGTCATTTTTATTCTTATAACTGTAAAAATAATGTGTACTCTTAAAACTGCCAAAAATAATTAGTATCTAACGGCACAATTTCGTTCAAAATATAGATACTACAAAAGTAACATTTTATAGAAAATAAAAATCTTAAATTAGAAGGCCAGCTACTGACAAATGAATCTTGTACATAACACTTTAAAGTACATTTCGAATTGTTTTCTTTGGATCATATTTTATAATAATTAAAATCATTTCTATTGTTTAAAAAAAATACAATTTCATGAATCCACTCATGATAATTCATAGTTCATTCCTTAAGATATGACTTCAATGCTAAATCAATGTCTTATCTTTCAAAAGTCGTTTGCGCAATTGCCATTCGATCTTCGACCACCGACTTTCTAGTAAAACATTCAGGGAATCCCACCAAAACCCCAGGATCCTCCAAGGGTTGAAAGAAAACCCTCCCACCCAAAATCAAAAACCACCTCTCTCTCTCTCCAGGGCTACAAGGTCTACTACACGACGGACTCGAGCCAGCCCATGGCCAACTGGCAGTTCCAGACCGTCGACAACAATCAGCTGACGACGATCTCCGACCTGACGGCCCACGTCATCTACACGATACGCGTGCAGGCGTTGACGAGCGTCGGGCCCGGGCCCCTGAGTCCCCCGGTGCAGATCAAGACGCAGCAGGGCGTCCCGAGCCAGCCGGAGATGCTCACCGCCGTCGAGATAGGCGAGACCAAGGTCACGCTCAAGTGGAACAAGCCAGCTCACAGCGCCGAGAACATACTCAGCTACGAGCTGTACTGGAACGATACTTACGCGAAGGTTGGTGTTTTGGGGGCTGATGTTTTGGAGAAGGGATTGTTTGATTGGTGGTGAGAGGTGTTGTTGATATCAACTCAAGGTGATGATAAGTCGATGGGTTATCGGTGAATAAGGGGAAATCACTTTTCTTGTTTATTTTGAATTTTGAGAAAATATGTCTATGGGAAGGTGTTGCTTTTTATTGGGAAAACAATGTTTCAGAGAGATGTTTACTCAAAAATAAATATTAGATGAAAGACGTGAGATTAGCATCACTTTAAATGAGATTTAAATTACGGTTTTTAAGGATACTTGTCTATTATTGTTTTATTTATGTTTTTTTTTTCTTGTACGATTTTATATTTACGTAAATTGTAAAGCATTGTACATTATTTTAGATGATTACGTTGTTTCTGCGTTAATGAACGTTAGATTACGTTATTTAAGGACGTTCAACGGTTGATATTAAGGTTAGAAAGTTAATTTTCGAAAGAATCATTATTAAATGGCAATATTTATAATGAAAACTCTTGAGTTTATAATATAAAGTATTAATATATTAGTAAAGAATATAAAATTTATGAAAAAGTACCAAAGACCGAAGTACTGCATTAACTTTTGCATATGCTGTACCACGATATAGATATACTAATAACATTGGAGCACAACTTTAGATAGCTATATCATTTAAAACAGTACCGCGTGCTATGCCCAGCTTTATATATATTACTTCTATGCTTATTTTACAATGCATACTAGTTTTTCAAAAAGATGTAAAGAAAATCTTGGTAACAATATATAAAATGTCGGTTTTGTGAGAACTCAAGATAGGGTTCCCATGTTTAAGCTGAAACTTTGAATCTAAATTTCTCAATTTTGGATACCGCAAGGAAGGTTGAAATTTGAACGTCCTTAAAGTGAATTTTCCGTCAAAGTTAATTTACGTGTTGACATGCGGTATCTTCGTTATGTCACTTATTAAAATATTAAGTGATTTTATGTGATTTATCCATCATTTGACGTGTTTATTTTCCTTACTTGTCGTTATTTTATGCGATTTCTTCATTACTTTCCGGTTTTTTGCTTAATTTAATCTTATTATTACGTTATTTTACGATTTATGGTAGTTCTTGTGATTTGTGGTTGTTTTATGTTTAGAGGTCATTTAAGGAATTAAGATCATTTCTCTCTCCGTTGTGCCATATACTGTATCGTTTGCTTCTCTATAATCTGATAACTGTCAATAATGTCAACAATGTTAATAATGTCAAGGTAGTGTAGAAAAAATATCAACAGTTATTAATTATAAATATTTAAAGATTAATTTAAAATTTAATCACTACAAATATTCATATTCAAATTACAAATACCGTTTACTGTATCCCAATTACATGCATAATTCGTTATCAAACAAATTAATCTGTAATACCAAATCAACTAAAAGTCAAGTTATAATATAAAATCGAAAGGTCAGCAAGAATTATTAATGAATTTATTCTAATTGAAATAATTAATAACTATGTAAAACATTCAAAACTCAAAGCAATTGATCAGTAATTTGTGCACAACACAAAATACGCAATAAAAATGGAGTTGATACCTCTGACTCTATTATAAACAGAGTGACTTTACAAGTGGGTGAACGCGTATCAGTCAATTTAATATTTTCTCAAAAAATATCCGCTATTCTTTAACTTTTTATTAAAAATCTCAAGTTCAATTACAGAACAAAATTCCGTATATTCTTGGAATATTAATACTTAGCTACCGCCGTGGTGGATGAATGACACCACCTAACCTAAAAATATCTCATAAATATGGGAAAACTTGAAATTTATCCTCTCATAAAAGAATTTTTATTTTTTATTTCTTACTTTTTCTATGCCAAAAACGGTCTAAATTTATAAAGAATCAATGCATCTTGCTACACGAATTTTTTCTGAACGTAAAATTAATGAATTCCTTTACAAAATATTAAAAATATTGAGTGGTGTGTATTATCCACCACGACAGTAGTTACGTAACACAAATATCACGACGGTAGCTAAGGGTTATTAAACACTCTTCTTATCCACCTGAGCAATAACAACTTGCTTCCTCTGCTCTTGAAACTTTGAAAAATCTCTCTTTTCCCCAGTTAACGGGCCTCCTTAAAATATCGGAAAGTTATTTATTCGGAAAGCCAAAATATCGAAATATTTAAAATTCGGATATTTAAAAAATCGGAAAGTTGAAAAATAGGATTTAGAAAAATTTGAAAAATATTTTTACTGTGAGTTAAAAATTCGGAAAATTAAAAGTCGGACATATCGAAAAGTGGAAAAATAATTCAAAGGAAACTATGTTTTCTCATATCTAACAAATGTAAACTGATTACAAATCTAGACACTTCATTTATTTTTACATGGGTCTTATGTCGCCAATAAGAATATGCTGTTTTAATGTTAGATTCCCTACAGAATGCATACTTTCATTTTAACTTTCCGAATTTTTAACTCTCAGTAAAAATATTTTCCGAATTTTTCTAAATCCTATTTTTCGCTTTAAGAATTTTTAAATATCCAAATTTTAAATATTCCGATATTTTGGCTTTCCGAATAACTAACTTTCCGATATTTTAACCCTTTGTGGCCCACATTTTTCTGTTCAATATTTTAAGCTGAAAATTGTTACTCGGGGGTTTTTGGGATCGCTGATTACGAATTTGAATTTTTGTTGATTAGTATTATAGAGAACCCTCTTAGCTAATAGAAGAATGTAAAATCATTTATATACACCTATAAATAAAATTGGTATACATAATAAATCTTAGACGAAAGAGGTGGCTGGTTATAATAGCCACTAAGCCACAAAGGGTTAAGGGGGCCCCAGATAAGAATTTCCCTGTAGCTACCCTAAATATCTTACAAGACAACAAAATTCATAACAAAACCTGTCTTACCCCCCAACCACCCTTAGGAGAAGCATCATCGCAAGATCCCGGTGACGGAGAACTACACGCTCACGAATCTCTACCCGAACACCCTGTACTACGTGTGGCTGGCGGCTCGCAGCCAACGCGGCGAGGGCGCCACCACGATACCCCTACACGTTCGCACGAAGCAGTACGGTAAGCCCAACGACAAAAGAAAAGAAAAAGAAAAAAAAAACGACACGCACGCACGTGGAAAAAAAAATAACAACCGGAAAACACCGTGCGCCGGTGACATCGTATGTACATACACAATGCGATGTCTCGAGCGATCCTCGTTCCCCCTCGCGGGCGTCGAGTGTACCATTCGACGTCGGAGCGGGGGAAGGCTGCATCGCTCGCCGGCGCACGAGGACCACACCAGGTAGGAAAGAGCCAAAGGAAAACATAACGAGACAGAGTATCAAATTTTTGCAATATATGCGGAGTTACAAGCTGTAATTATTGAGAGTATATACTGCTTCTGCTTGATTGAATTTGTTTACTGTTGATACACGAGTAAAAGTAACGATAATCGAAGTAAAGAGATACGAGCTTTACCGTAAAGATGCATATAGATGAAAAGTACTTTGCCTCTGTACAACTTTGTTTTTGATGGGGTATATGAGATTAGACGGCCACTTTATTGGTAGATATTTTGAGATGTAAAAGTAGAGTTTTCTTTGATGATGAATCTGGGGAGGTATTGCTGTTGATGTTGATGATGATGATGATGATGTTTGACAAAAGAGTTTCACGAATAAATCGAGCACTTTTTTTTTAACGTGTGGGAGAGTGAGAATGACTGCATGCCTTGCAAACGAAAAAGCCGTTTTTGGATGCCACTTTATATATATCTATATATACGTACATATCATACATATAAATTGCACTAAGCACTGCATCAATATATATGTGTGCATTTTGGGCACCTCTTTTTTCATTCTTAATTAAAGAAAAAAGAGATCCTTACCTATTTTTGTATATTTTTTTTTATCTTGAAAAGAGTATTATATAGTTCGATTTTTTTAAATCTTTTGTCCAGTTTTTGTTTAGATGATTTATTTTGTCGTTTTCTCTTAGCCTCAGGTAGTAAGCGTCTTGATTCTGTGTTGAGCTTTGACAGTGGTCAGTAAGTGTTGACGAGAATCATGTCGGGTTACTGCTTGTCGCTGTCTTTTATTATTATTTGAGGGGTTAATTTTAATTTGAAAATGTAAAGAAATGTTACGGCCATCTTAAAAATTAAGAAATAACGCAATTCTCGATTTTTATCGCATCATGCTTTCATAACTTTAAAATTATCTCTTGTTTATTATTTACATATTTTAAAAAGTTTATTTACAACTGATTTATGAATACTTTGATTTTGTATAAAATTAATAAAAATTCTTTCAACGAAATTCCTAATACATTTTTAAAATATTTTAATAGTTTCTTAAACGTTTTTTTTTATTTATTTTATTTTATTTGTTAAATGAGACAGACCCTTTTACGTGAGTTTCATCAATAATTTTATTTTATATTATATTGTTATACTCTTTTTTGATTTACTCAAAAATAAATACTTATTCTATTATATTCTATTCTATTTTACCCATCGGGCTTTTAAGTTCGATCTCTGTCAGATTTAGTCTGAACGAATTTTGAATACGTTACCCAAACAATCGACACAACCGACTAAGTTTTTCAATTAAATTTCTTTATACAAAATAGTTAAGAGAACATTATTTTTCATTTATAAATATTAACGAGATTTATTTTAAATTTTAATATCAAGCATAATGCGATAAAAATGAATAACTGCATCGAAGGGGATGTGAAAGTCCTGTAAATACGTTGTTTTACCCACTGAACTGTGCGACAAAAGTAAATTAAACTACTAAATTTCGCACCCTTAAAACAAGACTATGCCAACTCAGAATTCTGTGTTTCTTTTTTTCAAAATCCAAGCGAGTAACGTCAATTTTTCATGTAACAAACATTTTTTGCTTGTAATTGTAACATTCTGTTATAGTCTCTCAATCTTTTGAAACTAATTATCTAAGTGTACTCAGATTTTTTACAAAAATTCCCGAGCTGGCATACTCTCGTCCTAAGACTGCGATCTTCCCCAGTTCAATCGGTAAAACAATCCTTACGCATCCCCTTCCCTCAAAATTCTCCGCCAACGCAACGTGGGCATTCTCTCCTCCCCTTTAATTTTCACCTAAACCCCTCTCTCTCTCTCTCTCCCCCCACCCCTCGTTACTTTTTCTTTTCTGGGCCTCTGTTACTTCAACCACCCACCGAACCACGTTCCCGCCCCCCTATAATCGAGTGTTATACAGTCCCCGGGGCCCCGCCTCGCAATGTAACCGGCCATCCGACCAGTCCCACCTCGATCCTGGTCAAGTGGGAGCCGCCTCCGGTCGAGCGCTCCAACGGCCGTATCGTGTACTACAAGCTGAACTACGTCGAGAGCGGTCGCTCCGACTCCGAGTCCTCGATCATAACCCTGAACGGCACGGAATTCGTGCTCGACGAGCTGAGCAAGTGGACCGAGTACAGGATCTGGGTCGTAGCTGGCACGAGCGTCGGCGACGGCCCGCCCAGCTATCCGATAACCGTGCGCACCCACGAGGACGGTATGTATTCCCACTGATTCACAATGTAAACACGATCATGACGATGGCGATGCTGGCGGTGGTGAATTTATTGTAGACGGTCACGGCCCGCGATGGAGGCCGTGACCGCAGTGGACCGGGTTTAATTTTTTTTATTCTTTTTTTTTTCTACTTTTGGACGAGCTTCGTGTCGTTTGGAAGTTGGGGAGCAGGGCTGGGCTGATGCGGCGTTGCTTTCGGCGAATTTTCTATCCTCGCGATGTAATTATCGATGGATTTGGTATTTGCTGGGTGATATCTAGTTTTATTTCCATGTGAACGTTTGGGAATTGTAATGATACTTTTATTTGTGGGTTTGATACGAATACAATTTGTAGTGTTTTTCTTAATTCGCCGAACGCATGACAAAGTTTAGAATTAGTTTTAAATTTATTAAGGATTAAAAGACGGATCTGGTATTGACTTACTCTTTCAATGTATACTATAATTAATTAACTTCAATGCTTTAATAAAATATGTTATTGTAAAATAATAGATATTTTAAGTACGACGTAAAATTTATTCTACTATTGTGTTCTTTTATTTACACAAAATATACAAAATGTGCGTGAAAGACATCTTTTCGTTGGTTATTATTTTAAATTTCTGTTTCATAAAGTTTTAATATCATAGAAGACCATTGAAATTTAACTTTGTTTATTATTTAAATCTTTGAGATCACAGTGTACATTTCATTTCAATCTTTGTGGATTCATTGTCAAATTTTAATGATAAGAATTTTGCACGCATCAGCCGAGTTTTGGATTTCCAGACGAGACGGAGCCGCGAATATCGGATAACATTTGAAAAAAATAAATAAATAAACGATATGATAAAAGAGCCAAAAATATAAAAGCCCGCCAAAAATCCGACTGTCGCTGCCATATGCGCGCGGTTTTTCCAGTGCGAGACGACAATAAGCCCGCAGCAACGATATATGACAATCTCGGAGCCGGTAACGAAACCATTAATATATATATTCTGCACTTTAGATTTCAGATTACCAAATAAACATCTTAATATTCAACACCTTTCTTCCTTCAATCTACAAACTCAAAACGACCGAATTCTTCTCCTTACTGTAAATTTTGTTTTCTTCATCTTTCTGCATTGACGTTTTGTTTTAATTATTGTTTTATTCTCTGTGCTCTGTTTATATATCGTAAACAATTTATTTTAACATTATGAATGTATGTTTCATTTTTATAGTAACGATCGTTTACATAATAATAAATAGTCGATGACAGTGATTTTAACAAACATTTTTTGCTGCATAAATTATTTTGTCGGCGCAAACATTTTTGAGCGCTCGTTTTTTCAATACTTTTTTCAAGAATCTTTTATCTTGGATTTTTATACAAGAAGAATTTTTGGCAATTTTTAAGCAGCGTTACGGCGCGATAATAAAACGTTGGCCTAGAATTTTTTTGGCTGGCGAAATTTTATATTTTTGGAATTTTTTGCGTTGAACCAATGACCCCTAACAATTTTTGTCCTCCCCAGAAAAAAAAACTTTTTTGCAGGTTTCACGCAGCCACGGATTTTTTGATCGCTGATAATCATTTTTTGAACTCAGCGATATGCGATAATGTGAAAAATATTTTTGATACATTTTTTCAGGATTTAATAATCACTTTTTTTAATGCTTACGATTTTTTACTAATAATGGAAGTAATGGAATTAATAATGATAATAATAATAATAATAACCGACTCTCTCTCTTTTTAAACGGTGGCGAATTTTTTTTTGTACTAATAATGAACAGAAACAATGATTTTTTATACGCTTACTAATCAATTAAGATTTCATATTGAACTCACAAATTTTTTTCTTCCCTTTTTTTAAAGCATTTACAGGAGGATGATCCAGGTTTTGAAAATAAAAAGCAACTAGTATTTAAGACTTAATACTTACACTATATACTAACCTACCTCGTAATAAACGTATTCATTTATTCTATGTTTTTTTTTCTCATCTCATGATTCACGTGGTTTCAGTAAAAATGATCAATCTTTATTCTTTACATTCTTTTCATTTATTTTTGTTAATATAATTCTGGAAAATGTAAAGAGCTGGCTGTCCATTTTCATTACTTAGCGCCAATCTCAATTGTTGAGAGCAATTTTATATTATACATCTCTTTTTTTCTTTCTTTTTGCGCACAAACAGGAAGAAAGAAAAAAGATTTATCAATATTTAAGCATATATTCATCAATGTCATTCTTTATCAGAAATTAGACAGCCCGCGTTTATAAATATTATATCTTCATTTCTCATCTGCTTATATCTACATAGCATATTACACGCTAATGTCAATAAAAATACACTCTCACACATTATACAAATATATTATATATAATATATATCTGAAAGCACTTGAATCTCTATTTTTCTCACTATATATATTAAGTATAATATTATATATATTTCTATATTTCTCAGATAAGGCTCTTCTGTCTTTAGTTGAAAATTTAGTTTCTATCGTTTGCACATGTTTAGAGCATGCTATAACTTCGTTTGTTTAATTATTTTCCCTCGGTCCACCAAAATCCAATATATAACGAAGAAATTTAAAAGATTCGAAAGATCCTTGAACTCCTTTTTCTCTTCCACTGAAATCCTACATCTCCTTCCGACAAATTATCGTTGCCGAAGCTCTGCCGAGTCTACGTTTCAAGTCATATCCTCCTTTCCTGCTTCACACTCGAGCCATCTCCGCATTTACTTTTTTAAAATCACTTTTCTAAACAGATTTTAGCATGCTCATATGCTTGGTAGTCTTATTTTTTCAATGGTTTATTTACAAAATTACTACGTATGAAAATCCTTTTTTTTTAAATTTTATCAAATATCGCATGTCACTGCTACACCTGATACTCACTATTTCTTTCCTAAAACGTTGTTACTGGCAAACTCTATAGAATTTAGAAAATCTTACATTCTTTCTGAAAAATTCGTACACAACTCTTGTATTATAAAACATTACAAAACCTCATTGAGAAATAACTATTGTAATAAACTGTTTGGTAAATTGAATAAAAATATAAATCTTGTAATTTGCTTATTAGAAATATTTATAAAAAAAATAAACTTTCCTTTTATTCTTTGACTGAATGCCTTATAAAACAAATAGTTTTTCTCAGATTAACAAGCATTCCCCATTACCGTAAATTAAAAGCAGCCCATAATAAATCGCGCACACCTTTCCATACAACCGCATGAATATAACAAGTTTCAATCGAAACGCACTTTTCAACCCTTCCAATACGTCGCTATAGACTAACCGCCCTCGTAATTACCGAAATTACCAACTTAAATGTATAATTAGCACTCGAGTAAACTCGCTATATACATCATCACCCCTCCCTCCTCTCAAGACCAAACTTCCTCTCCCACCTCCCCCCCTCCCTTTCAAGACGCAACGTCAGAGGCTGAGACTCTCGTCTTACTCGCGGTCGTGGGCGCGCGCTTTCCCGCGAAATATTGGAAATCAAATCAAACCTCGCATTCTCGAATGTCTTGGGAGGGTTGAAAGGCGCGCCAGCTACGCGATGCTCCTCCGCAACTCTTCGCTTCCATCTCTCGAGCTATCTGTTTTCGTCTTTCTCCGTATATTCTCGATTTCGCTCGGGCCTTCCGAGTAGTGCGCCAAGGGGCTTCCGTTACTTCCAAATGCACGCTTCGCGGGTGTTATTGTTTGTTCGTGAGTTTTGAACGCGCGCGAGGGTGATCAATTCATTAATTAGTTAGCTGGGATTTTCGCTGGGGTTAGGGATCGAAATGCGAAACTGTACGTTCTTTGGGTGTGTTGTAAGAAGTGGAAATGATGATTGTACAAGTGAAGCCACAAATATTGTTGAATAATTAGTTACGGTGTTGAAGATTTGTTGTTATAGTTTAGTTACGCAACTTAAGCTTTTTTCAATATGTTGCAAGTATTCATTTGTACTGCAATCGATGATTCGAGCATATAGTAATGGAAATCTCAATTAAGGCATATTTTCATAAATTGTCGTATATTTTTGTACCTTGATAAGTAAATTCAAGAATTTGCACTTGAGTTTTGAGTTACAATAATTTTTTCAGTTTCTAAAAATTCAAATTTTATTTGAATATTTAAAGAATTGTAACTCAATTTTCACTTACGTATAACGAACACAATTAAATGCACATTTTCATGAATTTTCTTACACTTTTATATCTTAAAAAGTGAATTCAAGTATCTACTCTTAAATCTTCAGTTACATAAACAGACTAACAACGCAATTTAATATTGAAATTCAATTCTTACATCGCAGGGAAAAATCCAAGAAACCTCCAACACCGCATAGTTTTCACATTTCCCTTCGAAAAATCCGATCGACAAAGCTCAACTTTCGAGAAAAGCTCGCGTATCCATTAAAACACAGCCCTCCCCCATTCCATCTTTTCGAAAAACCGCGACGCGCGCAACGAAACTCGAAACGCCTCGTAACAACCCACAACGGCGTCAGTCACTTTCGCGAAATAATGAATCCCATAATACATCCCCCGCCCCCCGTATACACATCGCGTGCATTACAAAGTAACGAAACGCCGCGCTCTATTTCACTCTTTCGCCCGAGGGTAATCCGATACACAAACTACACGAACCGCATCTGCATCCTTCCATTTTTCCCTTCTATTATTCCACTCCCTGAAAAAAAGAAATGAGACGTAGACTCGGCTGCGGAGCTCGGCTCTGAAGAAAAACGCGGCACACTGTATACGCACCACTTTGCATAACGCACCGAAACTCTATGAATCTATATACACGGAGAGAGAACTGTCTCACGGTATATACGACACACGAGTGGAAGCACCGCTAAAAGCACCCTACGACACTCTTACTCGCTATATATATATATATATCGTGTAAGCTCGCACTTTGTGAAGCACCAAGCCATGAGCTGCCAATTATGATGATCTTTAATAACTGCACTGTCTCGTCACTCTGTCCTTTTTTTTTTGTATTTTTTTTATTATTATTATTCACGTTTTAATGGCGCACCGAGTGTAGAACACCGTATATATTTTGGTATATGAAACGTGCAGCAGTCGATGGAAAAGAAATTCGCAAGTGTCAAAGTGGATTTTTCTTTTGGAGACCGCGCGCGGGTGAGATTCGCACACACACGTATTATTGTGTTTTTTGTACTATCACGTATAATAGTGTTTATATTCACGTTTTCGGGCACTTTCGCACCGCACGCGTAATGCAACAACGAGTCGGCGCACGGGACTTGAACCGGATCATTTTGCATTCTATGATTCGTACGCGGGAGAAAAACATTTTCGCGATTGGTTTCTTTCGTTAGATACTGAAAAGAAATATGTTTGATAATAGTAAAGATTTATTTAATATAAAAAAGATATTCTTTGAAATTTAATAAATATTTGCTATAAGCAATCTAATGTTTTTGTTAAATATTTTTTCAGTGTCAACAGATTATATACTTGAATATAGTAAATATCTATTAAATTTACGAATGCCTTTCTTACATTAAATAAATATTTACAATAATCAAATAAATGTTTTGTCAATACTATTAAAAAGTCACTTAAATACCGTTAATTTCACGAATAATTTTTGACCCGCATGAAGTTCGGCTTCTCCTCTCTCCATAAAATTCAAAAGCTCCAAAGCAAAAAGCACGTGGCCGAAAAAAGGTTCCTTGCGCCGCCTCGCGAGCTCTTTACGCGCCTGCACAAATAATATATATCTATATAAAACTCACCGAGCACATATTTCTCGATATCTCTTCACCATGTCTAGCCTTATATATAATATTCACGCATATGTATATCTGTAAAAGCCGTACGTACGAACACACACACGCATATCTATATATGTCTATAATTCGCACCCACGTCTCGTGTCGAGCACCTGCAAAGCAAGGCAAACAAAAAAAAGCAAATAGAGCAAAGCGCAAAATAAGAAAAGAGCACCAAAGTATAGATATAAGCAGCACCCGTGTTGTGTGTGTGCCCTGTGTCGTGTCTGTGTGGAGGCGTTTGCGAGGAAGCAAATAGCAAGCACCGAACAGCACCTGCCGTCTTGCGCGTCTCTATGTAGTTTACTTGCACAGCACTGCGCGTGCACTTTGAGAGAGAGAAAGCTCGCGCGCGTCCGTTCTGATCTTGGTGTACGTTGAGGTGGATTTGTGGTTGGGAGTGAGGATGTACAGTCTGGGTTGAGAGTTAGTTTTTCTTCTTTGGCTTCAAAGTGCTAATGGTTTAGAGCAGAAGGTGGTTACTATTTTTATTTTTGGTTGACTTGTAAGTGAATCTATTATAGGTACATAACTGATGCAGTGTATTAGTCATATTAAAGGGATAAGTCGCATTTAATTATTGAGAAACAAGATAGAAATATTTAATGATTAACAAACGAATTTTATTCCGAGATTAGATTATCTAAAGTGTTATTGATGGTAATATATAGTATTTCAGTAGTGATTTGAGAGGTTAGAAATCCATTTATTTTCTTTGTTAGTCCATGATCGTGTAAACATTGTAAAATATATAAACTTTTTAAGTAAACTTGAAACTTTCAGGAAGTCTTTAGATGACGCTTCGTCTGAAATTAATTGGAGTTAAATGTGAAAAAGTTAAAAAATTACTTCATATTGCATCTCTAAATTGTTTAAAAGTTAATAAAAAAAAGCTGCATTTGCGCGAAATCTTTTAATAGTCTGATTAAATATTTATGTAAATGTAACTTTTTCAAATTCTACTTCATGTAACCCAAGAAGAAGTAAATCTTGAAAACTTCTTGAAAGTTTCAAGTCGATTCGTTAAAACTTGATTCTGCAATTGTACGAAGCGCAGTCATCGAACATTTTTATTTGAATTATCTTTTTTCTCTCTAAGTTAAATTGAATCATCGATTTTCGTGATAACAAAGTATTTATAAATTGTGGTTCATCATTTGCAGTCACAAAAAGCCAACGAAATTATTACTTTTAATTTAATTTATTCATTTTCCATTGATTCACTCAACCAAAAATTGAATAAGCACTCTCCACGACAAACCACTATCATCTCCACCTAAAAAACCCAACTTTCTCCACAGACTCTACAGCTAATCCAGCCTTAAAAGGCCAACGAAAAAAAAAGCACACATAGTGCAAAGAGTCGACTTCAGGACGGACTCGCCGAGAGAATGATAGCTGTATAGCGTGCGAGTGCGTGGGTGGAAGAGCGAGAGACAGGCACCGTGTGAATGCGTGCGTGACTGCAGCCGTGAAAAAGAATATTACGTGTGTATTGTGTGAGTGCAGGGAGGGGGGATGGATGTGTATAGACGGAAGAAGGGAGGCACAGTGTAATGGTGGAAAAAAAGGGGGGGAAAGGGGGATGGAGGAAAAGTGGTTCAGGACTGCGAGCAGGAAGAAGGATATGTATGGCTCGAGCAGGGATTTATGTGTGTATGTGTGTGTGTGTGTGTGTGTGTGTGTGTATATATATACGTTATCGCCTCGTCGTCGGTTGGCTGCTTTCTCGTGGAAATCTTCTGGCAATTAGAAATGTGTAGGTCTGCGATTTTCGGAGTTTTGTTAGGTGTAGGATAGAGGATTGTACGTTAAATGGATTTTTTTTTAAGAATAAATGATACCTTAGGTATAACGTTTTAATGGGTGATAAGTGATTATATTGAATATAAGAGTAAAGTTTAAAAATAATTATGTAGGATTATTCAGGATACCATTATTACTACATTCTTTTATAATAATGAAGAATGGTGTAGAAAAGTTAAGGATTCGTTTTCGCCAGCTTCGTAAATGAATTTTCATGAAGTAACTTTACGTCTGCGTACAATTTTCGAAAAAAATAGGGGTAAGAAACCAGTAGAAATTGAAAAAGAAAAGGGTAAGAAACCAGTAGAAATTGAGTAATAAAAAGTAGCCAAGAGAAACCGGCGACGAGTCATCAGATTTGGAGGAGCCTAACCGAGCCAAGGAGCCAAATTTCATTCTCATTTGAATACCAATACCAATATAACGCGGATAGACACTTTCTTAATACTCTTCGAAATCGCGACGCGTCATCAACAATTTACAGTCCGACGACTGTGGGTTTAATAGTACAGTGAACTGCTCGATGAGCACTGAAAAACTGGGACTTTGTTGCGGGACAACGAATTTCTTGGTTGGATCTGCCAATTTTTTCTGATGATTTGTTGATAGAAAACACAGCTTTAACAGTAGCTCATCACACATTCTTTACACAAACAAATATTTTGTGTTAATGAAAGCACATCTTTTCAGTCGTAACATAGGTAATTGTTCAACAAAGAAATTTGTTGCTTCTTCAAAGTCTCTTTTTCAGAATATAGTTCCTTCAATCGTCGATATCTTCATGAAGATTATCGCGGTAATGTATGGACCTATTTTTATATTAAGCGTAATTATGTTTTTTTTTAAGCGTATTTAAAAAAGTTTTATTTTTGTATTATTTATTGCATGAGTAACATTGTAATTGTACACGCGAAATCCGATTACGTTTATTAGTATTGCTATATTTTAATTTTTCAAAATAATTAAATAAATCTAGCAAAACGAACGAATAACTTTTTGCGTAGCGTAATGAATTTTCGAGAATTTTTACTTTTCACATTCGTTCGATACGAAGGTTACTTATTACGTACTTCAAACTGCATGCATATTGCGCGATATAAGGACATTCCTCGACATACCTTGTGTCGATTTTTTGCACAAGATGAAATTTTTTTGTCCCCCACCGCAATCTTCAATATGTACATAGTGCGTGTATTTTGCAGTATATATAGTAGGCCATAGAACGTTGTCCCCCTTTTTTGCGTACAAAAGCGAGACATTTTTCGTCCCTTGAAGGGGAAATTTTCACGAATTTTTTGATTAGCGCGTGCTTTTACCGATCGAGAAATACAAACAAAAAGAAAAAAGAAATAAGCAAACCAAAACCGCGACTGCGAATGTGCGAGAGTGAGCGAAACGAGATTTTTTGACATTTTTTCACATGCTGTTAACGGCTACACAATTTTTTGTCACTCGTCACGTGGTGTGTTTTTACGCTGGCATTTTTTTACTGACAGGCAAACAGAAGTGTTTCCATTTTTTTACAAAGAAACACAATGCATTTTTTTAAAGAGATAAGAAACAGACAAAGCATCAAAAGCGCGAGTTCTCTCACGAATCACAAAAAAAAGAACAAAAAATACCCTCCGAAAGTAGTCCCTACTTTGTTTGTCCCATGTCATTTCTTCTATTATGATTTTTTTCTTAATTTTCCTTCCTGTAAATCATTTCATAGGATGTCTCGTATTGCTAAGGCAATATTGTTTAAATATCCATTTTTTATATTTTTCCCGGGCTCCTCTCTGCATATAACAATAAAGTGAAAATTTTGTCTTGAGAATTGTTCAAGTGAGCGCGATAATTAAAACCATGACACGAGAAAATATATTCCTTCGCGATGCGAGACAGGTGGACATGAGCCTTTAGTTATATTTTCATACTTGGAGTAGTGATTGCGCATGCCAAAATATTAAAAAAAAATATTCTCACGTCTCCCGCCTCTCTGCGACCGCATTAACCGAGGACCAAGCGAACTTTTTTTCATATATTTGTGATTTTATAATTATTACATTTTTGATCGGAATTTATCATTCTATACAATATACTATTTTTTTTTCGTCCATCTCGGCGAGATTTTCGTCTGCACGTGCGAATGCGAGTGCGAGAGAGGATTTTTTTCAAAAATTTTTTATCAATATTTCACATATCTATATACATATTTTTTCAATATATTTATATGTGTGTGTATATATGAATGTGCGAGCGAATGCTGTATTGACGAGGCGGTTAAATAAGTTAACGAATAAAGTATTTAAATAATAAACAAAAGAGAGATTAGAGGGTCAGTTTGTAAAAATAGAAAAGAGATCAAGTATTATATCCATGTAAAAGTAATGGCCAGCCAGATCATAGTAGATGCCAGAATAATATACCTGTATATTGATAAGTAAAAAATGCCACATATATAAGCAAAGAAAGACAATAACTGTTGTAAAATGACAATTTTTTTTGTAACACACACATAATTGCGTGCAAGACTTTTGAACACAATTTTTGACGAGAATTTTTGTTTTTTTCCAAATGTTTTTGGGTGACTTTGGCCGGGCCAGCTGATGAAAGTGAGTATTCACCTCCAAAACTCGACTCTAGAGTTGTGCCAAAGATTTTTTTGCGTCTCTGTTCGTCTGTGAATTTTTTGCGTTTTTTTTTTTAACTTGTTTTTTGAATGTCACATTTTTTGACTACCGAGATATACATTTTTGTGAGACGACCGTATTTTTTGCATTCTAGATATTTTTTTTCGTTTTTTGGAATTTTTTGAAGCTCAGCGGGAAGCCTATATAGCTAATGAAAAAATAGAAGCGTGCGTTTTTTTTTCTTCTGTCTGGCGTGTGGCGGGGTTGAAAATTATTTTTGCGCGATATTTCGCACACGTCCGACAGCGGAGCTTTTTTGTGCGCCTATACGAAGAAATTTTTTTCACATGTCCGAAAGACTCTTTTTATGTGTCAGCCAGCATATATATATATATATTTTCTTTCGCGCGTACGCGCACAATTGATTCGTATGCCAGAAGGTCGCAGCACGCGAGCGTCGAATAATAATTTTGTTTTTTTCGTTTGCGCCCCCTTTTTGTATACGTACGCTCGTGAATTACACGACGATTTAGTAGATATATGCTGAACTGGACGGGAGTAAATGATCGAAAAATATGTGTTTTAATTCGATGCAAAATAAATATATTACTTTTTAGTTACATTTTCTGTAATTCAGTGGTTAATTTTTGTTAAATACCATTAGTTACCATTATCTTAATTTACACATATATATTTCGATGATTTATATAACTGTCCAATTCTGCTAGTAGTTTTGTAATTTGCTTTTCATTAAAAATACAACAGCGTGTATTTACCATACGTATTCTTGTATATCGTAGGCAATGCTATTCTTGTGTTTTCTTTTATCAGTGAAAAATCCCTTAAATGTTTGTTTTCTATATTCGGATACATATTTTTTTTGCGCTATTTACTACAGAAACGAATGCAAAAAAAATTGCGAACATCGCGATCGCGTGCAAAAACTGGATTGTCCATGAGGAATGTGAATAAATATTGTAAATTTTTGTAACTATACCTGTACATCAACGATTACAATTCGTGTACAAATGACGTATAAATATAGTATATACATATACAGCTTCTGTACAATAAACTCTCTGCCAAATAACTATTCGATGCACTTAAAGCTTTTGCAAGCACACGCCACTACTCTCTACACACGCATATATATATATATATATATATATATATATACCTATATACTTTCAATTTCAACAATGAACAATATTTGCGCTCGCGGTCGGCGCACGTGTGCGCCGAGTCAACGAACGTTAATAATTAATTCAAAACTAATTATTAAGTGTAATGATATTTTCCCGCGCGGGTGGCGCACAATAAACCGACGCGCTCCATCCTGGCAATTACTTATTCAATGACTGCGTTTCCACGGGAATTTCGTTTAATTTACAACGAGAGAGTGGGATGTGTGCGTATACATAGACACACACTCTTGCAAATAATTACAATGGATAAATAATTATTATTCAATTAATCATGGACTCTCCAATAAATGGTAGCCATTATCGCGTAGAAGGTAAAACAAGCTACGACGTCGACGTTTATTTAATCGTATATACGCCGCACGCGTGTTTTCATATAATGATTATTGTTATGGATAATAAATCATAAAATCAGTATTATTGGTATTCAAATGGAAAAGTATTGTATTGTCGTCGTTATTTTATAAGGTCGTGGAATTTTGGGTGACACGCGTATATACCGACATGCGATTGCAAAACGTGTATATTTTGTATGTAGAATTATTTTCGTATGAGTGGTTGCTATTATACATTTTTTTCTTTATTTCCTTTCTTTTCTTTTCTTTACTTTTTCTCCCTTATTACTAACATTACTTATATACTAAAAATCTTTAGTTTTGAAGCTTATAGCTTTTATTATTAATTCTTATTATAGTTATTATAATTATCTTATTTATTCTAAATTTTATAGCTTCTCTTATTATTTCTTACTTATAGTTATAATTATTAAATTTATTCTGAATTTTATAGATTCTCTTATAATTTCTTATTTATAGTTATAATTATTTAATTTTAGTTTGATTTATTGGAAAATGTAGTAGAATAATACGAAAATGTAATATAATTACTCTGTAGTAAGAATTAAATTACTATTTCATAATACCAAATTTAAAAATGTATATTTTTATTTAATAAAAAAATATATAAAATATATAATACATGTAATTTAAAAAAATGAAAGTAGACTGATTTAATCCAAAACTTAAAATACTTGACAATAGCATTACTCTACTACTTCCAATTTACACTAATTTAATTTTCTATATTTTCAGCATTTACGTATCTCCACATATAATTTACGCTAGAATAATTTAATTTTAATTTACTCCCCCCACTTAGTTAATTTACCCCTATAATTTACCATTTACAACTTATAATTTCGTTTTATTTCGTAAGTTTTGCAATATTCTGCGTGACTGTGCTAGTGTAAGAGCAGCTATGCGTACATAGCGAGCGAACGTGCGAGTTAACGTGGATACATGTGTGACTGCGCGTTCGAGGGCCGGGGGGATGGGGAAGTTGTGACTCGATGAGCTTAGTTGAGCTTGGGGCACGTATAATGACACGATGTGTAGCAGGCGAGAGCGAATGAGCCGAGCGAGAACGCGTCTCTCGCCCCGAGGTCCCGGCCGGCATTGGCAAAACTGACGTTCTGCTTTGTTCTTTCAATGGCGTGACTTGCAGTACCGGGCGATCCGCAAAACGTCAAGGCCACGCCGATAAACTCGACGGCGATCTACGTCGAGTGGGAGCCGCCCAAGGTCAAGGAGCGCAACGGCATCATACGCGGATATCACATTCACGTGCAGGAGATGCACGAGGAGGTAGGCTGGATTGATTTTCTTTTTTTCTTATTTTTTGGGGACTTGCGGGTAGGGAGAGGACTCTGATAAGGATTATTGCGAAAGTTGTTGTAAATGAGAGAGATGGGGATTTTACGGGAAAATTGACCCTAGTGAATGGTAAAAATTAATATTGTTCGGCATGATTTTTATGGCTGGATTGTGTAAATTTTACTCTAATATTACGGCAACTTTCACCGTTCAACGAGGTCATTTTTCTCGTAAAGCCAGGAGGTTCCACATTTACTATAATGGTAATTTTTATCAGAAAATGCTCTTTGCGGCGTAGAAAATAATGAGTTTTTATTTCTCTTGGAAAGTAAAGTTTTCTCTGATTCATTTTAAGAGTGTTCAGAGCTTCTTTCCGAAAAATACTGTAAGAGAGTAAAAATGGAAAGACTGTAACCAGAAAGTAAAACCGAAATCAAGTCTAATACTAAAACTAACAGCAAGGTACCAAAAGATGAAGACTGAAGCAAATGTTGTTATAAATTTGCTCTGAAGAGGGAAATTTCGAAGCATTCTGATATAAGGAAATAGTGAAATTCGCTGCTTTCTGTTTTATGGTTCTAGTTTTTCAATCTTGACTGTAAAAGTGATTTTTCGAGAAAATTTTACTCTATTTTTAATTTAAGATATAATTAATTTGTAAAAAATGACAAACATCCCACATTGATTTTTGTAATAACATATTCTTTAAAGAAGTACCGAAGGTAATTCAAAATTCAAATTTCGTGCCTCAATTCTTATCGACCGAACGATAAATAATTAGCTGTAATTAATTATGTTAACAAATTATTTAAAGCCAAAACATCGTTGCTCTTCCTTATACAATAATTAATCCATCATTATACTTATAAAGTTTCAATTAATTACTTACCTGAAACTTTGTATTATTCAAATTACCGCGTAAGCAAGGACGCAAATGTCCTGGTCTTACATAATTTGGCCTATATACTTAATTACAATTAATTATTTGTCGTTCAGACTTTCAAGGCCTACTATAACTGCCTACCTAGATAGAAGGATGCTCATGGCAGCCTTTTGGTAGAACCTGGAAAGCCAGCCTCATTGCTCGGAGCTCGTCAAAACATAATTAAAAAATAAATTAACCTCTTTAGTGTATACACTGTAAAAATAACATTAAATTTAATGTACTTTAAAGTCACAAACACAAAAAAAATTTTATGTTACACATACAAACATGTAAATGATGTACATGCGAATGAAATTTAATATACGTGTATGAGGCAAACCCTTATGGAAAAAATCTGCAGAATGTTATGTGAAAATTCCTGCAAGAGTATCTGCCAAATATTCAGCAGGATGTTCTATAAAATCTTCTGCAAGGTTTTCTACAGAGCTTTCAGGGTTTATTCCAGGGTTTTCTATAAGCTTTTCGCTTGTAGATATATCTGCACTAATGCATTCTGAAGAAGAAATTTACATAAAAAAAGACATTAAAGTGATGCAAAAGCCACCAGTCACCGATAAATACTAGGAACCACTTTTCTCATTTTATTTTCAATTTTGAGTAAATATCTCTATGAAATGTTATTGTCCTGCTAAAAAGCAACAATTTTCAGAGAGATATTTTCTCAAGATTAATAATTGAATGGAAAAAGTGGTTCCGCGTAATTAACGATAACAAGAGGGTTTAGCATCACCTTAAGATTATTTGATCGACTATCTGATTGATGCTCCAGATATACTAACACCCAAATGAAACGTGCCATCGATGCACATCGTATATACATTCCCTTCTTTTATCTATATAATTCCCTCAGAACACATTTCTGCAGACAGATCCACAAGCAAAAAGAAAAGCCCTGCACTGATAACCCAACCACCTCCACAATGAAATCCTTGCATACACTTCCACAAATATCTCCCCCCTTAATATACCACCAAATCTAACCCCCGAAAAACTGACCGGTCCTCAGAACAAAAGCCAGTTAAACGAGCCCATACGCAGCATAAGTCTGGAGGAGAACGTGCTGCACGCCAACATAAGCGGCCTGCAGCCAGACACGCGCTACGACGTGCAGGTCGCGGCGCTGACGCGCAAGGGCGACGGCTCGCGCTCGGTGCCCGTGCACGTCAAGACCCCGGGCGGCGTGCCCAACAGGCCCTCCATGACCGTCAAGTGAGTGCCGATCGATTCTTCTTTACTTCTTGCTTGACTATGACAATTGGGGGAGTGCTTCGCGTTTTGTAGAACGAGATTGTGGTATTGTTTAATTTGAAGTTCTGTGTTTCTTTTTTTTTGTGTAGTCGGGATGGTGAATTTTATCGAGGAATGAAAGTTTTTTTTTACTTGAATTTTATTGTTGGATTGTAGTTTTAGATTCTTGAGTGACCAATTTTTGAAGCGAAGGAGAACATATTTTAATTTGTTATAGTCTTGTTCTAGGGGTGCGATAAATTAATGTATGATCATATATAATTACGTGATATAATTATACGTGATTTTATTGCTTCACTTATGATCATACATGGATCATATTCAAAATTTGATAACGTGTGTAAATGATGTATCATCATTTATGAATTAATATGTTCATAGATAATCATATTCATATTTATAGGTATTAATGTTACGAAATTTCGAATGTGTACGTTCCCTGGTAGAAAATTATCTAGTTTTATCGAGGCCCTCGATTATTCCCATGGAAAACTAGATAGATCTACATAGTTCTAGATTAATTTTCCACCAGGGTTTATATGATTTTAAATGATTAAATATGAAAATTGTACATGAATGTATAATATGATTACAGTCTAATTATATATGAATGTATAATATGATTACAGTCTAGTTATATATGATTATATATGATCATGTATTAACACACATGAACTCCTTTTTATCCGGATCACATCAAGTGGTACACGAGTTTAATGGTGGTTTTATTTGTGTGTTTTGTGTAGAACATTGAGTAGAGAAGATCCGATTGAGATAGAACTGGACTGGAGTAAGCCGAGCGAGACCTTTGGAGATATTTTGGGCTATAGGATACGATACGGCATCATAAATCAGACGCTGAAAGAGGTCTTTATCGAGGGCGACCAGACGTACAGTTACAGAATCAAAGATCTTGGTAAGTTATAAAATATACACATTAAAAAATCTACATTTGTCTAATATTGTTCCTTGCATAACGTACGTAAAATGATACCGTGAACCGAGACCACTTAGAACCACTTTGAAATTTATTTAATATTACTCGGGCTTGCTACACCGCAATAATTAAGTTCTTAAACAAATGCACTAAAAGTTTAATCCTAAACTATAGTATATAATCACACTGTATGTATAATATTTCTTAAGCGTGCCTCTGAGCAAACTGTGAAATTTCACAAGTACTTTAATAATTTAACGTAAGTAATATTTTGAACCTCTTTTTATTTCCAAATATTCCGTAGTTAAATTGTAATTTTAGCGCACGTACACGGCAATTACAAACTTATTTTATGTGTATAATAGTGAGGTAATTATAATGATAAGGTAATTACTTAAAAATTAAAATAAAAATAAATTTAAAATATTGCAGAGTACAAGACTTACATTAAATTTTTTTGAAAATGTGTGCATAGTTACATTTAAATATCTAAAATATAACATTAAATATAATTCATAGTTTTTTGGGGTAAATTGTATACATCTTTAGAGTCTAACCTTCAAATTAATACATTGCTGCTGTACCGTAGGTACATACATTTACAAACATTCAATTCAAATCATTTTCAGCCTTTAAAAGAATATTCCCTTTGAAAATTACTTCAAATTAAAAAAGAGTCCTCAAAAACTCTGTGATCATAAATTTAAATGGAAATAATTCGGTCTAGATGAATTAATGATACTTTCCGTCAACCCATATTTACCTTTCCGGCGGATCATATAAAAACGAATACGTATAGGATTACATTCGATAGAAATGCATCTTATTGCAATATCTAAGGGTTGAACGTGATAAAAACTAAAGTTAAGATTCGGAAGGGCATAATCTTGATAACACTTCTCAAGCCACGCCAGTGCCCGTAAAATCACACTTCAGCAGTGCAATGACTAAAAATCCATTTTTCGCTTCGAAACACATTCTTGCCTCATTGTACGCAATATAAATACCTTCTATCAATTCCACTCGGTCACCCCCATAACCTAAACTCCCTCCAATTGATTCGCCTTGTTAAGACCTCCCGTAAGAGCAACGTATCTCTCCCTGAATAGCTCGACCATGAAACTTTACACATATCCCTGCTCGATGTCACTGTGTACTCTCAACAAGGCAAATCGGTACATTTCAACATGGGTGCGAAAGTGCATTATTTGCCTCGTGTGAGCGAGGCGAGAGTGAAAAGTCACAGGAGGTAAATAATCCACTTACACTCTAAACCTAAAAGATTAAAAATTGACGCAAAAAAGATTAAACTGAGAAGTTTACTCATTTGCAAAGAATAAACTGCTGATTCTCTACTTTATAAAAGTAGAAAATGTTATTGTAAATTTTAAAAGAGTAAAGAGCGATTTTCATCTTTACGGAGTGATTTCTACTTTTTTACATATATCTACGCATATAACCTCCTTAGTCAATTTAATAGAATCTTCACTTGAGATATGACTTGAATTCATCTTTATTACAGATCTCAGTGTACATAAATAAAATTAATTTGATCAATAATAAAGATGAATTTAAGTAGTATCTTAAGCAAAGAAATCATTAAATTGATTTAAGAAGGTTGTATTTGTAGATGTATGTCAAAAAGTAAAAATCTTGGTATTTACTCATTCCGTAAAGACGAAAATCGCTACTTTACTCTTTTAAAAGTTACAATAACATTTTCTACTTTTATAAAGTAGAGAAACCGCAGTTTATTCTTTGCAAATGAGTAAACTTCTCAGTCTAATCTTTCTTGCGTCAATTTTTAATCTTTTAGGTTTAGAGTGTATACGCACTAGTTTCGCGCCGTATTTTACACCCCGAGCGCCGAAAAATCCCATCAAAGCTGTGATTTCTAGGTTAGACAGGTATAAACAAACATAAATCCATCCCCAAAAGCTCGCAATTGCAAAACCATCCAACCTCTCTCCCCATCCAAACTAAAAAGAAGAAATTTCATTATAAATTGACAGTTGAGCGTGGGGTCGACTACGAGTTCCGGGTCGCCGGCAAGAACAACATCGGCTACGGGCAGGAGCAGGTGCGCAACTGGTTCAGCCAGGAGAGCGCGCCCACGGGTCCGCCCACGAATCTCTCCTACAACTTCCAGACGCCGGACACGGTCTGCGTCACCTGGGATCCGCCGCTGCAGCAGCTCAGGAACGGACAGATCGTCTCCTACAACGTGCAGTTCCACAAGCGCAACGACCACACGAGCGAGGTACGTCGCGCGAGTGTGTATGTGGAGGAATAGGGAAGAGACGTGATTTTGTATTTTATTTTAAATAATCTTTAGTTAAAACTATGCACAAGAATATAAATATCAAAATTTCTAAGTTTATATTTACTGCGTGAGAATTTTTCAAAAAAATAAAATTCTGTATTAGAATTCAAACGCCATAAAGAAACCGCGTGAGTAGAATTCCAATATGGCCGCGCACCATGGGAAACAATGTATATACTACGCTACATATGGGTATGACCTAACTTTTCAATTTAAATACCATAACTATATTTGTTTTTAAGCTCACAAAATCAAATATACCCGTTTCGATATTGTTGGTTATGTTGACCTATGGTGCGCGGCCATCTTGAATCTTATTAGCCTATCGCAGGGTAGTTCGATATTCAAATACTTTGAAAATTTATAAACTTTCAATTAATATTTACAAACTCAAGAGACATCGAATCGATTAAAAAATTATGTCTAATGAATCAATACATATTTATTTATTATAGAATAAAGGATCAGCTGTTATTTTTATACCATGCCTCTTCCCTATTGGTAGTTTTTGGGGGAAAAGAACTTTGAACTTAAGTGCATTGATTTCAAGCTTTTTGTTAGATCGAATTGTCGGAATTTGGAGAAAATAATTATACTAGCTGGTTAGGTATTGAGGAATAAATGGGAATTGAAATATTTTCGAATGTATGAAGTAACGTTAGGAAATATTTTATATAGGTAGAATAGAAGACATTTGTTCCGAATATTCTTTGAATATTCATTCACATATTTAAAATAACATTTTTGTACGAAAAACCAAATAGCTTAGAGTTAAAGTTATCGTGTAACGTATAGCATTATTTGTAGCGTAAAAGACTTTTATTTCAAAAGCAATAAACCGTCTTATTAGAAGCGAAAGCTTTAAAACATAAAAAATTCTAAAGGAATGTCTGACTAAACTCATACTGTGTCTACTTGAATTTATTCAGTACCTTAGTAAATATCACCTGCCTGTTATTAAAGCGGCCTTAAACCTTCCTGTTACCGGCAAATACTGGGAACTCCTTTTTTTCTATTTCATTTTCAGTTTTAAGATAATATTTCTCGGGAAAGTTGTTGTTTTTTAACGAGACAACAAACAACGTTCCAGAGATATTTACTCAAAATTAAAAATGAAATTAAAAAAGTAAGTTCTCGTAATTGTCGATGACGGGCAGATTTAGCATCACCTTAATACGTTATGAACTAAAAAGGTATAACAGTTTTTTTTTCATAAACGCCAATTTGTATAATTTTTTATAAAATTAAAAATGATATTTAAATATGATACATATTTTTGAGATTCAGAAATATATAATCCAGTATAAAATTTCATGAGACATATACGTGTCATGTAGCACTACAATAAAATATTTCTTTCTAGTACGTGGCTGACTATTAACTTTCATATATATAACCAATTTAATATTAACTTATATTTACATTAAGAAAAATATATATAAATGTTTAAAAAATATTGTAATATAAACTACTACAATGTTTGGATGTACGATGCAGGGCCTCGTGACTTTTCTCTTTCGTAGAATCGTACAAAATAAGAAAACGAACATCAAAAGTCGTTGAGTTCTATTTCCATTGTGCGGAAATAACTTCAAACGATAAAAGAAAGTCATGAACCATATATTGTTATGTCGTATGTACTACAAAAAAAAAGTACACGTCGCATACAACGACCACAACAGTCCAAATGTGTTAACCCTTTAAGTCCCGCTGGCTTCTCCACGACCTATGTATTTTTTCTTTCTTTAAAGATTTCTACGCAACGAACTCGAAATTATACAAGCAAAATGTATGTATCAGGTCGAAGTGGACCATTTCCAAACTCGTTATGGGTGCTCAAGTTATTTCTTATCGCAAAAAAAGGGGCGAAAATTAATAAATAAAAAAAATATAGTCTCACTGCATACATCCATAACCCAAGACCCAACCATTATCCCTGACTTTTTCGACAACGATTTCTATGCTTGTGCCTCAGTGGCTTAAACTCTGAATTAAACAACATTACGGACTTTCCTTACACGTCCATCCGTAAAACTTCTATAAATCCTTGCACCAGTTTCGCATTATCTCGAATTAACGCTGTACATCTCGATCCAACAGGTGACGCGCAACACGACCAAGAATCGCGCGGTCTTCACGAATCTCGAGGAGAACACCGCCTACGTGTTCCACGTGAAGGCGTACACGCTGCGCGGCGGCGGCCCCTTCTCCGAGAAGATCACGATACTCACCGACAAGGACATCGGCAGGGCGCCCATGTCCGTCAAGGCCATCGCCACCTCGGAGTCCAGCGTCGAGGTACGCAGTATACAACAGATGTCATTTTTTTATCAATAGCGAGTAGATGGCGCGAAATTTAATATACATTTCATGAAATTTAGTTTACATTTGCAGTAAATTTAATGTACATGGGTATTAAATTTCAGTAATTGTAACATTAATTTTGCAGTTATAACGTTAAAAAATGTTAATATACATCAGCAACTTTTGCTTTCGTTACATGTAGCAGGAAGATTTTTTACAGTGTTTTTCACTATAGTGATGTAAAATAATATTTTTAAAAATCTGGGAAACTTTAGTACACGTAGATCTGATATCTCGCTTGTTTTTTTATGATATCGTAAAAAGTACCTAAATGAAAAAGAATACTTTATTTTTATTTGCGGTTAAAGCGATGTTTCCTCGTTTTGCGAGGTGACAAAAAAGTATGCAGTTAACAAGGATTGTGTCATACTTTTGAGAAACAGATTTGAATAAAGCTAGGGGAGACATTTTCTGGTAAATAGAAATGAACCTTAGTACTTGTATTTTATGCCAACGGGTCTTTGTATTTCAGTTATGAGCTATTTTACTTCGAGTATACTCGAGGAAATTTTCATCTTTTAATTTGGCTGAATTTTCAGATATTTTTCAGTCGGTATATTTAATTATGTTAATAACTTTGGATCAGATTAGAATTTTTATACGAAACAAAGCTAAAATTCAAGCTCACTTGTATACGATTTTAAATCATTTATCAAGTGTAAGTTTATTTATAGTTATAGTCATAAGAAGAATGACCCTGTTTATTAAAACAATGTGTATATACGAAATAAATTATAGCTCATATCTCGAATATAAGGGCATATTGGAATAAACTACCCGTACTGAGCTTTATTTCTGGATACCAGAAAACTCCTCCCAAAGTCTCATCAAAATCAATTTTCCAAATGTTCGTTCTGCACGTAATTATCTCACTGTAGCGATCTACTTAACCTAATATTGTGTAATTTTTCATTATTTATTTATTTATTTATTTATTTATTTATTCCAGAGTTACATATAACATTTGCTAAATTCGATACAGAGTAGAAATTATTTACACAATAACACACTATAACGCCGCAAATCCTGCAGAGGGAATTGGTATTCCCTGTTCGCAGGTCCGGATTAACAACAAAAATAAAAATAAAAAGTGCTGGTTAGTTTTACTGTATTCATTACAGCAAAAACCTCCAGCCATACTAAAACGTACAAGACATGGATCATTCGATCCTTCACCATTCATTCTTACATACTTTGGTTGGGTTATTATACTATAAAATATTTTCTTTTTCATAACATCAGCTACTTAGGTACTTACCAATCTTTTCTTACATTCCGAATCCGCAAACATTAAAGTGCAGTTATCGTATTACACAAAATCTTGACTTTCTAAGAACTCAAATTACTGCAATGATGAATTCTTCGTTCATCTCGTCAACAGAAGTCCCTCAAATTTCACCGCAACCAAAACAAAATCTGCCCCAATCAAATCACCAAAACCCCCCTTCAAACTCAAAACTCTCTAACGACCCCCTCTCGCCCCTCCAGGTCTGGTGGGAGCCGGTGCCGAACCGCGGCAAGATAATCGGCTACCAGATCTTCTACACGATGACGGCGGTCGAGGACCTCGACGAGTGGAAGAAGAAGAGCGTCGGTCTGACCGAGTCCGCCGATCTCCTCAACCTCGAAAAGTACGCCCAGTACGCGGTGGCGGTGGCCGCTCGCTACAAGAACAGCCTGGGCCGTCTCAGCGACAAGGTGACGGTGAAGGTCTGGCCCGAGGACGTGCCCCTGAATCTGCGCGCCCCCGAGGTCTCGACCCACTCCATGTCCCTGTCCTGGTCGCCGCCCATCAGGCTCAATCCGGCGAACTACCAGGTCAGCTTCGACGCCGTCAAGGAGTTCGTCGACTCCCAGGGCATCACCCAGACCCAGAACATACCGAAGAAGGTGCTACTGCTGGACGCGGTCACGCTCACGGCAGATGTCAAGGATCTACAGCCATTCACCACGTACAACGTCAATGTCAGCGCTGTGCCGACGAACGGGGAGTACAGGCCGCCCTCGAAGATCACGGTGACGACGCAGATGGCCGCGCCGAAGCCCATGGTTGGACCGGCGTTTTACGGCGTGGTCAAAGGTACGGGGTGGATGGATATGTGGGATTTGTGAGATCGCAGTGGAAATTACATTTATTCAGTAATAAGTTTGTTAGAAAAATGTTTGTTCAGAGTTTTTAAGTATATATTTCTTTTAACCCATTTCTTCCCAAGCGGCCATTTTATAGTCGATTGTTCTTTTGCCTAAAACCGCCATTTTGAAATTTTCCAACGGAAATTTCAAAATTCTGACTTCAGAATCGGAAAGAGCGGACAATTTTACTTCAGAAAAGTGCTATTGATTATTATTATTTTTTTTTTCGAAAATTTTTTAGGCAAAAAACCAATCGACTATAAAATGGCCGCTTGGGAAAAAATGAGTTAAGGTGATGTTAAACCGTGTGTTATTGGTAAATACGGGAATCCACTTTTTTCATTCATTTTTAAATTTTAAGAAAATATCTCTCTGAAAAGTTGTTCTTTTTGATTGGAATAACAACTTTTCATAGATATTTACTCAAAATTGATAATGAAATGAGAAAAGTGGATCCTCGTATTTGTCGGTGACAGGTGGCTTTAGCATCACCTTAATGATAGAAATGGAAAATGTGTTTAATATAAGAACGAGATTTTTATGTTAAATAAATATTTACTTTATTCAAAGTATAAATATTATTTATTAGGCTTTTGAGCTTCGTGTAAAGATATTAAGCACTATTACAGTTATTGTGTTAAAGTTTGATATTGTAAAATTAATTAGTTACAAAGTTGTAAATAATTCAAATATAAACAATCGATAATATGACAATGGGAATACTAAAACAAAACTATTTCTCGAAAATTTGTTTGCTTACTAATATTTGCAAATGGAATAAAAATTATAAAAGCTTGCAATAAAAGTATTAAATACCGTTTTGAACAAAAAATGTTAAATCTCATACATTCGGTTAGTTTTTAACCTATTTTTGGTTTGTTTTATCAAATAGTATTATTCCCTTACTAATAAAATATTTATTTATAAAGCAGACAATACTTGTCATTGATATTAGCGAAATATTAACATGAGACCTTACAGACACTCACTTCACGATTAAGGACGTTCGCCGGATAATTAAATTTCTTTGAAATTTCTTGAAACTTTTATCACATATCAATTTAGGTGTATTTTATACGTAGTTGAATCTTTTACCGCCCTTACGGTATTAAAAATTGAGAAATTTCAAAGTTTCGATTTTTAACATGGCTACCCTATCTTAAGCTCTCACAAAACGGACATTTTTATTTATTGTAAACCAAGTTTTCTTTAAATTATTCTGAAAAACTAGTATGTAATGTAAAATAAGCATAGAAGTAATACATATAAAGCTGGGCATATCCAACGGTACCTATATAAGATATAGCTGTTTAAAGTTGTGCTCAAATTTTATTGGATATCTATATCGTGGTACAGTATAAGCAAAAGTTAATGCCGTCCTTGGGTTTTAGGTGCTTTCTCATAACTTTTACATTTTTACTAATATGTTAATGCTTTATATAGTAAAATGAAGGGTTTTCATTATCAATATTACCATTTAACGATGATTTATTCGAAAATTAACTTTCTAACCTTATTGTCAGCAGGTGAACGTCCTTAAATAAACGCTACTTACGGTGTGATTCTCTTGTTAATAAACACTATTTTTCAGGTGAGGAAATTCAGGTAATCCTTCCACAAGCATCGGAAGAATATGGACCGATATCGCATTATTATCTGATCGTGGTGCCGGAGTCCGTGGAGACGGTCAATAAGAATCCGGACGAGTTCACGGAAGATGTGATCGTAGGGAATAATTCGAAGGATGGCAGCAGGTTGAAGCCTTATATTACTGCGAAGTTTCCGCATAGGGATATTCCGTACACTTTTCATTTGGGCGACGGTGGGACTTATGAGGGTTACGTGAACAGAAAGCTGGAGAAGATGAAGAGGTACAGGATCTTCGTGAGGGCAATCGTCGATACTCCGAGAAAGGTAAATGTGGTTTTTGAGCTGATTGTTGTCGGGCGTAAGTAGTGATGAGCAAAATCGTACTTATTAATTGAAAGCAAAAAAGTACACGTACAAAAATTCTTTTTAAATATATTTAACGAAAAATTATAATAAGTACTTGTCAAAAGTACTTGAAATACTATTTTGCAAGTTATCTTGTAATTGAAAAGTACTTTAAGTATAACTATTTTCTAAGTTTTGTTATACTTAAAAAAATACTTGGAATATTATTTCTTTAAATACTATAATACTAGTTTAGTGTTACTTAAGTAACTTCGTTGTTACACTGAGAAAACCATATCGTAAATTTCATATCGTAAAATTATGATATCGTAGATTTTTCGATTCACATATCGTAGATCAAATTCTTTTCGATCCAATGTTGTAAAATCTGCTAAAATGTTGCAAGATCTGCACATAATATTTCGCATAGTAAGAGAAATTAAACTATTTAAAATTGTATTTTTAATGTAGAAATTAAAATTTCATATTGCTAATTTTATGATATCATATCGCATCTGACGCTAAATAATTACGATATCGATACGTAAATTTTTACGATATGATGTTGCGTGAGTTACGATATAGTTTTCTCAGTGTATGTAATTAATTAGATATTTTATCTAGATTACACATTGTTTAGATTAACTTCTGTCTATGTATACTTTTGGTATAAGATTATTATCTCCATAAATTTATCAGATGCTTCTCCATCTACGACCGGTTATTACGAAGAAATAAAGTCTAATTGTACTTATTTATGAAAAGAGTGACTTATTTATATAATGTTTTGCAGCATTTGTACACATCGTCCCCCTTCTCGGAGTACCTGTCTTTGGACATGAGGGAACCTCCTCCAGGCGATCCACCACGTCGTCCCAATCCCGATGCGCCGATCGACGGAAATCCCGAAGTATCCGTCGACATCAGTGGTCAAGAACCCGGTATGGTATGGGTAGTGGGTCCCATAATCGCAGCACTCATGGTCAGCGTTTGTTTGGTTCTGTTATTTGTTATCAAAAAGTAAGTGCATTATTAATAAACATTATTATTAATTAATTAATACTCTCTAATACTCAGGAAATTCAATATTTATTCAGTTAATTATTCGATCATTAGTCCCCTGGTAGAAAGTTAGCTAGAATGTCTGGTTAGCTTATTAATTATTAGCCAGATTAATAAGCTATTAATAAGTCAAATTATAGCTAATATCTGACTAGAATCTGCTTAAGACTATGCTTTAAGCAAAAACATATTTTGTTTGTAAATCTAACCTATTTATATTTTGTTTTGAAAAGTTATTAGTTTTTAAAAATATACATTATTATACATTATTGAATGTTCAATATAGTATGCCGCCAAAATAAATATTTTTATCAACAAATAATAACTTACGAGATTATAGAAATATGTATATGCAATACTAAAAGTATTTGATAACTAATAATTTCCTTTCCGAAAATTAGTCAATCATAACTTAGTCAACAAAAATGTTGTGATTGATGTCGAAAATAAAATTTTGTAATAAAACTTCATTGTAAAACTACAAATATTTGTTTACCAATTCTCCAAATTTTGTCATAACTACCAGTATTCGGTTTTTATTGTTATTTTTAGAATAACAATAATTATATGACTGCATGCATTCTATTATTTATAACATAAATTTCTTTAATAAACACACTTAAATTTTACATAGGGCTTTGGTACTTTTTGTGTAAAATACTTTTTAAATGCACGCGTCGTTATGTAAACAAATAATCTAACCGCCATTACTACTATACATTTAGGGTACATTTTTAACTTTAATTTAGTAAAATACTTAATGTAGTATGATTAGAATTGCGTATTACTTTGATTATTATAAGACTGTTATTATTTCCATTATTAATTAATACATAAATTACTTAGTTTATCAATTTTATATTAACTAGAATATTAAGCAGAATCTAGCTAGAAATTAGCTAAAAAGCATGTCGTTTTTAACTGATTTCTAGCTAATTTCTTAACCAGAACTAAAGCAGATTTAGTAAATCTAGCTAATATCTGACGAGAAACCAGCTTAGATTTCTACCAGGGTCATTTTTATTGTTAATACTAGTGTAGCATACAATTTATATACTTAATACTATCATAGAAGTAATATAAAAATCATAACGTAAAAAAGGCTATTATAATTGTCTTTATTGATGATGTAAGATGTAATATCTAGGTTGTTTAAACAGTTATTAATGTGTTCTAGCAGTACACCATATATTCTATACCTGACTTAAAATTTACATTTACCTTTGACTGGTTTATCTTTATCAGTTAGTTTTCCAAGACTCCAATTTTTCATCTCGTCCTACTCTTGTTCCAAACTTACTCCTTTACACTCTAGTACTTAAACGAGTGCTCAACAACCATTCTAAAAGCCTCACCTTGACTTCGCAGACGCCGCCAGCCGTGCAAGGCCCCGGACCAGACGGCGGTCACCCGGCCCCTCATGTCCGCCGACATATCCTCGAATCACGCTCCGTCCGATCCCGTGGAGATGCGCCGACTCAACTTCCAGACCCCGGGCATGATCTCCCACCCGCCCATACCCATAAGCGAGCTCAGCAATCACATCGACCGTCTGAAGGCCAACGACAATCTCAAGTTCAGCCAGGAGTACGAGTCGATCGAGCCCGGCCAGCAGTTCACCTGGGACCACTCCAACATGGAGGTCAACACCTCGAAGAATCGCTACGCCAACGTCATCGCCTACGACCACTCGAGGGTGATACTCCAGACCTGCGACGGGATTCCCGGATCGGATTACATCAACGCGAACTACTGCGACGGCTACAGGAAGCAGAATGCCTACGTAGCGACGCAGGGACCGCTGCAGGAGACCTTCGCCGACTTCTGGAGGATGTGCTGGGAGCTGAGGTCCAGCACCATCGTCATGATGACGAAGCTGGAGGAGAGGACGAGGATCAAGTGCGATCAGTACTGGCCGACAAGGGGGACCGAGAATTACGGACAGATGCAGATCACGATAAGCGACGTGCAGGAACTCGCCACTTATTGCATTAGGACGTTCCAGGTATGACGCTGGAATTATTATGCTTCTTGTATTTTTAATGAAATTTTGTTCATTTGTTTAATTTAATTCTATGACAGTGTGACAATTTTAATTTATCTGATACTGAATAGGGGTAATATCGGTCATTGATAATTGTTTGTATTTGATAATTCTATATTGTTTTTTTGTGTATTAACTATCAATATTTACAAAAAGTTATGTCTAAAATAAATAGACATTGAATTTATAGGCTACAGTAAAAAATAAAGTATACTGACATCCTGAAAGATGTAAAGAAGCCGTAGCTAAATTTCATAGCAATCGGTTCAGTCAACAAAAACACAAACAAACACTATTTATATAATAACATATACGTGAACTAACTGATTGATGCACTTACTTATTCATTCATCAATATCCAGACAAAGTGCTAGCACCTAAGATCATAATCTTTAGGAGCTATATTGCTAAAATCAAAATCAAACCATGTAGTCAATAAAATTCTCGAAGCGTATAAAAGCTATAGTTAAAATTTGATAACAATCAAGTTACTAGATTCTACGATTTTACAAACATTCAGAGAATTTTCTACTAAATATTACCATAAAAGTTATCCTAAACATGTGATACTTTGACTTCCCGAGACGAACGATCCTGATACACGGTAAATTTATTCACCGTAAAAGTTATGATGAATTACATTAATTTTCATCATGAAGTCACGATGTCCCACTTTTACTATCATTTTCATGGTAACTTTCTCAAAGAAATTCACTCCGTGTAGGACTAAGAACGAATACAAATTTGTGAATTTAGTATAATGACAAAGCTACAAAGCATACCCTGAAAATAAAATTTCTAATACTTTGCAACCTTATGATAACATCTTTCATTGAATCCAGAACACATGTCAATTCATCAAAAACTGTGTCAGTCAAAATACTGTTTCTCGAGCTAAACAAAACAACACTCCAGGTGGGGATAAATGTACCGAAAGATAATTTTGCAGACGGATAATAATGTCGAATTTATTTTACCGAAGGGTAAATTTGCCGAAAGGTGAAATGTGCCAATGGGTAAAGTAATCGATTAACAAAAGAGCCGAAAAAAATAGTTCCGACGGGTAAAAATGTCGAAAGTTAAAAATGCCGAAATGTTGAATGGCTTCGGATAAAAACTAAAATTATCCAATATTCAAAATAAACGACCTAGCAGCAATTAACACATTATTATACCACAGGCGTAAGTTCTAATAAAAGCACTTTCGTGTTCACATTTTCGTTTTCGGCATTTTTAGCTTGCGGCATTTTCATTTTCGGGATTCTTGTTTTCAGCATTTTTAACTTTCGGCATATTTATCCATAGGTATTGATCTTTTCGTCAATTTCAACCGTTCGGTAAATGTATCCCCACCCCAACACTCCTACATCCACCTGCAAAGCAGCCTTCTTCCACCCAAAACGAAAAACCCTTTCCGAAAGTAAACCACGCACCTCCCCTAATTATCCTATTCCTCAATTCTAACCAAACAAACCCCAAAGAACCCAACCACCCTAACAACCTCTGTTCCTCCAACTCCACAGGTCTGCAGGCACGGCTACTCGGAGCGTCGTGAGATCAAGCAGCTGCAGTTCACCGCCTGGCCGGATCACGGCGTGCCCGAGCACCCGGCGCCCTTCCTCCAGTTCCTGCGCCGGGTGCGCACCCTCAACCCGACGGACAGCGGCCCCCTCATTGTCCACTGCAGCGCGGGGGTCGGACGCACCGGGTGCTTCATCGTCATTGACTCGATGCTCGAGCGGATCAAGCACGAGAAGACGATCGACATATACGGCCACGTGACGTGCCTGCGCGCGCAGCGCAACTACATGGTGCAGACCGAGGACCAGTACATCTTCATTCACGACGCGCTGCTGGAGGCGGTTATCTGCGGTGAGTTGGAAGCTGGGAGGTGGGAATTTGGTGAGGGAGGTTTTAAGCTGGTACCCGTGTGGATGGTGAAGTTTGAGAAGCGAATGATCGATGGTACACTACAAAAAGAAAATCTTATTTTAAGATTGACCGATCTTAAATTTGTTGCATCTTAAAATTTCAAATGCTTGAAAAACATAAAAATAATATTAATATTATTTTAATAATAATATTAATTATTTTAATATTAATTATTAATTATTTTTATTTTAATATTAATATTATCTTTATGTTTTTCAAGCATTTGAAATTTTAAGATGCAACAAATTTAAGTTCGGTCAATCTTAAAATAAGATTTTCTTTTTGTAGTGTAAATTAAAGTAAAGAATTCTTGATCCGTTGATAGGACAGAGGATAGTATATGCGTTTTAGTTAAGTTACACTGTAAAAAATAAAATGTTAAATTACTACATTGAATGCTGGAAATAATAGTACCACTATCTAATGTCGTAATTTTACAGTATTTAACGCTGTTAATACGCTGTTAATTTGCACCATTTAGTATTGTATTATTACCTGTAAGTGTATATATTGACTGTTGCCTGTAAGTTTACAGCATGGGTAGGTGGTACTATTATTTTCAGCATTCAATGCAGTGATTTTACTTGAGACGGTAATATTACGATATACAACGAGGTTAATTAACATCAGCACTACTCAGCACAGTAAATTTACTACACAGAACGTAGTAATATAACTACATTTAATGCTGTAATATACCGGAGACTATTTTACTTGCGCGTGTAAAGTAACATTGGCCTTTTTACAGTGTAGGTAATTCTTTTTAATAATCATTTTTTATACAGAAGTTTGTAATTAATGAGGAAATTAGAAGTCGTGATATCAGAACTACGAATAGGAATAAGATTTATGTTACTATTACTTTCTAAAATGTTAAATATATTTTCATTTATATGTTAAATATAGAAAGAAATTTATTTCAATGAGTTCCTTTTTGCAGAATTATTAGAGTCGTTCTTTATCGCTCCAACATTGGTAGCGTTGGTTGGCAAGTAGTATAAGGATTTTTAATTTTGTCCTGGAATACAAAAACCAAATAGATTTCTTGGTGTGCAAAATGAAGAAATATGCAGGGCTTTGAAAAAACAGCAATTTTAGTGTAAAATGTTCGTCTTGAATATACAATACACATCTAAATAATTAATATCAACTAATACAACTTTATTAATTGCAACGGCATTTATACATTTTTATTAACTGCAATACTTAAATACGTTTTTATTCTCGGGAATTTTTAAATACGTCTATATTAATTGCAGCGTTGAAATACGTTTTTATCATTAAGGAACGTCGACGTATATTTAGGTAAAAACTAAGCTCACTTGTACTCCATATTGTAATAACGAAGTTTTAAGCACAGTCCTCAATGACACTTTTAAAAATAATTGGAACAAATCCCACTGAGCAATGATATTTCTTACTAATTATTTTTTTTAATGCGGTTGAAGTATGTGCTTGAAACTTTCTAGAGTGCTAAATTATTCTAATATATGGAGGGCAAGTACACTTTCATTAAAACAGCAAAACATTACTCGATCGTTAGCTAGAGTAATAAAAATATTAGACTCCAGATAAAAAAAAATCTGCACTCGATCAATAACGCTGCTATAGAAGTTCATAGCTAAATATTTAGCTATTCCAGCAAATAATTTCTATATCTGCATTGAGTCTAAATATAAGTATTTTTATAATTACAGACGATATCAGTATTTCGTACTACCTTTGCAACCAATAAGAGTATAAATTATAAAGAGCTTATCGATGTTTAACAGGCAACACTGAGGTCCCGGCGAGAAACTTGCACTCGCACATACAGAAGCTGATGCAGCCGGAGATCGACAACATAACGGGCATGGAGCTGGAGTTCAAGAAGCTGTCAAATATCAAGGCGGACTCGACGAGATTCATATCGGCGAATTTGCCCTGCAACAAGCACAAAAATCGACTAGTCCACATTTTGCCTTACGAGTGTACCAGGGTATGCCTACAGCCCCAGAGGAATATCGAGGGCTCGGATTACATTAATGCGAGCCTCATCGATGGCTATCGGTATCGAAGCGCTTACATTGCTACTCAAGGTTCGTCAATTTTCAATTTACAATAAAATTAATTTAAAATATTTTACCCGTTACTTTTTGATCGATGCTTTAGGTATCGATTAATTTTTCGACAAAAAAAGGTATTAAATCGATAAAATCGTAGACCAGAGGTGATTTTTTAATAAATGTAATACCTGTCCTGCATGTAAATAAACATTCAAATTGAGTATAATATCGTGTACTTCCCGGAGTTTGTGTAATTTTTCTTCTTCAGAAGCTCTTTTACCATCCGAAATTAGTTTTTCCAAATGGACGAAATAGAGAAGTTCATAAGTAATTTTGTAGAGGAACGACCGCGCTTTTTACCGAAATACCAACAATTTCTAATGATATTTCTTTAACATTTACAATTTCAAGAACCTTTTGAGACGTGCTAAATGTTATAATATTCAAAATTAAAAAGGTACAAGCGTGCATTCGAAATAATTAACATTTGTTAGTATGTAATAAGTAAGATTAAACGTTTGAATGAATTTTCTTCAAAACTTATTTCTCTAATTTCAAAAAGTTTTTGTGCCACTCTTAATGAATCTTTTTGCAGAAAATATCGCTTATCAATTAAGGTATATCAAAGAGGACATAGAATTTTATTTTAATTTTAATTATTTTTAACAATATATTGAGTATAAACATCTTTAAAAGTTATAAGTTTTATTCAGTTACTTTATACTGTATTTTTAACAAATTTAGTTATGTACATTTGCACATTCCTATATTATACAGATATTAAGTTCCTAACTAGAAAAAGATAAAACATAATATATTGTTAGTGTCTTTGAGGTCTAAATTAAATTTAAATAACTAATAATTAGAAGTCATTTTCAATTATTATCAATAAATAATCAAATTATATGATATACATATACACTTATTTTGTTACTGCGATGTAGGAATCTTTAGTATTGTTTGCAGTTTTACTTAGCTAATAATTTTTTTTCGTTAATAACCCGATTATTATTATTTAGTCTTAATTTAGTTGTATTTATATTTTAAATACTTTGTATCATTCTTTCCACATTTTGTATTTAGGCTTGATGACCTGTATATTTCGATAAATAAATAAATAAATAAATAACTTTATCAACCTTAAAAGTGTACTACAAACACGATTGTTAATATTAAATCTGAATAATAAATTAGGATTCAGCAACATTAAAAATATTAAACAAAACTTAACCTATTTAATTCAATTTTGAATTTTCAACGTAAATCGACATGTTTGAAATTATCTCTATCCAAAGCCATTTTGTTTGATGTTAAACGGCCACATAAAATTCCAGACTTCGTACCTTCCACACAAAACTCCGGAACTAATACCTTCATTTACTCGCAAGCTCAATCGACGCCTAAATAACCAATCGCACTCACCTCTTAACCCAACCAAACTGACCCAAACTATTCCCCAGGTCCGCTGAACGACACGACCGACGACTTCTGGCGCATGCTCTGGGAGCACAACTCGACGATCGTCGTCATGCTGACGAAGCTGAAGGAGATGGGCCGTGAGAAGTGCCACCAGTACTGGCCGTCCGACCGCTCGATTCGTTACCAGTGCTTCGTCGTCGATCCTATCGCCGAGTACAACATGCCCCAGTACATCCTGCGGGAGTTCAAGGTGACGGATGCGCGCGACGGCTCGAGTCGCACGGTCCGGCAGTTCCAGTTCATCGACTGGCCCGAGCAGGGAGTCCCCAAGTCCGTCGACGGATTCATCGACTTCATCGGACAGGTGCACAAGACGAAGGAGCAGTTCGGCCAGGACGGACCGATCACGGTGCACTGTAGCGCCGGGGTCGGCAGGACGGGGGTCTTCATCACCCTCAGCATCGTGCTCGAGAGAATGCAGTACGAGGGCGTGGTGGACATATTCCAGACTGTCAGAATACTGCGCACTCAGCGCCCGGCTATGGTCCAGACGGAGGTGAGTGGTTTTCATACTTTTTTTTTAATTTTAGACTTATATGCCTGTTCTTTTGGCGAATTGGTATAGATCTATGGAGCTGTAGGACTTGGCAAGTTTATTCTTGTGTGAGATTTATAGTGAGAATAATGATTGGCAAACATTACAGAGTTTGTAGCAATATTTTCTGTTTGTTTTGAACATTGGGGAGATACTTGATTTATAGGAAATTTACATATTTATAGACATATTTAATATTAGTTTGGCAATTTTTGTTTTGAATGATGTAACTTTTACTATAAATATGGTGATTATTGTTATACAATTTCTCGCAGTATGATAAGTGCACATTTTAAACTTTTACAAGTCATAAATCGAGCTATATACTCATGTAACTTAACCTTATTTTCTATTAGTTTATGAGCAGGTTTTGCAATTAAAGAAAATTCTGTAACATTTAATATTTTCTTTGAATATGTAGCTATATGACCAATAACTTAATCTTTCTTTTAAAGAAAACACATTACTTCTTTTTAGCTTTCAAAACTGTTTCACGATTTCATTGTGTTACTTTCTGAAAGTTCTTTATCATTTCTTCAAACGTTTTTTACTTACCAAATATCGACAACTCTTTTTGATTAAAAGTTCAACGGTTGCAGATGCATTACGTAATCCAAAGGGCATACATGAAAATTGCGAAAGTCCAGAACCTAGACATAAATCAACCATCTTTTTGTCTGCTTTCTCTTTAGAGCTTTAGCCAATCAAGTGCTTAATATGTTCTTGGTAGAGGACTACAAAATTATGGTACTTTTATAAAAACATGTCTTTGAATCTACAAGAAGCTTTGCTTTTCCCTTTTTTCTAGGTGTGGGTACCAAAAGATTAAGTTTACAAAGCCCTTTGAGATAATATAGTATATTGTGTATCATGCGGGAAAAATAAGCTTTTTTTGCCCGCGTGTGAGGTTTACAATACAAGTCGAAAGCGAGCTGAAGATGAGTATTGCAAACACACAAAGGCAAAAAAGGCCTTTCCCCCATGGTGCACACCGTATTTTTTGTGAAACATGTATTGATAACGTGTTTTTTTATGTCTATGAAGCAACACTAAATTTGGCCGTTCTTCGACACGGTGCAAAAATACGCTTGTTAGACTGTAAAATCAGTACACAAGAGGGTTTAGACCCACCTAAACATATGGTATCATCCGGATGATACTTGATGTTTAGGGTTGCCTAAACCCACTTAGAGCTGATTGTCGAAAATTTCGCCGGTCGGAAATCGGCCACTTTAGTCCTGCTATATGGGTATGAAAATACGGGTTTTTGTGCAAGTGTGATAAAAAATATTCCTTACCTATTCTCAAGATATAAAATTTCATTGCAAAAATACAGCTTTAGAAAAACTCGCTTGGGTCGCACAGACCCATAGATCTATAAGGAAGTTTACTCTTAAATCTACAATTTCAAAGAATACAGCTTAATTTAAAAGAATTTAAAATAATGAATCATTAAAATATGACTAGGGTCTCACAGACCCAATAAATTTAAAGCAATCCTAACGACCCGAATGCATTAATTCCAGGACCAGTATCAGTTCTGCTACCGAGCCAGCTTGGAGTACTTGGGCTCGTTCGACCACTACGCCAACTGACAGCCAGACACTCGCGAGCTGAGGGAGCCTGCCGGCCGAGATCACCGCAACACCGGCAACAGCCTCGGCAACAACAGCGGCACCGGGGACCGGCCCCGCAGCCGCGACCACACGATCGAGCGGGCTGCCAAGGTGCGCAAGGTCTAGTGGTACGACGAGTCGTCGTCTCCGCCGCTGCTACAGCGCCGACAGCGCCATCTCTACCATCGTCCGCCGCCCTCATCCGGTTTCTCTGCGAGCGAATTCGACGAGTCTTAGATCGTGAACGATTCTGCGCTACGGCTACCGCGTGTCCGTATGCTTGAGGAGGGGTAGTTGTTACGACGGTTTGATTGGGGAAAATTGCACACAAAGGGTAAAAGAAAGGGGAGCGCGACGAAAGGGGGACGGGAGAGTTGGCGAGGCTGGGGTTTTGTTTACTTTTGAGATGGTTTGTAAATAGTTTTGTGGAGAAAGACGCTAAGTAATCGAGTTGTCGAGCGATTCCGTGCATTTTGTCAGTACGAAATTTGGGTTTCCGTTATCTCTGTTGGGGAAAGCTACGGTTTTTCGTTACGGTTATGTAACGTCGTTGCATACATTTTCACGTAACGTTGTTGTGACGTAACTTTGTTACTTATTGCGTAACGTTGTTACTTTACTTATTACGTGAGTTACGCGATTTCGTGACGTAACGTTGTCACAGGAATTTGTTACGTAACTTTATTACTTGTTATTTAACTTTGTTACTTGTTACGTAACTTTGCTACTTATTAAGTAACTTAATTACTGATTAAGTAACTGTATTGCTTTTTAAGTAACTTTATTACTTATTATGTAACTATTTGGTGCTGAAAAACAAACTCCGTCTTGATAAAATCAATAAAATCGATTACAAGTATGTGTAGTATTGTCTACTAATAAATGAAGAGACTGGAAGAGAGTATTTGTCACAAAATTATTTACAAACTATTTTAGAAATAAAAATTATAGAGTCAGTAACATAAGAATCTCTCCTCCCCATTAACGTCCCCTCAAATGCGTTAGTGTAAAGTACGTGAGAGAATAGCGTGCGAATTTGTCGCAAATTTAACGACGTAAATAAGAGCTTTACTGTTTCACTCGTACATGCATCAATCCTCGAAAGTTTTCGGGGAAAGGTTCCTTCGTGTTCGAACCTTTTTCTGCGACGTATAATGAAGTTTATAGCGTTTAGGTAAGACAGTGGATTCTTTGCACAATTCCGGTATACATATCTCGCGCGTAGAATGAAGGAGCGCATGCGTTTAAAACAAAGAAAAACCAATTTACAGCTTTTTTTGGAATTTATATAAGTAACTTTTTCGAGACCCCTTTACGGACATTCCTATCTTATACAAGTAGCCTTGTAGAGAACGTAGTTCATACGTAACGACCATATCCTTTTTCTCGCTATAAAATCAGGGAGTGGATTTGACACCGAACAGTGATTTCGCTCTTTAGTGAAATTTTATTTCTAAATTCAAAGACAAGAGACGTAAATTATCGTTTTTTACGTAATTTATCACGAGTAGGGTCAACCGCATTTCTTGTTGAAAAATTGGGTAAAAAAGATAATTTATCGATCGATCGTTTCTCATGAAATGAGAATTTAATTTAAGAATAAAATTTGATAATCATAGATTGAAATTGATTGTTGAACCGAATCTCCGTTTAAAATTGGGTATCGTGTGCCTTCCTTGGTAACCGAAACCTCGAGCTACACAGGCATCGGCTCATTTCGTCGGTCAAACTACCCTCGCAAACACACAAAACAAACAATCGTCAATGCCAATACAATGACGAAGTTCCAAAAAAAATGCTGTCAGCATCCACTGAAACGACGTTAATAAAAAAAAAGCAAAGAAGAATCATCTTTCCCACGAAGTACGAACGAGAAACAGAAAGAACAAACCAGAACGCATTTCCACCTAGTGGACGAAGAAAGCAAGAAAGAAAGAAAAAATACAATGTCATACTGCCAAATCGACAATTATTAACAAAGAAAAAAAAGAAAAACGCTATACCCATTATTAACGATAGAGAACTTCTCAATACCTAACGTAACATGATTTTTAGTGTGTAAGTAATCATTGTAATTTTAGCCAGTTAAGCAAAGAGCCATTTAGGAATGCGAAGAGATGCAAAAATAAAGGAAAATAAAGAAGTGGAAGTGGAAGTGGAAGAAATCGAGTGTGCGACTGTGCAAAAGGACGAAAATGCGCGCGCGTGCCGCTTTCCGCTCGATTATTTAGTTGGAGGAGCGGGAAGTATGCGCGCGCGCGCGTACGCGTCCGTGTGAATAAATAAAATGAAAAAAAAAGAAATTTAACGGATAGTGGCACTGAATGTTGAAATCACCCGATGGTTGTTGTCCCGTGCGCCTAGTCGTCCATCATCCACACATGTACAAAGTTAATGCTTCTTCGTTGGTATAGGTCGTTTCACACTGCAGTGTACAATGAATCGGAGCTCTCGGATTGGCTTGGGACATGTTATATAATGATTATCCAGAAAAGAGTATTGTACGTTTATGTTCAGTTCATTGTGTAATTGTGTATAAGTATGTGTTTAATTGAGAGTTGATGTAGAAAATTTGTTTAAAGTTGGATAAAAGAAATTAAATGATAATTTCAGTCGTAAATACTTTTCTTAATCGTTACGCGTACTTACATGTAACTGTTGCTATTTTAATATAGTTAGTTTTTTTAACGAGTATTGTCAGTTATTGTTATACTTACATTAGTATATCAAATGGTGCATTATTGAATGTACTTATTTATTGATTATACACATCTTGAATATTATGTATACTTTTTTCTGGGTATGTAGGACATTTTAACATTTTTAGAATTACTATTTAGAGAAACAAGCCGTAACGTAAAATTTGATCAAAGATGCAGTGTTGATAATTTTTTATATGTACAATGTTTAAAAATGAACGATAAAAAAATCACTTCTGTCTTTGAAGACAATAAGCTTAAATGATTAGAAGTAACTTTCAATGATCTAGTACACTACTCTTATTACACGATGTGATTGAACGCGTTACATGTAGCATTACGAAGCAATAAAAATAAAATTATCAAAATATCATTTGAAGTACCACATTGAAATGATTGCAATCCAAAAGTTTTACATTCCGTAAAATAATAATAACGATAAAAATAATAGGAATAGTTATTGTAATGATAAGAAATAATAATGAATGGAAACATCGTAGCTGTTGAAATTCTGTTTCTAACGAAGCTTCTGTGTGACTTCAAAGTGATTTTTGAAAATGCAATTTACTTTTAAAAGCGCGTTTGATCATATTGTCGCACTCTTAAATGCGTGAAGTTAAAAAAAAAAAGAAGAAGCGGACGCGTGGACACGGGAATTCACAATTTGTACATAAAAGCACCATCCCACCATAAACGACATTAATATACATATTAAGATAATGAACAATGTATACATAGATATATATTATTATAAATAATATTCTAAAAAAAAAATGAAAACACCGAACAAAAAAGGGAAAACATGACTAGCAAACATCTGAATGTTCTTTTTTTCTCAAGACTATCAGGCGTTCAAACGATGTCCGTTCAGGGCATTCAATTTTAACACTCGAGCGAAATATACTCCAAATCTACTCGCGGCATTTAGCTTGTTTCATACGTTTTTTATATTTTTTGTAATACGTATGACGTTCCATCTTTTATACATTTTTACGAACCACCTTGTGCATAAACTGCATATATATATTTCCTTAGGTTTAGTTTGTAGAGAGCTGCGACTATTTGCGTATAGAGCCCGAGAAAGTCAGAGTGCTTAAGTTTTGTTTATAATGTACAATGCTATATCGAAGGCCAGACGTCACAGTCGATCAGCTATAACGATTATCAATGAATCGATTTACCACGTAGATGTAAAAATTCTCGTGTGTCGATGATCTTGTTTCTTTCGTGTAATTCACGTGTACAACTTTCAACGCGATGTTCATTGGTGTTTCGGTTTCGTTCTCCGTTATTGTCTTGATTTTTGAATTGTAAATATGAATATTTCCGACAATGAAAGTCATGTCTCGACGTGTCGTTCGTGAAATAAAAAAAAAATTATATATATTATAAAATGCCGCGATCTCTGTAAGATATTTTTGTCTTTCATGTAAACTTTGTAATTAAGGATGTTGCCTGCCACAAATTTTACAGCTCATGTGTTCTTTGTTTCCATTTTTCATGGTCATTGTAAGAGCTAAAAAGTTATTATTTTAAAGTATTGTGAATATACGATAAAAAGAAAAAAAATATCGAAATAGATCTTAGACGACTTTGACAATGATTGTTTTTTCAATCACTATATTTTTAACTGTCGCATATTAGTAAAGTGGTTAGGCTGCACTGTATAATAAATAGATGAATGTTAATAGTAAATACTTAAACCAGAAACGATAAAAAAATAAGAAGTAGATAAAGACAATAACGTAAAACTTAATGTCATACAAGATCCTCAGCATAAAAACTTAGATCGATCGTTGTGCCGCATATTTTTAAAAAGAACATCTCGTTTTTCACCAGTACCTTGCAAAAAGGACTCAACAAAAAAATTATAAGAAACGGATACACCATCATCGTGTTTTTTCCTATTCTTTTAATTTTGGCCTTCGATGCGCATTTTATGCATGGTGCAACAACCGCTTTGTATATGTAGTCTTAATTTTTATCGAGTAACAAATTTTTGTTATACTTATACTATTATTTTATTTTACTTCAATTTTTGATGTCTGAATACGTATGTACTTTACTCTAATAAGCCACGACAACATGCATTTACGAAGGAGATTTACAAAAGAAATCATTCACAAAGAAAGTCTTTTAATGTGTTCATATTTCAAGAAACATTTTTTGTCTTACACGCAAATGAAAATGTTAAACTTATTTACTTATATTAATATAAACGAAATAAACAAATTAATTCTTAGTATTAACAAATTAATCATTCTTAAATTTTGGAATGATTTTATACTGTACATCTCCTATGATAGAAAATACGAGTATAGAGAAGCACAGATACGACAATGCTATGCATTGAATAGTGTACGGACGATTTTATTTATTTTTAACTGAACATTCGATGAACGATCCATTCCTAAAAAAAGATTTGAAAAAAAAATGTTACGCGGTACTTAATCACGAGAAATCGAAGACTTATTCCCTGATGTATACGAGAAACTATCGTGCGCATCCGCATCTTTTACAAGACTAAAAATCGTTTTCTCGCACTTTTAGCGTTCAATGTAAAATTTCGTTCTCTCGTAATTTAACAAACGATTTAAAAGTGTAATTTTATGCGTAACGAATCAAGTACTGCTACGACAAAAGAAACTCATGATTGAGTTGTAAGAAATGAAATAATGATTTTTATTTGTATATTTAATAATAGTAGATGAATTTATTAATTTAGAAAAGACTAAAAAGTCGTACTTTTCTAGCTACTTGATCATACTATATTAGTTGTTTACTTGTGTTTAACGATCGACGATAATCCCTTAAAATTATCTAATGCATTTATTGAATAAGACTTTATAAGCAAAAATACTCACGAAAGTTGACTTTTAAATATTTGTTTACCTGTAGAGCCTACTTACAAGATTTATTCTTTTAAGAATCTCAGTTTGTAACATTTTCGTTTTATAATCCTGAACCGAAAGAAAATATCAAGTTTGTTGTATTCTTTTAATAAAATATAGAATAAAACTGAAAAATGTCATGTAAGCTGAGAGTTGAAATTTTAAAGCTGCGAAACACTGAATAAATCACTGGAGTAAAAGAAATACTAAATACCGTTGAGAGAATGGGAAATTATTTTGTGATACTTTCTTGCCAGAAAGAATACAACAGGCTAAGGCGGGAATAATAAATACAATGTTACTGATTCATAATTAAAAAAAATGAGAAAAGATGAAGAAAAACAAATTAAATACTGTGTAATAGAAGTCTGTTGACAAGGAGAAATACCATGTACATTATGTATTGCCCGAAGGCATTAATAAAATAGCAACTAATGTGTAATTTGAGTTATTATTCATTTCCTCCTTATACCTTTCACAATTTAAATTTTCTTAAACGTAACTGTAAGCTCAAAACAATCAACATAAATTATTGACATTTCTGTATTTTTAAAAAACATTTTATAATTAATCTGTACAAATATTCAAGTATATTCTTATGAAGACTTACACATCCATGATTAACTTAATATCACATTGTTTTTATACATTATTTTAAATAATATTTGTTGGCTGATTGAAACTTCCAGTTGGCGGACTCTTCATCATCATCGAAGCCATCTAAAAATACAAACATAATATTCTTCAATCATATCTTTTTAAAATAAATGAAAATACTCTTTTTTTAAGTTACAAAAGGATCCTTACATTCTGAATAACTTGTTTCTTGAAGAAATCAGAGGTAGCCGAAGAGATATTCTTGTCTCCTCCCATTTTGCACTTGACGTATCCGTAGAGATTGGCTCCGTTAAGGATGAGTGCGATGCAAGCGAGTAGCAGCCACTTGGGGCTCAGTCCGACCAGAGCCACAAGAAAGAAGACGCCCCATAGAAGTGGCGACAGAATCAAAGCTAGCCAGAATATCCTCGCCTCGGACGCATTGATTCGATTCTGTTGAGCGCCCTGAAACAGAGGGCATCTATCAGACCGTGGATAAAGATATCTGTTGCGAACTGAATCATTGTTCTCACGGTATTGAGGAGGATTTTGCAGTAGATGAATAACATTCAGAAATGTTTAGAAAGAATTATATACTGACATCATAATTAAACAAGTATACGTGCAAAAGTGTAGGGTAGTTAAAGAAAAAATTTTAAAAAAACTTTTAATCTTTAGTGTATGAAAAATTTCAACAGCTTTGAAAATTTATAAATCTCAATTTTATGTAAGAATCTGTATGAAAGTTTACAAATGAAGTTTCTATTTATTTGTTTGTATAATTTAAGATTTAAAATCAATACAAAATTATGGGCAAAATTATCTACTAAATAAACAACCCACACAATATGTATCTATATGCAAAATCTTCCTTAACGGATAAAATTGATTATGCATTTCAATTTGACTTATTGAAAGTAAAATTTTATAGATATTAAATAATGAAATTTTTGCATTGACAAACAACTGTCACATATTTTTTGCATTGAATTATTCACTGTTTCCTGGTTATAAAAAACACGGTATTAGCTGGATACATTGTGAAAGTATTCTAAACCTTTTAAAAATGATGATGATCTCACTTATTGTTTCACAACGTAATAGAGCCATGTGGGTGAAAAATCTACTAATGAAAGTGTCAAGGACACTAAAGAAATGAAAGTTATAATTCCTTGAAACACTAATGCTATATGCTAATTTAATGACCCAGTTGTAGTCTGATTGATTTTTATAGAATTAAGATTAGACTATGTGTTTTAAATGAAGAAATTAACTGAACCTTTCTCGATTCGAATACCCAGTGACTAACACCATTGTCATCGACATAATTCCACCACCTAAGGCCCACCATCAGTCTTCCAGTAATATTCTTCACTGTCCAAAAATCCATCGATAACAATAGAATGACAGTGACAAAACTAGCTATGAAACTAGCAGAAAACAATCCGCAAAACATGTAAGTAAATATCGCTGTTACCCTGAAGGCCAAATGGAACAATGTAACATATGGATGCCTGAAATAATAATTTAATTTTAGTTTATCATTTAAATTAAATGAAAGATTGTTCAAAAATATGCAATTTTGCAGACATATCTTACTTAAGTTTCCCATTTTGCGCCTCATCTTCTTCTCCAAAAGCAATTGTATCGTCATCCATGAGCAATGGCACCTATCAATAGTACAGAAATATAAAATAAGATGACAATCATCGGCCAATAGTGATTCTAAATAAACAAATGCCAGTGAAGCATATCAAGGTGCAAAAACATGATCAAAACAAAAACATCTAAGTATATATATATATAGGTATCAAGTTTTTATTAAAGATATCAACATTTTTTCGTACTTTGAAATAAAGTAGCAATGTACGTAAATGTAAATCATGAAAATTTGTAAGTATATTTAATCTCTAAGTATATTTTTGTTTTGATTTTTTCTATAAAATTATTACAAATAATAAAATGGAATTGGTTCAAAAGATCGCATTAAATTACAAAATTCAAAATAAATAACACATTATACAAACGTTTGCTAAGAACTGTCAAAAAGTTATTATATCCAGTACAAGCGTTAATAATAACTAAAAAATCATATTATTCAGCTTTCAGATTAAATTAACACTGGCCTAAATAGCAAACTGAACAGTATGTAAATAAACAACGAGCGACACAATATACCGTTGCAACATACTCTTCAACTATGCGTAATCTCTGAGCCTCGCTCGACCCAGACCTCAGCGACAAGTAAACACGCATACGCCGACTACAAAAGATTTACATCACTCCCATCAAAACCACTAAGTAGAAACATATGCCACAAAGGCACAAAAACCCTCGACTTCAAACTACAAAAAAAGCACATTAGACTACATGACAAGTGGCACGAGGAGCTCCGACCACGAAAGAAAAAGAAAAAAAGGCACACGTGTGCACACAGCCGACCGATCGCAAAAAGCCCGAACTTATTTATCCAACTAGCAAATCTCTCTCGCGTACAATAATCCATATCGTAACTCGATCGTTTCCGGGGGTGAGGAGGGGGAGGGCGCGATCACGCTCCATTTCATAATAAATACATACACGTCAACAACGAGGACTGCGGGCAGCGATCAGTTTTCGGAGCAGAGCGCAGTGCAGCTCTCCAGATATAGAACACTCGCAAAAAAACACCAAAGCGACCGAGATTTTGTATTGCACACATATATATATACACAACAGAGCAGAACGGACGGTGTTCAATTGCAAGCTAATACAGTATGCACGGAGGAGAAAAGAGCGAAAGACTCGGCGTGTGTGTGCGATGCCTTCGATCGTCAAGCGACATTCCAAGCAGAAGACTCCAAAGTGCACGGAGCTGGAAGTGCTGGAACACCTACCGAAGCAGACGCCATGTTTGCTCTCGGGCAGCTCTGACGCGTGCGGATGGATGACGATGATGCATCTATCTGCCTGGTGGCGTCCCCCCTTTTTACTTTTCGCGGAGCCGCGGCTTGGAGTAAGCGAGATGCGACGTTGCCGAGTTTGCTTCGGGTGGTTGGGTTTGGGTTGGGGTTGCTCGGGGGTTGTCGGTGGTTACGTTGGATCTATACTTTAAGGGGGTGTCAAACCATTCAAATTTACCGCCGAAATTTCTAACCTCAAATTCTTTAACAATTGATTACAATTAATAAATAAACTAAATTATGAAAAACCAAGACATCATTGCCCTCCATAATACAATTATCTATCACTGTGCGAAGTTTCAAACAAAAACTTCAAAACCTCTACGAATGGCTTTTGAACGAAATTTGAAGGTTCGAGTCTAGACTAATAGACTAATATAAATTTCGTTCGAATGGCATTCGTAAGTAGAGGTTTTGAAGTTTTTGTTTGAAACTTCGCACAGTGGTAGATAATTGTATTACGGAGGGCAATGACCTTTTAGTTTTTCATAATTCTACTTATTCTTTTTATTAAAGTCAATATTTTATGATTCTCGGGTCGGTAAGGTAGGAAGGATAAAAATTGACTTTGACACCCCCATAATACGTGCAATTGGAGAGCTTTACCTGGAAAGATTAATGAGTAATGCGGGGATGGATGGGGGTTGAGTATTTTGCGGGAACTTCGGTTTTTAATTAGGGGAGACCGAGGCTGATTTGTACATAGCAAATGTCTTTAATTTTTTTTGGGCATGTTAAATATGTATATGAAGTGAAACTTTGTACATAGTTTTGAGCAGTATAGATATTTTTCGGTTTATTCAAGTATTTGAAAAATGTTTTATTTTACTCTTATTTCTTAATTCTACTGATGTCTGTATATTAAATAATTCGGTATGAATTAAGACTTTTAGACGTTTAATATTTGTTCTTGATATAGTGAAAGTTAAGACATATTTCTACGCCTGGTACACTTTAAAAAGCGCAAAATTGTTTAAGTTACAAATAAAGAAAGATTTTCGTTGACCAATCAGTCCCGGGCTCGGGACTGATTTGTAAAAAAAGACATTTTTTAAAACTTAAAAGAAGTATTATATATTCATAAACAAAGGTTTGAAAATATTTTTTTAGCTATAGTTGAAATCATAGAGTTTATCTGTGCCCCGCGGGATTTAGAGTTTCGATAATTATTACAATTTAAAATCGCAAAACAAAAAAGTTGACGAATTAGCCCCGGTCTTCCTTAATTAATGGAATATAATATATGTAAAAACTACGTATCAGAATAAATTCTTCTAATTGCTACTTTATGTTCAATAAATGAAGGGCGCAAGGGGCCAAAAAGGAACAAATTTACAAATCAGTTAATGTTCTTGAGAAATAAAAACCTTTTTTAACCTTCAAAAAATTCCTTTTTTTCCAAAAATTATACGCATCAATATTCAAATTTGTTTGGTAGATCGCTTTATTTTAATTAATACCAAAAACAAAGATTATCATGAATGATTTTAATTGGACAATATTAATCCGTTATGCCCCGTTTCAATTGGAACTTTAAGTGCGTCTCGCTTTAACTTTTAATATTGAATACTATTTATGTTATTCATGTAAACAAAATCTGTTAATGTGTACAAAATAAAGAAAAATATACTCTACCGATTGCACTTGTTCGAAAAAGCCTGATTGTTACAGTATCAATAATATTTAACATTGAAAGTTAAAGCGAGACGCACTTAAAGTCCACAACAACCGTATGCGTCCTCCAGGATACCCTAAATTAAAGTGCTTGTAAAAAATTAAAATTGGAGTTTGTGTGAATTGTATTAATACACTCGACGTGGAAAATTTCTGGCCGAATGCTTTTGAAGTTTTTAAAATACTCCAATGAGGTTATCGAAATCGTGCATTTGATCTAATGAAATCCAATGAAATTGCAGTATATCAAAAAAATTCAAACGATTCGACCAGATATTTTACACGTCGAGTATACGTACCATCACTTTCATCAAGAAATTCGCTATAAACTCAATTTTCAAAAAAGTGTACTTTTTTAGTTATTCCGGGAAGTCACAGATATTATTGTTAAGATAATTAGGATGTTGCAGAAAAATAAAAAGTTGATCTTTCACATGAAATAGGTAGAATAACGAAAAATAATTAGGTCGTACTTTTTCTTTTATCATAAAAATGAAAAATTTGAAATTTACTAACGTTTCAAGTTTCCAAATTTTCGATATATATAGATATACGCTAATGCTATGTGACGCCATGAAAGTATACCATCGTGACGTCACATAAATTTCAAACGACCCTAATTACTTCAATTTTCAATAAATCGAAAAAATAAAAAACGCGACCTAATTATTTTAGCATAAACTATTAAAAAATGAAATAAAAAAAATCATGCAACAACCGAATTGTGTGGAATTTTCTAATGTACAACATTAAACAAGAAATTCGTGTAAAAAATTTTTGCGTAGAAAGTATTTATGCAGACTGATTTGTCCCTGAAAGAAGCATTGGTGTAGTTTAATATTTTCGGTCCTAAAGAAGCATTTGCATAGAATCTATTAGTTCTGATAAAAAAACATCCGTTTAAAATCCCTCTGTCCATAAAGAAAGCATCTAATACATAAAATCCCTTCCCCGTCCAACAACCTCCAAACAAGCAATCAAATTCAAAACTCCCTCCACAGAAGCGGCAACGTCGCCTCTCTCGCCACCTCGTCGTCTGCTCCGGCATACTATAACATCACACCGGCTTGATACGAGCGCGCGAGAGGTCGAAAATCGACGGCAACGCCAAGCGCGCCGCGTTCATGCTCCAGCGCACCTATATACATCGCACACAAACTATACATCGATACTATGTATACACACCACATCCCCACGTATACACACGCATGCCCCCGCGAAAACAAGACCTCGCTCCGTACCGCACACCACCTAGCAGCAGTATCGCGGAGCGCCCGAGCGGCGGCCACCTGCTCACCTTACTTTTGACACCCATACACGTGTGCGCCGCCTCGCTTTTCTCTCGTGTTCTCACCTCGCTTAAAACACAAAACAAGAAGAGGAAGAAGGGAAGGGCAGCGAGCCAAGCCGACGAACTGTGCATGTGCGGGCGCGTCCGGTTTCACGCGCGCGTATATGTGTTTACAAGGCGGGAAAACACGCCATACACACACACACGCGTGTATGTACACAGTGGAGGAGGAGAGCAACGCACCGAGATTCACGCATTATCCCGATAGTCGACGTGTGCGCGGAGCTTTCGTCGCTCTGCGTGTGTACATGTGTACGTATGTAAAATTCGGCGCTCCGAAATCGCTCGACGTTGATGTACACACACACACGCGCGAGATAAAGAGCGATAAGAGTTTCGGAGCGGTGCGGCGCCGCGACGACCGGACGACAGTGCGCTAAAAGTCGTCGTCAGCGAGAACGTTAATTCATTTATATACGCAAAGTTGCCACTCGGTGTGTGTATACTTTTGCTACCGTACGGACACTGCATCGAAGGCGAATATATACACGCGCGTTTGACAGTTAAAACGTCAGTGTCGCGCATCACGAGATTCTTCTTTAACGTGTGACAGGGGTTATATATGTGGCGGTATCATCGTCATTACAACTCGTTGTGCACGCGAAACAATTAACTGGCCTGCACGAGGCTCTCCCTCCATACTCCCAGTGTGTTCATATATATATATATATATATATATATATATATATATCGACGTGCGCTGCGCCGCATGAAGGTTGCAATCGATAAGATAACCCCCGTCGGCGAGAAACGCGTGTGCGCTCTTTAGCTCCGCGGTAGGAGGCCGGGGAACGAAATGGGAAAAGGATGCGCGAATTCCTGGCGCAGCGTGAGGCTCGAGTAAAGTGCGTCGAGGGTGTCGTTGTTGTATATCGTCTCGTGCACGGAAGGAGGAACGACGATGCTCTTGTATACACGCGTAGCGGAGATAGTTAGAGGATGACACCGCGGCCGGAAGAGGAGCGGAAACGAGCACGCTGCGAGGAGAAAGCTGAGATGCCGAATTTACGGGGACCGGAAGCGAGGAGCGAGGATGAGTTGCGAAGCTCGAGACCGGCAAATAGGAAGATTGTCACTTGCGTGGTTAAGTACGAAAGTTGAATGTCGAATCTGCGAGCTCTATACCTGCGAAAGAAGCAAAGACGACCTTGGAACACTTACCGAACGCAATAAAACAGCGTCTAACGTACCCGCGGAGGGAAAAAAATCAATCCTCAACTATACAAATACAGTTCCAGAAGAATCCTACCCGAGGCAATAAATTTAAGTATCGAACGGCGCTCTCTCGCACAAAAGGCAGAGCGCGCGTAATCGACTTAAAAACACCCGGCTGATCGTTAAAAAGCGAGAGGAAGAATCAGAGAGAAGAGAGCGAAAGCCCGTAAGACGGAAGCTACATATCTCCCGCAACCTTCGCTCCCCGCTCGTCTTAAGCATCGTAAAACGCATCGGCCGCTCTCCGCAAAAAGCAGCGCTACCTTCCGGAAACACAAAAGAAAATCCTTATTATACCAATTAAGCACAAATCACCGCTAAACGGCACTCGGGAAAGACAAAAGAAAAGACACTCAGTGACAATTATCACAGCCGCACGCGCCGCGGTACCACCGTCGTCATCCTACTAAACTAACACCAGCGTAGGATTCACACACACGCGCGCGCGTTGTACACAGACAGTAGGAGTAGTGGGGTCGTCCCGGCGCGGAGATAAGGGGCCCGTGTCTCGGCCGCCAGACACGCGCAACACTTCGCCGTGGTCCTTTCTCCCGTGCGGACACTGCACCGGAGGTTTTCCTAGAGGGTCCAGAGGTGTGTGGAGTGCGCGTGTACGGGCTGAAGCGAAGGGTCGTCGGTTGGTGGTGCTGTGCTTGTCTTGGTTGCCGGAGCGAAGATGCTGAAGGATTACTCGCCGGTGACGCAGGCCCTCATGGGGACCCTGTTCACCTGGGGACTGACTGCCGCGGGGGCCGCGGTTGTGGTCGTCATTCGGGGCAAACAGGTAGGATATATGGGGTTCTTTGATGGACGGGGGGCGTTTGGGGTTTGGGGGATGTTTGGGAGGACGAGGGGGTTGGTTACTGAATGGCTCGATGTTGGAATTTGAAATTGTATGCATAGTGTGGGAGGATTTTAATGTGAGAGGATTGAAAAGCATGTGAAAGGTGTAAAGTATTTTCTTAATAAATAAATACATAAATAAAGTTAAAAATAGTTAGTTTTTAAAGGTGAATGATTAAAGTTAAAGTTTAATATTAGTTAAATAGTTGTTTTTTAAAATGGTTCTTTTACTTTGAATACAAGTATTTTATCGAATTATATTATACGATTTTATAATTTTTTAATATTCCCTAATGCATCTATTTCACATTTAATTACGGTGGAAAAGAAGGAATGTAGGAATGTAGAATATGATCGGTATCTTTTTTAATAAAATAGTAATATCTTAAATGTCATTTAAAAAATTAATACATTTACCGCCACGGGCCTAGTTTTCTTTATCAGAATTCAAATTTAAGTTAGTAATCAACCTTTTCGGTCACCATGTACTTTTTAAAGAACACTAACTTTTTCATCTATAAAACCTATTGACAAATTCAATTGTTTTGCTTTAAACTATGGTATTTATCTACTCTAATATAAAAGAAAGCTATTAATACTTTAGTATGGTTAAAAAAAATTGTATCTTTTATATTTATAAAAATTATAACTTTTTCGTCTATAAAACCTATTTTAAATTTAATTGTTTAGCTTTAAACTATGGTATTTATCTACTGTAATGTAAGAAGTAGCTATTAAAACTTTGGTTTGGTTAACAAAAATTATAAAAAGTTATACCTTTAAAATAGAAGAAATATTTGGAATTTGCTGAGTCTAAGGATGAAAAAGCATTATTGTGAGATATAAATTTTTTTTTTATTGATTTAATTTTGTTATACCTTTATACAAATATATTATCAGGTTCAATATGTATTCTGGTGTCTAAATACATGAATTAGAAGTTTACTGATACTGTCCTGAAATAGTAAAATCATCCATATTCTTTAAGTTCAGAAATCTCGCATCTATTAAGGACTATCAGACCAAACCTTATACCAAAATTCTAGTTTGAAAATGTACTTTAAACTTACCATAAACTTGTACTTCAATCAGCGTATGAAAGAATCGCGACCGAAAGAGTTAAATAAATGATTATGTAGGAAAGATTGAGGTTATTATTTTACACATTCATACTTCAAAACTAAAAAGTAATACAATTATTAAATTACCAAATAAAAGGTGAAACGTTTTAAATAATTATTTTCTATTGAGAAAAAGTATTGCAACGGCAGCTATAATGTAGCTAGTTCAGCAATATGTACGTTTGCTAGCGCCACACCGGTATAGCTATTATGTATATTTAAAAGTACTGATATGCGAACGAATCCTTTTTCTTAGTGAGAAGTATCATTTTTTACAAAACATTGAAAACTAGAGGTTCAAAAAATAAAATTATAATAGCCAGATCCTTCCTTATTAGGTGATTATGATTAAAAGTTAATTAAAAATCGATTTTAAGTACTAATTAAAAATTTTCGTATAATTGTGCCAACATTTTTGACCAACATAATTGTTAAGACTAAACATTGTGACCTAAAATGCGTTCTTCTTTGAATTTTCATATTAAAATTTTTTTTTCAAAGTTTTGATAAGTTTTAGTATTATTATATCTAAATATAATAATAATGATATAAATCATAAATAAATAATATATTATTAAATAAAATAAATAATAAATTGAGTAAATTTTTTATCATTTTCAAAATGTTTTACATATAAATATTTGATTGTCCATTTTTTTATATAAAAGAAATGCGAAGTTTATCTTAACTAACCGAAAACTGGATCCTTGTCGGTACCAATTATTTACAATATTTATTATCCATTTTTTCTTGCAAAATGATGTTGAAATATTAGACTCTTGTCAATACTGATTATTGACCAGGTATCAATAGTTGAGAAGTAAATATGAGAAATTTAAATTTAATTACATAGTATGATAAGATAATATTAACGTAATAATAGTTGCAATAATGAGTCAATACAAACGAATGGTTACATTCTTTGCAATAGTAGAATTCAGAATTATTAAATTAAAAATAAATTAATACTATTCTAATATATGGTCCAAGGAACCATTCTTTTATTTTAAAATAAAGTTAAGGATGCAACGTTTGCAAATTACAGTATCACTTTACAATTAAAAAAATGCAAGCAGTATTCTTATAGACATTCACGTCATTTTTTTTATTCGTATGACAGTGTCTAAAATACTTTAGTAAAACAAATTTTCGAGATATTAAAATTGTTTTATTTCTTGGATAGTTCGCAGTTATATAAATAAATAACTCAATATTAAATAATTAGAATTGTCATGACCTATATACTTAACTTAGATCAATGTCTCAAGTACAAATCGAGAAAACAACAAATGAACATCAAATCACTATAGGCGTGTTAATTAAAAAGTTAATATTTTAAACATTAATATTTGTTCTCTATGTCTCATACAATATTTGCTCAATTTTACGTAATAATTTACAACTGCGTTTTAATTGATTGAGAGATTAGTTTCTAGTGTTTGCTTAAATGCTGTTATGCACACGCGAGATTGTATGCAAGGCGTATATATATCCAACCTTATCTCAGGCTTCGGTAAATGCAGTTTTGAAGCGCAGCGCCAATTTTTGGAGTTATAGATTTTGGAATTTGACCAGGATTTTAAGAATGAATGATACAAAAGAGTCATTGTTTAAAATCTAAATGAATTAAATTACCGTATGCCAAAGGTTGTTATACAATAAAAATGAACATTCAATTTGAAACTTCATCAAACTTTTACTTTCTAATATAAAAAAAATAGTATTATATCTTTTCCTCAGTTGCTAATCTCTGCAAAATAAAACGATATGATGCGATATTTTTTAAGAGTCAATAAGAATATACGATAAAAATATATCAGTACTAAATAAAAAGATGATTTACCTGCAGGAAACGCCACATTTTTTATTCTTATTGACTTTTTATTGGACATAATATTTTTCATGTAATACTTGTTTACAAAGCACCTTACATATAATTATTTTTGGAAACTAATTCTTAGAAAAAATAGTACAATAGCTCTAATTGGTAAAGCTCTACATGCAAATACACTGGTGAACTGTAAAAACTTATGTTGAAATAAAAACATTTATGCCAATATAGATAAAAAAGTAAATTAAATTAAAATGTTGGGATTACCGTTGAATGAGAGAAATTTGTGTGCGCCTTCCATCACTTATAATAAAACCGCCGAAAAACCTCTTTTTAATGACACGGTGCGTCACGCTACACATTTACGCGATAATTCATTTGCGTCACGAATGTCACGACTTTATATCTATTGAGCTCATGTATAATTCGCTTCGGCACAATATTTAAATAGGTCAAATTAAAAAAACTTTTGTTTTAAAGGTACTTTTACAGATAATGGTTATTTAAGGTTTTAACTTTCTGTAGCCCTGAAAACTTAAAAATGTATCTTTTAAATTTTCTTTATAATATTAGTATGCATTGTGACACTTTGCTTATTGAAATTTGATACAATCCAGGTTCATTTAAGATTTGTTAAACTAATATATCTCTATACACAACATTTGATACATCCATGGAATTGCAGTCGAGTCAGTTTATGACCAAAACTTACTTACCCACGTTGATTTGCGAGAAAATTTTACTGGATTTACTGAAAATTTTCACAATATCTTCATAATGTTCCTCTCCATTATGAAGACACAATATAAGTGAAGCAGAATTAATAAATAGTGAAAATAATTAAATTTAAGTATTCGACTGCAGGTCGAAATTTTTTTAATTCACGCAAGATCCCAGTTAAAAATCAATCTCATTCATAGCCAGTATTATTTTTCTCTTGAAAATTATTGATATAACCTGCTCTAAAAATTTTATAGATAAATATCATTATGATTTATGAACATTGTACAAAAATTGCATGCTAATATCTAATATAATCTCATCGGAGGACTACCTTAAAAAGAAATTTCAATATTATTGTCGTCTCGTGAGATAACTAAGTTAAAGAACCAGTATGAAAGCACACCTATATTAGGTAATCGGATGCTCACACCTCGCGTTCTCTCATTATACGTCTAATCCCAATCTAGCCGTGCCATAGCTAAGTAGGTGCCGTTCCTCGCATAATACTCTATACAATTTGAATTTTAACTGAAAGTATAAAATTGATTTTTTAAGTGTATTGAGTAAAGTAACATAAAATAATTAGGTCATACTGCTTATTTTTTAGGAAATGAATAAATGTATTTATTAACAGCGTTGAATAGGTTTTAGAGTGTTGTATGATATCAAATAGTAGATGTTTCTTCAGTTTTGAAATTCTAGATTTTCAGATAATTTGAATAAATTTAGCTTAATTATCTAGCTAGACTTTGTTATTTTCGTATCATTTACATAACAGATCTGGTATTTATAATATAATTTAATAGCAAGATTTTAGAGTGACATTACGAATAATTGATAAAGTAGAAGATAATCCTTTTGTTTCCACAATCTAAATATTCTCTTAACGTTGACAAATACGTATGTCAGACATGTTACGAGAATGACAATAAAAATACCAATAAAATGATAAATTTATTCAGATTAACCGAATATTCAAATTTTCAAAACTACAAGAACATCTACTAAACATCTAATACATTATAAAGACTTTTCAGCCCTGTTATATGTTCTGAAGGCATTCAAAGTTATAGCCAAAGTAACCATAAAAAGCTCCACTTTTTTTACTAGGGCGGGTTTCGATTTTCAGAACATCTATTGTTCTCCAGTATCTCCATTAAGCATCTCAAAATGCAGAACCAACATGATCAAAATTCAAATGCCGTATTATGTAAAATTGAACAAGAAGTTGACCAAAAATATAATTTTTTTTTTCTGATTTTCGGATATTATAAAATCTCAGAATTTTGGTTGTATCGTAATTATAACTTTCCATATTATGAACTTCGGAACTGAAAAAAGAAATTCTATATTTTAAATTTTAAATTGAGATACGGAAGGACAATGGAAGTTCAGATCATCCAAAGTCACCCTATGACAACCTCCTCCTAACGGCCTAAGATACCCAATTTTACTCTAGCTAAACCTACACTGTAAAAAGGATTACTTGATTCAAGAACAAAATTTTCTTATATTAAGAAGCAACAAATTTAAGAACACTTTTTTCTTATTACATAAGTCATGATGAGAAGTTTCCTACTTTAAGAAACTAATTTTCTTGATTTAAGGAATTTGGTTGCACTGTTTACATTCGGAAAACTTGAGGTTAGGTTTTCGCTTTAATTAGTTTCATTCAGTTTCTACAAAACTTGAAATGAAAAACTCTACACGAATCTACAATACTTTGAATACCTTTCGTATGCTATTACCAAAACTTTATTCTGACTGTACCTGCTCGAAATGTGACGAAATGTGACAACATGACTGTATGTGATTTAAAAAAAAAACTATACTGTGACAAATACGTAAATTTAATTTAATCATAATAAATGAAACTATATGTACATATTTTTGATTGTTATCAAAATAAAAAGTATATCTATCTCTCTCTCTCCTCTTCTGTCCACAGCGCAAACTCCTGGACGTCAGTCTTGGCTTCGCGGCCGGTGTGATGGTCGCCGCCAGCTACTGGTCCCTCCTCGCCCCCGCCATCGAGATGGCCAGCGAGTCGAAGCTCTACGGCCCCGGGGGCGAGTACGCCTTCGTGCCCGTCGGCATCGGCTTCCTCGTCGGGGCCGCCTTCGTTTACGGCACCGACGCCCTCATATCGAGCCTCGGCATACAGTCGCCCAATGTGCTCTTAGCCATGCAATCTGTCGGTACGCACACATTCCACAAAAGCAAGCGCAAGCTCGAGCTGCTGCCACGGGGCCAGCAGCTGCAGCAAAGACTCGGGAGCCAGCCCCAGGCTGGCCCCCACAGACCAAAGAGTGACAAAGAGGACTTTCACGACGATAGCAGTCAGTTTCGTAGCTATGGGGCGGCCGGCAGAGCGCCCGGTTTGTACGCGCATGTCGAGTCGACCACTATCGATGGTACCCTTCTGACTTTGGAACCTTCTTTAGAGTTCTTTTCTTTTCCTTTTGTTTTTCTTTTTGTTTTGTTTTGGATCGTGTATATTATGCGGCGATTGTGGATTCAAGGATACATTTCTGTCTTATATATATATATATATATATATATATATATATATATATATATATATATATATTGTATATTATCTTTTTTTTGTATATTGTTTATATATATTTGTGTAATTACTTTTGATGCGGACGACTAGTGGTATTGAGTCGGACCTGTTTATATATACACTGTTTATTTT